>CAUYUJ010000964.1:72500-77887 GCA_963575745.1 Prorocentrum cordatum
AGATCCTCAGTTCATCCTGGCACGATGGTGTCCTCCTGGCCTCGTCTCCGTCTCACCACGGTGGGCACCTCCGGCACGCCAATACCCGGCGCCTTGGCTTGGACGCGCGCGTTTCGACGCGGATCTCAGAGATTCTCGATTGTGTCCCCTCCCGATTTGCGCCCCGTCCTGGCCTCGTCTCAGGGAGGAGCGGGGGCCCAGACCCCCGACGTCATGACGTCGACCCTCAGAGGTCTTGACCCCCATGCCCGTGGGCCGGTGGTCTATCCAGAACTGTTGCTTGACGGCCCCAAGGGCCGGTGAGGGCCTCCAGGGGCCGAAGATGTGCAGAAGCCCCCCCCGTCAAGAGGCTGTTCGTTGCCCCAGGGGGTCTGGGGTCGGGGGCCCGCCGGGCCGAGGCGCTCTACCTGCGGCGCGCCGCCCAGCTGTTCGAGGAGGCGCTCGAGCTGACGGGCGGGGCGGGCGCGGCCGGCGGCGGGCTCAGCGCCGGGCGCGCCAGGGGAGGTGGGGGGGGGAGGGGTTCTCCGAAGGGCTCAGGCGAGCCGTCCTCCTCCTCCTCCTCCTCCTCCTCCTCCTCCTCCTCCTCCTCCTCCTCCTGCTGCTCCTTCTCCGCCTCCCTTCTTCTCCCTCCTCCTCCTCTCCTCCTCCTCTTCCTCCTCCTCCTCCTCCTCCTCCTCCTCCTCCTCGGGTCGCCTACGGCACCGGTGGAAACCGTGCAGGGGGGGGGGGGTCGGGGCTCCAGGGACGGGGGTCGATGCAGACAGGGGCCAGTCAGAGCGCCAGATCTTGCAGGATACTGCGGAGCCACGGGTCGCACCGACCCCGGCTTGGGTGCAGGATTCTGCAGTATCTTGCAGGACCCTGCAAGGCCCGACTGACCCGGGTCTGGAGTGACCCGAGACAGGAAGTCCCCGAGGGCCGAGGGGGGCCAGGGTCCCCCGACAACGCGATTTTGTCATGCCTGGCGTGTGCCAGAGCTCTCTCCTCGATGCTGTGAGTGCCCTCCCTCCTCCTCCGCCCTCCGCGGCCGCGCCTCGCTTCTCTCCCCCACTTTTTGGCCGCCGAGCAAGTCTCGGGGGCCTCGGGGACCTGCTGGCAGTCTCGGGGGTCATCTTGGGGCGGATAGCTCGCAGTGTCGGCCCGTGTTCACCATCTGGGGCTTCTGCTGGGCACCTCTTGGCGCCCTCTTGGGCCATCATTCCTTCGAGCCCACGCTTGTCCATACATTTCAGTCTCAGGAGGTTTTTTGGGGCCCAGGACCCTCAACAGTTCACCTGGGGCGAAAAACAAACCCCGGGTAAAGGGTCGGGATCTCCGGGGCCGCGTGTTGAAACTGTTATAACGCCAGAGCGTGTGGGATCGACGTGGGCGCTGTGGATGACGACGGCGCCGTGCGCTCGTTTTGTTGGGGCCTTTCTGGCGGCTCCCGTCGCCGCCGCCGGACACGCTTTCGAGACGCGGGCCTGCATGGGTCCAACGAGCGGGGCGCCGCGGGGCAGAGTTTGATCGGCCGCTGCTCGGGAAGAGGGAGAGGAGGGTTGGGCCTCGGCGCCTTCTGGGGGGGGCCCAGGGCGTGAGATTGCGGCAGGCCTTTGTTCTTCTGACCCCGCCTTGTTGTGCTCCTCCTCTTCCTTCTTTTCCTCCACCTCCTGACTGCCTGAGTGCCTGATGGCGAGGAGGAGGAGGAGGAGGAGGAGGAGGAGGAGGAGGAGGGGGGAGAAGGGTGAGGATCAGGATGATGATGATGATATTGATGGGATGATGATGATGATGTTGATGATGGTGATGATGATGATGAGGATGATGAAGATGCGGATGAGGATGAGGATGGTGATGATGATGGTGATGGTGGTGGTGATGATGATGACGACGATGATCGATGATGGTGATGGTGATCATGATAATGATGATGCTGATGATGATGATGATGATCAGGACGATGCAAAAGATGCTGATGATGCTGATGCTGTTAGTGCTGCTGATGATGATTGTGATGGTGGTGGTGATGGTGCTGATGTTGATGCGGATGTTGCTGTTGTTGCTGCTGTTGATGTTGATGCTGCTGATGATGATGGTTGTGATAATGATTATGTTGCTGATGCTGATGATCATGGCGATGACTCTACTGATGATGATGCTGTTGATGATGATAATGATGATGATGCTGCTGCTGATGATGATGATGGTGATGGTGCTGATGATGACCATGATGATGATGACGCTGATGCCCTTGCTGATACGGATGCTGATGTTGATGGTGATGATGATGATTGTGATGGTGGTGGTGGTGATGGTGCTGTTAATGATGATGACAATAATGATGATGCTATTGACGATGCTGCTACTGATGATGATACTGATGATAATGATGCTGATGATGATGTGAATGCTGCTGATGCTGCTGCTGATGATGCTGATGCCGATGACGATCATTATGCTGATGATGATGGTGCTGCTGAGTATATTGTTGATGCTGGAGATCATGATGACGATGATGATGATGATGATGATGATGCTGATGCTGATGCTGATGCTGATGCTGATGATGGTAATTGTGATTATGCTGATGATGCTGCTGATACTGATTATGCTGATTATCATGTTGCTGATGACGATGGTCATGATGACTTTGTTGTCGTTGGGAATGATAATGGTGACTATGATTATGATGGTGGCAATGATGCTGACGCTGATGATGATGTTCATGATCATGATCATGATGAAGCTGATTACGATGATGACGATGCTGATGCTGATGCTGATGACAATGATTATTGCTGCTGCTGATGATTATGATGACTATGTTGCCATTGAGGATGATGGTGATGACTTATGAATATGAGGCTGATGACGATGATGACGAGGCTGACGATGGCGATGACGATGACGATGACGACGATGATGATGATGATGATGATGATGATGATGATGATGATGATGATGCTGATGAGGATTCGGAGGATGATGCTAATGATGACGATGACGTTTATTCCCTACCAAGGCTCTGCCTAGAAGGGTTCTTACTGTGTGTGCTTAAAGGGCCGGGCAGTGTTCCTCGCCCCGGGCGGTTCCCCCGGCATCCGCCCCGCGGTTCCCCCAGTTACGTCCCCTTATGTATGTATTTAGTTAATTAGTTCTTTATTCCCTACCTAGGCTCTGCCTAGAAGGGTTCTTAACCTGTGGGCTTAAAGGGCCAGGCAGTGTAAACCGTCCCGGGCGGTTCCCCGGCATCCGCCCCGCGGTTCCCCCAGTTGCGCCCCCTGGGTTCACCCAGCTTAGCTTAGCTAAGCTTAGCTTAGCCGAGCTGAGCTTAGCTTAGCTTAGCTTATCTCATCTTAGCTTAGCTTAGCTTAGCTTAGCTTCGCCTAGCCTAGCTTAGCTTAGCTTAGCTTCGATTATCTCATCTTAGTTTAGCTTAGCTTAGCTCCAGCTTAGCTTCTTTTAGCTTAGCTCAGCTTAGCTTATCTTTAGCTTAGCCTAGCTTAGCTTTAGCTCAGCTTTAGCTTAGCGTCAGCTTAGCGTCAGCTTAGCTTTAGCTTAGCTCTAGCTTAGCTTCAGCTTAGCTTTAGCTTAGCTCCAGCTTAGCTTTAGCTTAGCCTCAGCTTAGCTTTAGCTTAGCTTTAGCGTAGCTTTACTGTTACTACTAATGCTGCTTTCCTAGGGGCTCCAACTCCTAGGTAGGGTCGCACTGGGATAATGATGACGATGATGATGTTGATGATGTTGCTGATGATGCTGATGGTGAAGATGATGTTGATGCTGATGGTGATGATGGTGATGGTGGTGATGATGATGATGATGTTGATGCTAATGCTGATGCTGCTGATGATGATGATGATGATGGTGGTGATGATGATGATGATGATGATGATGATGATGATGATGATGATGATGGAGGGCGAGGATTTTCAGGGGTATCCTCCCACGCTCTTCACGTCTCAGCTGCCCACAGCAAACTCTACCATTGCGCCGGCTTAATCTGCCGCGCAGCAGCCCCGAGGCCTGGAGGCCCTCTACGCCGATGCGTCGGACCCGCCGCGCGGGGAAGGATCAGCGGCAACATTGGTCAGCCGCGCTCGGAGGGGGGTAGAGCCAGCCCGCATAGGAAGGCTGAGCAATTTTGCAGGGTCACCCTTGCAACCTTCTCCTTCGGCCCATCCTTGGACGCTTTCGCTGGCTGCGCCCCGCTCGCAGAGTATCGACATGGCCCTCCAAGGCCCTTGCATCCTTATCGAGCGTCCTTATGGTACGGGTTGACTGTCTGGTGGAGGGGGGCAGGCTTCTTTGAGGGGGGCTGGTCCTTACAAGGCGCGGGCCTTCTCTGTAGATCCAGGGCCGGCGCCTTCTGAGGAGCAGCCTGCTTCTGAGAAGCCTTCCCCCCTACCCCTGCCCCCTTGGGCGCGCCGCCAAGTCGGGGGGGATAGGCTCAGTGGGAGACGCATCGACCCCCGAATCGCCGAGTCATCGCCGATAGGGGGGCCCGAGAGCCCACCGCCCCAGGCCCTGCGGGAGAGGGGTCCTGCAGGTGTTCCGCTCCCGGGGCCCTCCACGGGACCGGGGACCGTCAAACTGCGGCCCAGGATGAGCAGCCGGTGCCGGGCTGGGGGGTCTTCGGTTTGGGGGCCCGTTACTCTGAGGACACATTCCTTGCCGAGCGCGTTCCAGTACTCGCAAAGTGTTTACTCGCAAACGTCAGAAAACAAAAGAAAAACATGTCTTCCTCTGCGTGATATATCGTGAATCCCCCGAGGCGGATCCATGCCATTTACGAGCAGTTGACTTGCGAGTAGTGGAGCGCGCTTGTCCACTTTCTCTCGGGCCAAGTTCTGGCAGAGGGAGAGCGTCCACCGCCGAGCCTGCCCCCCCCCCGTCGATGATATCTTCGGGGAGCCTCGGCGCGCCCGGGGGGGGGACGTGGGAGAGGGAGAGAAGGCCTTCTCAGAAGGCGGCGGGGCTTCCCAGAGCCCCCCAGCCTTCTGAGAAGTGTTCTTTGCTCTCGGCTGCTCGCTCTCTATTGCCCGTGTTTGTCTCTTGCCTGGGCCGCTTTTCGTTGTCGGCCCGTCCTTGGTCCGTATAAGGGTCGCGGTGGTCCGCACTGCCACCCAGGCGAAGAGCCGGTGCTGGAAGTCCTTTCAGCTCTCCCTCCATTTCTTCTTCGGATTGCGCCAGGAAGCTCGGGGAAGGCTCAGCAAGCTTCTCGGACGGCCCCAGGCCTTCCGAGCCTTCTGCGGGGGCCCGTCCCCCCCCCCCCCCAAGGCTCGCCGCCGATGGCGGAGGCGGGGATGTGCGGGCGAGCGATCCTCGGCTCGATGGGCTCCCCCCGCAGGGGGGCAGGGGGAGGAGAGGGAGGGGGAGGGGGAGGGGGAGAAAAAGGAGGAGGAGAAGGA
>CAUYUJ010000964.1:86053-107078 GCA_963575745.1 Prorocentrum cordatum
CATCATCATCACCATCACCATCATCATCATCATCCTCATCCTCATCCTGCATCCTCCTCATCATCATCATCATCCTCATCCTCATCCTCATCCTCCTCCTCATCATCATCATCATCATCACCGTCATCATCATCATCATCATCATCCTCCTCCTCCTCCTCGTCCTCATCATCATCATCATCATCATCATCATCATCATCATCATCCTCATCCTCATCCTCCTCCTCATCATCATCATCATCATCATCATCATCATCATCATCATCATCCCGAGCCGTCCTCTGACGGCCCCAGGGCCCGCGGAGGGCCCCCGGCGGCGCCCGCGAGCTTTTCGTTGCTGGACACCGACGGGGCCGCCCCTCTGCGCGGCCCGCCCCTCTGCGGGGCCCGGGCGCACCCCGCCCTCGGTGCTGCGCGGGCCGCCGCCGCCGCCGCCCCCGGCCAGGGCGAGGTGCGGCGGCGACCGGCGCCCCCGACCGCAGACTTCAGTCGGGCCTGTCCCTCTGCAGAGGGAATCTTCAAAGAGAGTCAAGAAATAGTCTGGGGACTATTTCTGGAGCATTTTTGACCATTTGGGCGTTTTTGTTAGAATTTTTTTTTTCGTCGGAAACCCCCCTGTAGGGGGACACGCTCGACTTAACCGCAGACCCCCTCGGGTGGTGAACAAGTTATGACACGGGGGGGGGTTCTATTTTTTCTGCCTCCGGAGGCCCTCGCCGGGCCTCGGGACCGTCCAAAAACGGTTCAGGAGGAAAAGCCCGTCCTGGGGAAGGGGTCGAGACCTCTCAGGGTCGACGTTCTGAAAAAATCATGGCGTGGGGGGTCTGGGGACTCGACTTCGTGTTCCGAACCTTCGATAAATGAGTTGGCACAGTCGGACACGTAGTTCACTACGACCTATCGAGCACGCCTGCGGCGGATCACCGCCGCCCATCCTGCATGTTTGGTTGGAAGAGCCTGCGTGTCCGAACAGCTCGGCCTGGCCATCGGACCATATGTTTCCCGAGTCGGTTTGGAAACCCTTCGAGGAGCACGTGGGCGATAACGGACACAACGAGTTGGTCTCATTGACCGCTACTGAGGATCTTTTTGGATCGTCTCTGGGCTGCCTACTGTATGGGGTGGTCATATATTTGAACGTTCCGTTGAACGTCACAACGCAGAACAAGATTGGTGTACGAATACTCGTGTTCAGAGGGACCTGGTGTCAGGCCTTTAGGAAAAGACATGTGTTGTTTAGCGCCACTTCATAATCGCCTGTGTGATCAGACGTTTCGGCATACTACTCGTGCGAGCTATCTTACCGAGTATTCCCTGAGCTGCTGCTGGAACCTTTCGGGGGACGCGTGAGCCGAGCTGCTGGACAATATGTTCCCCGAGCTGGTCCTGAAAGCCTGCGGGGAACGCGCGGGCGAGACGTCGATCTGGTCTCTGTCGCCCATCTTGGGGGTCTCTCTAGACAGGCTTTTGGGCTCGCCTAGCATAAGGACGGATAGTTTGGGGCCCGGTGACCGGTGGGGCTGCCCAGAGCCGTCTTGGGGTCGTCAGTTGTATTCGTTTATATGTCTTGGGCCGTCTTTGGGAACAAATTGGGCTTTCACCACAGCCGGCTCGCCTGATGTTGATAATGTCATTGGCAGACTTTGGGAACACATTGGCCCTCCACCACAGCTGGCTCGTCCGATGTTGAGCATGTCACTGGCACGTGTTCCCCGGAGACTCCTATACTTGTTCCGGGCAACGCTTGTGGGACAGTTGATAGTTGTAACGCCCCATTGTCGAAATCACTTCGCTGACCTACATTGCTTGTGATTGTTGCTTGCATCATGTCCGTCCGTGAGTGCATGTGTGCTCAGACTCGCTTGAGTCTCAAATTGCGATACCGGCCAACAAAATTCGATTCCGAGACCATGCGTGGATGAGTTCCGAAACAAGAGCCTCTGTGGCCAAACGTTTGGGTCCAGGGCTTGGACAAATCATTGGACCAGGTGTTCCCCAAGCCGCTGCGGAATTCTTTTGGGGAACTCTTCAGAGGAACATAGAGCAGAGGAGAATAGGAAGAAAAAGGAGGGAGGGGGGAAGATAGTTCTTGGGAGCCTCTTGGGCTTCTCCACTCTTGGAGCCTCTCGGGCACTCCCGGCGGCTTCTGGAAGGTTTCTTGGAGGCCTCTTGACACCTCCCAGGGCTTCTTGGGACACTCGGGGATTGATTGCGAGCTTCTTTGGCCGTCTTAGAACGTGCGTGGACCACCTGACACCGTCGGGAGCCGTCGTGGGGGCCTCGTTGAACCAACATCTCCTCCTCCTCCTCCTCCTCCTCCTCCTTCTCCTCCTCCTCACCTCCTGGGGTGTCGCAGGGCCGTCTTGGAGGCCATCCTGGGCGTCCTGGAGACCTCTTAGGCAATCGTGGAGTCCTGGCTCTCTTGGGGGCCTTTGGGTTCCGTCACGGAGGGCCATCTTGGAGGCCTCTTGGGCGGTTTTGGGGCCGATCTTGGGGGTCTGTTGGGCCGTTTCAGGCCGTCGAGGGGCACCGGAAACGGAGAAGCCGAAACAGCGGAACGCCAATGTTTTTTTGGGGGTTTCTTCGGTTTCCCCAGCATGCAGCGGAGGCCATGCCAAGAAACACCTTGCTCGCCTCCAGGGTGCCCTGGGTTTCTTGGGTTTGGATGGTTTTGCGATGGAAAGCGTGACGGTTCGCACACCACAAATCAATGGACGTCCTGGGGTCTCAGGGTTGGGTTTCTTGCGGGAGGTCTCTTGCGATCGGGCCCACGCTGTAACTTACCTCGGGAACTTGATTGCCAGCGATGGAAGGGTCGGCACGGAATCGTCCCGCCGACTGTTCGCTGCCAGGGCAGAGTTTTTGAGACTCTGGCAAGGGCGTGGTCTCATTCTACACTGGACAATTCGGGAGCACTGCGCATCTTGGATGCCTGTGCGGAGAGCAAGCTGCTGCACTGCTTTCGCACGTCTTTCCTGAACCAACAAGGGCTTCGCATTCTGGATGCCTTGCAAGTCTGGTGCCATCGCAAAGTTCCACGCACATGTTTTACACAAGCAGAGTGTCCAATGAGTGCGTCGTGCAGCACGCCGGATCCAAGCCGCTGAGTAACGCCTTTGCTTCGCGGGCAGCTGCTCTTCTTGGGGCACGTTGCCCGGGAGCCAGGCGACGACCCCGTGAGGTTCACGGTTTTCCGGCCTTTCTCACACGACCTGGCGTTTTCCATGATCAAAAGGAAGAGGGGGCGACCGAGATAGACGTGGTGTTACGAGATTCACGCGCGCGCTGTCAGGGCAGCGGGGGGCGAAAAGATCCTTGCGCATCTGTGGCGAGGTTCAGCGCAGACCATCGCAGGCTGGCGCGCGACCGGCGCGCGGTATTGCGATGCCCTCTGAGTCTGTGTTTCGTGCTCATGTGCGTTTTAGCATTCAGCTTCTCTCTTTGTCTTCCGGGCTTTCCCGGAGAAAGTCTTGATCAGAGGAGCATGAAGTATTGATATCGCTTGCTTTTACAAGTTCCTGGTTTTCCCGTCCTTCCGCGCGGGCTCCAGGGACGCATGGTCGAGTGCATTCCTTCGCGCAGGTATTTGCGTGATGTGCGCGGTGCATTTTCGCGCATCGGATCGCCCTCGAAGATTCCAAGCTGCATTCTGTTTTGCTTTTGGGGAGTCCGCGAGTCGCAGCTTCCGTGGTGCGATTTTCGAGACACCCCCTTCGAGTGCTGTTCGCGGGCGCAGGGCGCTGCGCGCGCTGCGCCCTATCGAACGCGGCGCGGTGCGTGAATCAGTCGGTTGCGCCCGTCAGACCGCCCTCAAATTGTTTCCGGATTGCAGAATGTTTCCTAACACGCGTTTTTGTTTGTTTGGCAAAAGTGGGTCCGGATTTTTCATAAAAAGGCGTGCGGACATTTACAAGAAACATTGTTGAGGGGTGAAATGCGCCCTCCGCGCAGGACATTTGAAGAATTCTGAAATCTGGAAGTTTTCAAAATTCTAAATCGATGGCAGAAACTCAAAGGTAGGCCAAGAATTTCCAGAAAAAGGTTTCATGGATTTTGGTTCATCTTCCCTCGGAGAAATTTCCCGAGTCGCGGGCGATTTGCCTGACATGGTATTTGGAAATCCTCCGAAGCACGCAGCGCGCGGCGGCGGGAGACGGGGCGGTGCGCCACCGTCCCCCCCCGCGTTCGGCAATGAAAAGGAGAATCAGCAAGTGCCCAATAGCCCCCTACGGGCGACTATTCGATAGCGAATTGGTGACCGACCAGCGGCGTTAGGCAGAGCACACAATATTCTACGCAAGGTGTACCTTGCGCGCAGGTTGTTAGAAATCCCGGACCCCCCGGAAGTGCGTCAATAGATTATTTTCGTCCTATTGGATTCTTTTTGGGCCATTTTGAAAGCCTCTTGGGCCTGGGCCGCCGTGGGCCATCTTGAAGCCATCTTGTGCCGTCTTGGGTGCATCTGGGGCCATCTTGGGTTTTCTTGGCGCCATGTTGGCCAACCTGGGGGCCATTTTGGGCCATTCCGGCCGTCTGGGAGGCATCTTGGAATGAATGTTGAGCCATCCTGGGCGAGAAAAGCATTGACATGTACATGTTCTGGGAGGCCACGGCGCTGGGCCGAAACCGCAGGGGGGGCCGAACAAAACCAGGAACTCTGTACGCCAGGCGCCCATGTGGCAAGACCTCAGTGGGTGACGGATCGAATGGCGTTTGGCCTATCCCGCCACCGTCCATGAATTGTGGGTATGAATCGTATTGGATGTTCGTTGAGATCTCGTGGGGGGCCTCTCGAGTGTTTCCCGGAGGCAGTTTGGAAATCTCGTGGGGGCTGTTGGGCTCGATTTGGGGGCTTTGTGGAGGCGGCCTCTTGGGCCATCTTGAGGCCATCGTTGGGCGTCTTGGGCCGATCTTTGGGGGGCGTGGGGGGCGTGTCGGGGCCCTCTTGGGCCGTCTTCCATGCCGCGTGGGTTTTTTGTTGGTCAGTCTTAGGGCCCTCTCGGGACCGAACAAAGTCACGCGCCACCGCTGCGGGGAGCCCAAAGGGCACGCGGGAAACCACATGGGGCACGCGGGAAAACGCATCGGGCACACGCCAAGCACCGGGAGATTTGAGAGCGAGGGGCCACTCCTCATGAGTGAGGATTGAGGCTCCGAGGATTGGGCCCAGATCCGAGGACAAACCCAGCCCGTGCCCAGCGGCACGGTGACGTCTTCTGGCACCCCGGCGACGCCGACAGGCCATGGCCTCACACGTTCCGCCCAGTATGGGGCCCGCCGGCGGCTGCCCGCAGGAGCGGTCCGTTCCGTTCCGCTCCCGCTCCCGAAGGCCAGAAAAGGATACGATGAGTCGTAGCATCGATCCCACAAACAAAGCAGAAGCAGTACCGGCAGTGACGCCAGTGTCGGCCGCAGAGCTTCGCGGCACCACGTCCAGCCAGGGCGGGCGGGGCGTCTGGGGAGCGGCGCCCTGGCCAGGGCCCCGAGGGGTGCCGGGCCGTGGCCTCGAGGACGCCCCCGGAGGCGCAAGGACGCCCCGGGAGGCGCAAGGATGTTGGAAAACTTAGGTTTTCGATCCGCAGGCACCAGCAGTAAGAGCCCCGCCCGCCCACGGGTGCCCGACGATGATTCGCTTGTGCATGTCGGCGGTGAGCCGCAGAGCCCTGGGGCAGCTTGCGAAGCTCAGGGCCCGAGGAAAGCTGCGCCCCTCGATGCCTCATCGCTAAGCCTCTCGCTGTGAGTCGGCGCTGGGTTGCCCCTGAGCAGACGCCTGGCTGCGCAGCCGTCCCTTCTGTCTGCATGTTCGGCACCACACCTGCTGCCAGGGGCGCCGATCCGAGGACTCTGCTGGGACCCCCGAAAGTTTATGCCTATGTAGTTTGCTTCGGAGGAGCACGAGGTCATGAGAATGATACGTTTCAGGGTCTCTTGGGTTTCCAGGACTTCCCAGCTTACCAGATGTTCCACACGGGCTCCAGAACTCAGGGCCGCCAGATATTTCGGAAACCCCGAGCCCAGGACGCGGCGTCCTCGGCGCCCCTCCTGCGGCTGCGGTCCCAGGTGCTCGAGAGGACGGCTCCGTGCGCAGCCCGGCGCGCGGGGGGGTGGGGAGGGGCGAGGGGGAGGGGCAGGGGGGCAGGTTGGGGGACGGGGAGGAGGAGGAGGAGGAGGAGGAGGAGGAGGAGGAGGAGGAGGAGGAGGTGGCCGCCGCCTTGTGCGCCTCGCTTCTGGGGGGACCGCCCCGGTTGGGGGGCGGTGGGGGGAGCGCGCGGGCTCCCGACCACAGAGGTCCCGCCGCAGAGCGACCGGCGGCGGAGGCAGCGGTTGTCGCAGGAGGAGCCCAGAGATCCGACGCTCCAAAAAAATCGGGGCGGGCGGATTTTGGCCGCTTTCGGCCTCTAGGGGCCCTCGCCGGGCCGCGGGAGCATGAAAAAAATACTCAGGGCGAAAAACCGGCCCTGGGGAAGTGGTCGGGACCCCTGAGGCCCATTTATCGAAAGAATTGGAGCAGTCGGATGTCTGGAAAGGTTTCCCTTCTCGGGGTTGGGCCACCAAAGGTTAGCCTATAGGCTGGGGTCTGTTCTGCGTGTGCGACTGCCTGGTATCAGATCTGCAGTGCTGCAGCGAACGGAGGGGGCCAGGGTGGAGGCCGGCCGGGATTAAAAACATGTTTTACAGTTTCAGATGGCCGCCTCGGATCACAAATATAATGTGGGAACCCTAGAAGAGGGGTCTCTTCCGCTTTGTACTTCCTTGCAGTCTACTCACAGTCGGCTCCCACTCCAGACGTCCTAAACATTCAGGCGGCCAGGTGTCAAACAACCTGTGTTGTTTTACTACGCTCACGATAGCCGCCGCGTATGACATACAGAAGGCTGGGACCCTACATGGGGGGCTTCTGCTCCCGTCTGCTCCAGACATTATTGCAAGCTGCACACAGAAGCGGCACTCGCTCGGTACACCTTCACAGTTTGTTCATGAATGTTGATCATGGTCGTGGTGGTCAACATCATCATGTTGGTGAGGATGACGTCTGGTGATGCTGAGGGTACGGTCGGGATAATGATGACCATCATGGTCATGGTGGTGATGACGATCACGACTGACGATGGTGGTGGTGATGGTGTTGTTGATGATGATGGTGATGATGTGGCTAAATTGGTGGCGATGACGATGTACATGATTGTGCTGACGATGATGAGTGTCATGGCGATCATCATGCAGACTGCGGCACAAGCGATGATGACGATGATGATGTGGACAAGGTGAGGGTCTGTTTCATGCTGGCGCCTGGTTGCTGTTTCCTGTGTGGGATGCCAGGAGAAACACTGCCCCACGTAGGACGTGGGGGGGGGGAATATTTCCAGCTTGGATATGCGACCATCCTCACTCCTGTCGTGTGGGCAGATCCAGCCTGATCCTGTGCAGCGGCACCTGGCTGACACCGCGGCGCCACGGAGGAAGAGGAGGAGGAGGAGGAAGTGGAGGGGGAGGTTAAAAGAGGGAGGAAGAAAGAGTGTGTCGAAAAACACACCTGGAGCTCAGGCGTCCTTGGCCAGTCTGGGCCCGCTGGCGGACACCACGGCACCACGCAGGAGGACGGGAAGGAGCAGGAGGGGGATGTAAGAGGGCGGATCACTGGAGTCAGAAGTGTCCGTGGAAATGGCCTGGAGCTCAGGCTTCCACTGTCTGGTGAGGATCAACTGGCTGGAGGGCGGATGATGGCTGTGGAGTGGAGGAGGAGGAGGAGAAGGAGGAGGCGGAGGAGGAGGAGGAGGAATAGGGAGTGAAGAGGGAGGGGATGGGGAATGTGAAGGAGGACGGGGGGGGGAGGTGAGATGGAGGGGAGGGCCCGATCAACCCCCTGGCCGTTCGTGGGGTGGCGAGCTCCGCTCGGGAGTTTCCTCGGGGCGACGGGCGGGCCCGAGCAACTTCCCTGGGGGCCCGTGCGGTTCTGGTGGCCATGCCCCAGCGACAGAAGGGCGGCCAATGCGAGTCCCCCTGTCGTCAAGGGCTCCCTCGAGGGCGCGAAGTTATTCGCGCTTCGCGCTTCGCGGTCCTCGTTCCTTCTCCCCCTCCTCCTCGTCCTCCTATTCTCCCTTTGGGAGGGCGGCGCGAGAGCGCGAAGTTATTCGCGCTTCGCGGAGCGCGAAGCGCGAAGTTGGGAGCCCTAGGTCGTGCGCAGGGGGTGGTGACCCTGCTGGGGGGGGGGGCCCGGACAATTTACCCCTCCCCCCTCTGGCTGTGTCGACTGAGAGCCACCACGACCTTCGAGCCCAAGGAAATGCTCGAACAGAACAGGCATTCCACCCGGCCGTGTCGAGTGGGAGCCACCGCTTCGGCGGAGAGGGAGTGGGAGGGGGATGGGAAGGGGGACGAGGGGGAGGTGAAATTGGGGTGGTGCGCTCGCCATGGGGGTAGCACCCCCTCCCCCTGTGGGGGGTCTCTTCAGGCCCAAGGGTTAGCCCGAGCACCCCCCCCTGACCGTGCATGGGGTAGCGAGCTCCATTGGGGTGGGGGGGGCTTCGCGCCATGTCGTGTGCACTGGGTGGTGACCCTCCCTCGGGAAACGCCCGCTCACCAACCGCCCCTCCTTGGCCGCGCGGTGACGCCAGCCCCGCTGGAGTGTTTCATCGGGTCGAGGGGCCGGCCCGAGCAACCCCCTGACCTACGTCGCCCTCCTCCGCAGAGACCTGGGGCCAAAGCGCGTCCCCGTGCCACTCTTTTTGTAATTACGCCACTCTTTGGCAAGCCGCCCCCCCCCCCCCTGAGCCGCTCGCTCCGTCCGCCCCTCTTTCGGCCGCGCCCTCCCCCCGCTCCTCCTCGCGCATGGTGGCACAATTCGCTCTAACAGCATCCCCGCATAGGCAAGCCATCGCCAGCGCAGGCGTCCCCTGCCTAGCCGCCGACGCAACAAAAAAATTGCGCCACCAGTTTTGCGCAGGGGGCGCTGGCCCCGCTTCGTGGGGGGGGGGGAGGGGAGGGGAAGGGAGGGGGAGGGGAGGGGAGGGGGAGGGGAGGGAGGGAGGGAGGAGAGGGGGGGAGGGAGGGGGGGGGGTCAAGTTAGCCAGTCCGAACGAGCCAGAGGGCTCCGTCCACTCCCACCCGCCGTCCCACAACATAAGAAGCAAGTGCGTCGCGTCCGACGCCTGTCGCTCATCTTGTATCGTGGGCGGCTAGACGTTCAGCGCGCGACATGAGTTGCGTCCTACTTTATGCCGCGTATTGAGCAACGTCGACGAGAAACAAGACCGCGCGCGATGTACGCCGCGTCCCGCTCCGGCCTCTCATGTTGCATCGTCGGCGACAACATGTCCAGCTCGCGAAGTGCGCCGCGTCTCATTCCAGCCACGTTTGTTGCACTGCCAATCGTTTCGCTCATGCTGCGCATGGAGGATGGGGAGGAGGAGGAGGAGAAGGAGGAAGAGGAGGAGGAGGAGGAGGAGGAGGAGGAGGAGGAAGAGGGGAGGGAGAGAGGGAGGGAGGGAGACACCCAGGAGGAAGAGGGGAATGCCTCTTGGGAATCCGCGGGGCGTCCCATTCCCGCTGCGCGATTCGCAGCGCCGACGAGTAGAAAGTACAGGTCGGAAAGAAAAACGTCGACGTTGCAGTGTTTTTGACCGGTATGACGGGGGGTCCCGCGTAGGGTTGGCCAGGCGTCCACGCGCGATGTGCGCCGCGTCCAATTCCTGCTAAACTTCTCGCAGCGTCGACGACAAGAAAGACCATGATGACGAACAAAAGCGTTGATTTTATATTGTTTTTGATGGGTAGGACGCGACCACCCGCCTGGGGCTACCCAAGCGATGTTCATTCCGTCCCATTCCTGATACATTTTTTTGTTATTCAACGACATGTTGGCGCAAACAATGAGTTGGTGGTGTTTCTTGACCGTTAGGACGGGGGGGGTGCTTTTGGCCGGCTAGGTGGGGATGTGTGGGTGTTTAATCATAGGAAGTAACGATGGGGGGGGGAGGGAGGGAGGAAGGGGCGGGAGGGGGGGAGGGGGAAGGTGGGAGGGAGGGGGGGGGACTCCAGGCCACGGGGGGCCGCCCGGGCAGCCCCCCCCCCCCCCCCCCCCTCCCCCCCCTGGCAGGGAGGCTGCTTCTCCAGAGGAGAGGGCCGCCACGCCCGGTGGTCCCCTGGTTCGGTGCGGGGCCGTTCCGAGGTCCTCCCGTTACGTCGGGCGTGTCCCTCTACAGGAGGAGTACCAAAAAGTAGTAAACAAATGGTCTGGGGACAATTCGTTTGCG
This sequence comes from Prorocentrum cordatum, assembly GCA_963575745.1. Lineage (NCBI taxonomy): Eukaryota > Dinophyceae > Prorocentrales > Prorocentraceae > Prorocentrum > Prorocentrum cordatum. Next base: position 96,307 of record CAUYUJ010000964.1, read on the forward strand.
CATTTGTCGAGTCTTTTGCTCATGTTTGGGAGTTTTTGTGTAACACAAAAAAAACTCTCGTCCCAAATCCGCCGGTGGGGGGGGCATGCCTGACCTACTACTCCCGGCTGGAGGAGGGTTGGCCGAAAGCTCCCGCTGGTCCCAGGTGGACCTCGACGTGGGGTCTCTGAGGTTCGGGCGGGACTGCTGGTAGCGTGTGGCGGGTGGTGGGGCTGCCAGTGCACGCGCGATGAGGGAAGGGAAGTGTCTGGTTGTCTACACAGCCGGGCGCAACTGGTTGCAATTGCGCGTAAGCAGTCGCATCTATCTAGGCCTCCCAGACGGGGTCGGAGTAAATGGGGTCGGAGGATCGCGCCGCATCGCCGATGCATCGCCGATGCGGTTCGATGTGCAGCCCGATTTGCTTCACGTCGACGTCGCCGATGCATCGCCGACTTCGACGACGAATCGCAGGTGCATCGCCGATGCATCGGCGATGCATCGGGGATGCGGCGACCCCATCTGCTCTGACCCCATCTGGGAGGCCTCTAATATAGGTGCATGTAGCTGCAACTCGGGCCCATCGCGCCTCATAGCCCCTGAATCCAGTTCACAAGTTGATAGCCAAAGCGACGGATAGCTCCCTGGGCAGCGCCTTCGGCGGGTCTCCGTGCTTTCCCTCTTCCTCCACTGCTCGCGCGTCAGCCGCGGCCCAGGATAGCAACCAGCGAAGACTGCATCCAGAGGCCGGGGGGGAGTGGAGGGAGGGAGGGGAGGGGATGAGGAGGCGGAGGAGCTATCCCTCCTCCTCCTCCTCCTACTCCTCCTCCTCCTCCTCCTCCTCCTCCTCCTCCTCCTCCTCCTCCGCCCCTCCCCTCCTGCCCGCCCCTCCCTCCCTCCCTCCCCCCAGTCCATCCTCCTTCCCCCTCTGCCGTCCCCTGCTCTCTCTCTCTCTCTCTCTCCCTCTCTCTCTCTCCCTCTCTCTCTCTCTCTCTCCCCCTCATCAGAACTCCCCTCGCCACCCGGCCCCGCCTATAGGAAGAGTGGGGAGAGGAGTGCTGGTGGGGGAGAGCGGAGATGCGCACTGCACATCGAGGAACGCCGCGTGTGGAGCAGCGGGCATGCTCAGCGGAAGGCGGCGCGCTCCTGGCTGTAATGTGCCCCGCGCTTTGCTCACCCGCCGCCCCTCTCACCCCCACTCCCTCTCAGGGGGGCAGGATCTGTCCAGGTCGCCTGCAGGGTCGCAGGGGTGGCCGCTCAGTTCCCCTTCGGGCCCGCCGGGGCTGCTCCCTCGTCGCGGGGCGGCGCGAGAGCTCGAGGAGGACCACGCTTTTCGCGCTGCGCGAGAGCGCGATGTCGGGTGGCGCCCGTGGGCCCCAGTGCCGAGAGCGGCCAGGCGTCTCGAGTGCACGTCGGTCGTTGAAGGGAGGCATGCTTGGATGCCCGAGTCCCAGTCCGCATCGGGCGCCTTCCTACTTTTTTAGAGTCGAGTGGCGTTCCCTCTTCCCTCCTCTCGGGCGGAAGCCTCATCTATCTTCAGCGCCTTCCTGCTTCATGTTTCTACCCACTTCTTCTGACCGACGGGTTCTCGACCCCTTTGAGGGCCAAAGAGCTCCTGGATCGCCTTCAGTCGGTGAGACGTTCGCTTTTTTCCGGCGTGCTTCTTCGCACTGAATGCAATCCATGGCACTTACGCCGAAGAGGTGGGTACGGCCCTAGAACAGTATCAACGGCCCACCTGAAGCGCACATCGAGTCTCAAAGAGAAGCATTTTGCCCCTAGGGTCATTCATTCGTTCGCTGCTCCTCCAGCGCGCTGCGCGAGGCTTACTGGCCTGGGCTCCAGGACGCTTCAGAGCGGCGGGCTGCGGCAGCAGAGGATGACCAGGAGCAATCTAGTTGGAGCAAATCTGTGCTGCCCGTGGCCATTTGAACCCGAGTAGTTATCGCCATCCTGTCCAGGGTGGCGAGCACGCCTGCCGGGCGCGAGCGGCTGGGCTCCGCGCCCGGGTGCAGGCGGACGCCGTGGCGGGCGGGGCGCTCGCGTCGAAGCGCCGGGCAGGCGGCGTGCCGACATTCGCCAGGGGCAGCGGCGCGCCGGCGGCGATGGCAGCCTCGGCCGGAGGTGGGGGCGAGCTGCCAGCTGAAGGACTCGGGTGTGGCGCTTCAGGCGCCGCACGCTGGGGTTCGGGCACCCCGTCCGCCTTCCCTTGCGACGAAGGCATCCATACGCCACCACCTTGCCAGGCCAGGGCCATCCTGGGCCCCAGGATGGTGTGTACCCTGCTGGCCTCGGCCAGGACGGCGTATACACACCATGCCAGGGCCAGGCTGGCCCCTGGCCTGGCACGGTGGTGGTGTTTTGCTGCCTTCTGCGAATGCCCATCTTGGGCAAGGTCCTCCACGCGTGTGGGGGGGGCCAGGGCGTGGCCGCAGGTGGCCCGGGCACGGGCGGCGACCGATTGACCTGCTCCGGGGCGACGGCCGCGCTCCAGAGGCGGCCGGGGCACGAGCCGAGGGGCCGAGGCCGAGCCGTTCGAGCCCGGCGGGCAGGGCTTCCTCGAGGTCCTGGGGGTCCCACGGGAGACGGCCCCGAGCGCCTGGGAGGACGCGCGCTCGGCCGCGGCCGAGGGCGGCTGCCACAGGGCCAGGAGGCCTGCTCGTGCGAGCAGGCCTGGATGCGGCGGGCGTGTGGTCTCAGTCGCGCGGGCCTCGTGGGGCGGGGTTCGCCGCGCTCAGCAACGACAGCGGCCTCGATGAGGACGGCGCCGTGGACGCGTGCGGCGGCAGCGAGGCTCGGAACGAGGCGCGGCTTGAGGAGACCGCCCTGCAGAGGGAAGCACGTGCCGCCAGCGCGGCGCCTGCGGGGCCGAAACACGGCCCAGAGGAACCAGTTTCGTTGAGGAGCATCCATGGCGGCTGGCACAGGGCAGGAAGGGCCGCCGTTGCGGCGCCTGCGGCGCCGACGCGAGGCCGGAGTCGGCGACGAGCAGCCGCGGCGACGTGCAGGGGGCAGGAAGTGCCGCCAGCGCGGCGCCTGGGGGGCCGAAGCGTGGCCCAGGGCTGGCAGCTTCGGTGAGAAGTAGTCGTGGCGACGCGCAAAGGTCAGGAAGGGCTGACAGCGCGGCGCCTGCGAGCAGCGGCCCTTGGCAGCAGGCGCGGCTCCAGCGCAGCAGGTGGGACCTGGCCCAGAAGATGGCCGAATGCTCAGCGGCCGCCCGGCCGCAGCAGCAGCAGCAGAGGGCGGAGGCCAGCCCCACCCTGCCCGAGACGCAGTCCTTGGTGAGGAGTGGATGTGGGCCAGCGCCAGCAGGGGAGATGGAGCTTGCGGAGGCCATTCCCGCCCCGCCCGACGTGCTGCCCCAGGGCCCCGGGGCGTCGCTCGGGGCGCGGGTCGTCCTGGAGGAGTCGGAGGGGGCCCCGGTCGATCTGCAGGGCGCCGAGGGCTCAAAGATCTGATCTTGATCTTACTGGGAGTATCTCTGCTGCTCGTGAATTTCCACATCCTGATCACTTTTGATATTCTGATGTCTTGGGGAGATGCAGTCACGATTATCTGGGCTATTATTGTGTACATCCAGGTTTAGATATCGTCCGGTTCTTCCTGAAGTACAACTAGCCCCCGCGCCGAGGACCAGGAGGATCGTGGTAATTGTTGCCAACGGCTCTTCCTCGATGGAGCGCGCGCCGCGGCCGATGTCAGGGACGGCTGGGCCAGGGTTGCCCAGGGCATCGGGCCGACCTCCGCGCCGAGTGCACATCGAGGCAAGGCGGCGCCGGCGTGACGACCCGGATGGGGAGGTGGGCGCCCCTCCGCGAGGCCGGGGCCGAGGCGCGGCGGGCGGCCAGAGGTCGCGCTGGCGGCGCAGGCTCGTGGGCAGGGCCGACGCAGCAGGCGACGCGTTGGGCGAGGCGTGCGGAGGCTTGCTCGGTCGGTGCCCGGGCGGCCTCGCCGACGCGGCGGTGTGCCCCCAGGGAGCGCCGGCGGGCGCGGACCTCGGAAGCGTTGTGGCCGGCGGCGGGACGCGTCGGAGTCCCGCGGGAGCGTCTGCGGGCGCAGACCTCGGAAGCAGACTGCGCAGTCCCGCTTCGGGTCGTGATTTTCGCTGTCGCATCCGTCTCGGAGGCGCGCCTCCGGGTAGCGTCCACCGTGATGCTGGCCTGGCCTGCTTGCTTGGACCGCCCGTCGAGGGGCATCAGACCCTAGACGTGTGGTACGTGGGCGGCAGAAGTGTAGCACGATATCTTGTGCAACATACGTGGAACAAATTGTGGTGTGCAATCTATGTTGTGCAGTGTACGCGGAGCAACATCGGTGGTGCAAGTGTGCAATCTGCGTGGAGCAACACATGTGGTGCGCGATGATTACTTATCTACGCTACGTAGTGCAATCTACGTGGCGCAGTCGATGTGGCACAATCCATGTGGTGCCATATATGTTATGCAACTAATGTGGAGCACGGATTGTGGCGCAGCGCAACGGGGTGGCAACAGGGCGGCAACTGGGCGGCGACGGCGAGAACGCAGCCGCCAAACCAACGGCCAGGCCCAGACGACGGGCGGCGACGAAACGGCGACGGCGCGAACGTAGCTGCCAGACGGGCTGACAGGCCCAGACGACAATCGACGACGAGGCGGCGACAGGGCGGCGACGGCGACGACATAACCGCCAGACGGGCTGACAGGCCCATACGATGGGCGACATTGAGGCGGCGACACGGGGCGGTGACAACGAGGACATAGACGCCGACGGTCAGGCCCAGCTCTTCATACAAACATGCAAATCGACCCAAAGCAATAGTCATGGTGCAATCGGAAGGTGGCGACGACGAGCGACGGCTGCGACGGAGCGGCGATGGCGCCAAACCGACACAGACCGGTACAACGGGCGGCGACGAGGCGGCGAAGGGGCGGCGACGGCGACATAGCCGCCAGACCGACAGACAAGCATCGTCGTATATCGCCGCCAGATAGGCAGACAGGCCCAGACGACTGGCGGCAACGGGATGGCGACGGCGAAAACATAGCCGCCAGACTGGGCACGCACGCCCAGAAGACAGGCGGCGACGAGGCGGCGACGAGTGAGTCGGCGACGACGACGACATAGCCGCCAGTCTGTCACGCAGACCCAATTCGGTAGAGAACAAGTAAGAAACCCTTAAGTGCAACCACAGTTTGGGGAATGTCTGTCCTCTTCGCGTCCGCCTCTCGATGTAGGTCTTTATTCAACGTCTTCCGTCTTTTCCCCCTCTGGACATGATGTTCACCACAACGACGACCCCGACGATGGTCACATAGACGATGATAACGAGGAGGATGGTGCTGCCGACGGCACCACGAAGATGGAGATGGATATGGATGCGCGTCATGATGACGAAAAGCAGGAGGGGCAAACATCAACCCTCCCGACGTCCAGGAAACCGTTTCTCCTTTAACTGGAGGCCTCTCCAGGGTCCTCTTTGATCCTGCCAACCCGATCCAGCATCGATCCCGGTCAGCTCGGTCCGACCCGATTCTGATATTCCGAGGTTCCTATTCGGCCACGCGCTGAGTTTGGGGTAGAGGGAAGAGGGGGAGGCCTTTTAGAAACATTTCTGCTTCGTAGAAAGCGCGGGCCTCATCTACAGTCGGAGCGCTGAAGACGGAATCCTAGTCGTTGGGGAGGGGCTCGGTGTTCCTTGATTGTTGTGCAATTTGCCTTAGGTCCCCCCAAGGTTTTCCATTGGAAATCGAAGTCGAAGTTTTCGGAAACAGGGGTCTCGTTCCTGATTTAGGGCTCCTTAGGGCAACGCCCCGACTGTATAGATGTTTGAACCCGGGGCCTTCCAAGAGGCAGCGTCCTTCTAAGAACACCCCCCCCTCTTTTGCACCCATACAATGCCGTTTTTAATACATGCTCCGCGTGCGGATCATGTATTAAACATGCAAGGATTTAGTATTAAAAACAACGATGAGTTCATGCATACATTGATTCATACATTAATCATGTATAAGATATCCCATCTTAAAAAAAATCCTATGTATTAAAAACGGCCCTGTACCCCCTCACCCCCTCTGCGCGCACCGCCGACCAACGCAGACCGGCCTCGTGCCTGCTCCGATGCGGCCGACTCCCCGCTTCGGGCGGGCAGCGCTGCTCTCTGCGCGCGTCCCAAGGGCGCAGGCGGACGGGGAACTCGAGGCGCACCCCGCCGTGGCCGCGCGAGGCGGGCGGCGACGTCGCTAGCTCGTGCCTCCGATCTCTTCGGGGCACTCTCAAGGGCGCAGAACGGGACGGCGGCTCCGCGCGCTGAGGTTCGGGGGTCAGAGAGGCGCCCCTGGGCCTCGATAGCCGGCACCAGCGTTATGATGTTCCAACCTATTCCATAGCCCTGACCACGAGAAAGAAGTTCGATCCCCCCCAAAAGTGTTGAAACTCAATGGTTTTCACGTGTCGCGCCCTGGGAGACACTCGCCCGACACTTTTTCGACACTTTTCGGCACTTTTTCGGGCGCTCGCACTTACTTCTGGGATGTGGTCATTAAGTACGACGGGAGCAGCATAGCACCAGGGGCTCCCAGGGGACCTCGCGCTGAGCCGAGGGGGGGTGGCGGACTCGCGCAAGGTCGCCGGCGGCCGACCCCAGCCCCGGCGCGGGGTTTGTCCCCTCCCGCCGCCGTGGGGGGGAGGTGGAGAGAGAGGAGGAGAAGGAGGAGGAGGAGGAGGAGGTGGACGAGGAAGACGACGAACAAGATTGAGAAGACTAGTCGTAACAATCAGAAAAAGCAGAAGCATCATACTAATGAGACTAAGCAGAAAACGAATAATCAGTATAATAAGAGTAGTAGTAATATTAGTAATCATAAGTAAACAAATAATGATACTTCTACTAGTAGTAGTATGAATATTCGAATTATTACTAATAACGATATCAAGCTTAATAATAAGCAGAGAAGGAGGAAGACGGGGCAGGAGGAAGGATGAGGGAGGAGGAGGAGGAGGAGTTGGAGGAGGAGGAGGAGGAGGGGAAGGATGGGGAGGAGGAGGAGGAGGAGGAGGAGGAGGACGAGGAAGAGGGAGGAGATGGTGAACCGAAATGGGGTCCCCATGTGTTTCTTCCGCCTTCCGCCTCTCTGGGGCACCTCCAAGGGCGCGGAAAGGCTCTCGGATCCGTGCACCGCGGCCAGGGTCGGAGAGGCGCGCCTCTCCGACCCTGGCGCCGCGCGGGCGAGGAGGAGTGCACGTCGCGCATCGCGGGGAGCGAGGCGCGAAGTTAGGCGAGTCAGGTTCTAGGTCAGCTAACTTCGCTCATCGCGCCCCGCGAGCCCTACAAAAGGTTCGTGCGGCCATGGTGCGCCGGCGTCGCCGGCGGAGGCGTTCAGGGATGAACTCAACATCATGTAGAGCGGCGCGGAGGCGTTGAGGGGCACGGTCACGACATAGAACCCGACGGACTTCAACCTTGAGCGATCGGGGCCGCGGTCGGTTCAAGGTTGAACGATCGACGCGGTATCTCAAAATGCGCCGACGCCGCGCGAACCCACCGCAGGCCCCCGGGTCCAGGAAGGGCCCTGGGAGCGCCAGGCCCCAGGGCTCCCAGGGTCCTTCCTGGACCTGGGCGCCGTCAAGGGCAGCTCGGGAGGAGGCGCTGGCCCCCAGGGAAGGAAGGCTCCCGGGGGTCCTGGGCCCGTGTCCCTCTCGGGGCCCTCCTCCCTCGTGCCGGGGGCCCCCCCGCGAACCTGCCGCCACTGGCAGTGGCGAGCGCGATGTCGACTGAGCCCTCTGACGACGAGTGCTCCCAGCGATGCTGACGGATCCTCCTCTTCCTCCTCTTCTTCCTCCTTCTCCTCCTCCTCCTCCTCCTCTTCCTCCTCCTCCCAGCGACGCCGACGGATCCTCACCCTCCGAGATCCGATGCTGGCTGGTTCCCCGGAGGTCTTGGCCTCTTCCTTCCAGGACCTGCTCTGCACCGCGATCAGATTCTTCGACACTAAAAGGAGGAAATGAGGAGGAGGAGGAGGAGGGAGGGAGGAGGAGGAGGAGGAAGAGGAGGAGGAGGAGGGGGAGGGGGAGGGGAGGAGGAGGAGGAGGAGGAGGAGGAGAGGAGGAGGAGGAGGAGGAGGAGGAGGAGGAGAGATGGAGGAGGAAGAGGAGGAGGAGGAGGAGGAGGAGAAGGAGGGCCCGAAGGCGGCAGGTTGCCCCACTCCCTCCGCCGTGATGCTTCTTCGCAGCGAGAAGGGGCGGGCGTGACTGGTTCCCTGCCCCCCACCCTCCTAGGGGGGGATGTAGGCTCAGGGGGGGACGCATCGATCCCCGATCGCCCACTCATCGGGCCCGATCGCCCGCCCCGCCCAGGTCCGTGCGGCTTCGCAGCCGGGGGCCTCTCGCCCGATCTATCGGCTCGGGGGTGGACAGAACCCCCCAGCAGTGACACGTCGACTCGTGAATTGCCCGTTTTCGGTTCTCGAGAGGGCGCCGTGGCCGTTATTTTCCAGGCTTGCGCCCGCCAGGTTTGGGCCTCGGGTCGTTTTCACTAAACCACGTTTTACTACAGGGGAGTCTGTCCATCCCCGATCGGCGATGCATCGCCGATTCCAGCTCAATGTTCCAGCCCTGAGCCTGCCCCATGGTGGTTTTCGGGCCAGACGTCGGGCCTTCGGCGGCTGCTCGTGACGATGGGGACGCTCTCGGAACGCTCTCGGCGAGGCGCAGCCGCTGGAAGGCATCCCGAGGCTGGAAAGCCGCCGAGAGCCGACGAAAGCTGCGGAAAGCTCGGGCTGGTGCCCCCCTAGTCCTGGTCGGACGGGGCTGGGACGAGGACAGATCCGTTCCAGAGCACCCCTGCTTCTGAGAAGGCGCGGGCCTTGAAGCCGCCTCCTTAGAAGCCTGCCCTCCTCTGCGCGCCGCCAGCCCCTGCCCAGACATGCGACGTCCTGCCTTTTGCCAACACGGGGCCCTCGGAAGTCCCGACCCTTTCCCCGGGACCAGTTCTTCATCCTTTAGTGTTTTTTGTGTGTTTCATCCTCTTGTGTGTGTGTTTCCCACAGTGTGTTTTTTCCCACAGTCGTTTCTTGACGGCCCCGAGGCCCGGCGAGGACCCCCCCGGGCCGACAGTGGCCCGGCCCCTTCCGCCGCCCGCCCCGAGCTCTGCGCGGCGCGGCTCCGTCCGGGCGCAAAGCGCGCCGCCCGCCCCCCTCCCGGCGGGGTGAGGCCCGCGACCTGCTGCGGGCCGGCGCTGACGCGGTCGGCCGGCGGCTGCCTGTCCATGGCCCTGGCGCTCGCGAAGATGGCCGGGGACCTCGGGCGCCCCGCCCGCGGCGGCCGCCGCCTCCGCCGCCCGCCGCCTCCGCTGCCCACGTGGTCGTCGTCGTCGTCGTCGTCGTCGTCGTCGCCGTCGCCGTTGCCGTCGCCGTCGTCTTCGTCTTCGTCGTTGCCGTCGCCGTCGTCGTCGCCGTCGTCGTCGTTGTCGCCGTCGCCGTTGCCGTCGCCGTCGTCTTCGTCGTCGTCGTTGCCGTCGTCGTCGTCCTCGTTGTGGTCGTTTTCGTCGTTGCCGTCGCCGTGGTCGTCCAGAGGGTAGCGGACGGCGGTGGTTCTGGGCTCCACATCCCGAACCTACGTACTGCAAGTGCCTGCCTACTTAAAGGGTCCATCTGTGTTTGGGCGGGCTTCATGCATGTCTGTGATGCTCGTTGGGCGGCCCCGAACCCATGCTCGTTGGGCGGCCCCGAACCCAATCTACCTGATCCGCCTTCCTCGTCGCTCGAGCGGGTGGTACAGTCGGGGCGTTGATCTAAGGAACCCTAGATAAGGAACGAGCCCCCTTTTTTCCCCAAAAGTTAAACTTTGATTTCCCATGGGGAACATCAGGAAAACCCTAGGCAAACTGTAAAACGATCCAGGAACACCAAGCCCCTCCCCATCGAAAAGGGTTCCTTCTTCAGCGCCCCGACTGTAATGGGGGTCGCCCTGGATAGGGGGTGAGGAGGCAGGGCCCTGAAGGGGCGCTCTGGGGGGCCCCGTTTGGGCCCCCGCTGGCTCCAGAAGGGGCCCCTGAAGGGACCCCTTTGGGGCCCCTTTCTTCCCCCCCCCCCCCCCCAACTGAGGTCACCCCGCATACCCCCCCCCCGATCGTCGCACCGGCTGGATTCGCCTCGACATTCGGGTCGGAATGCATTCTGCGACGAGAGGTGTGTGGAGTAGCGGCATTGCTGTATTTTTCAGGAGAGGCAGGAGCACACAATCAGAATTCATCGTCGATCCCCCAGGAAATCTGGGAAAATATGGGAAGTAGGGGCGACGGAAATCCAACACATATGGAACACATATGGGACATCCTGGTATTTGTGGGTATATTGATTTGTGTGTCCTTGGGCCCCTTCAATTATGTTCCTATCCTGTCGGGGCTTCGAAGTTGCCTTGTGGTGGTTTTGGGCCGTGCAGGTCGCCTACGTGGCGTTTGTGCTCCTGTGCGGTTTCGCCTTCTGTTTCGAAGGGCCGTCGAGGTGACACTTTTGCCGAATCTGCTCTAGCGCGTGCTTTCGACATAGCGTAGAGGCGACGCGGGCCTCCAGGCCAGAGCGAAGACATGACGTACATGTGCATCGAGTCCCGTGGGTTTCGGGGGTGCGCAGCGCGAGCGTTTCCGCGGAATCGGGCTGGCCTCGCGGACACGGGGCTCGTGTGCTTGTCTGTGGCTTGGCGCGTGCATGCTTTGTGGGCTCCCGAGTCGTCGTCGGCGTCGTCGTCGTCGTCGTCGTCGTCCAGAGGAAGATGAGGAGGAGGAGGAGGAGGAGGAGGAGGAGGAGGAGGAGGCG
>CAUYUJ010000965.1:0-55000 GCA_963575745.1 Prorocentrum cordatum
GAATTTCCAAACAACATACAAAACCACATGGTTTCGCAACACAGATTTGCTAAAACAACTTCCGCGCGAGGTCTTGCGAAATCACAAGAAAACCTTAGGGTTTTTCAATATTTTCACAACATGCAACCAAACGGGCTTCGCGCGCGTGCATGTCGAAATCTGTCGAACGCCTTTGCGCGTGTGCCGTCGCGAGAATGCTCTGCAAAAAATGTGCCGAAGTGCAGACGCGCGCGTCGTCGCGCGCGTATGCCGGAGTCCTTGAAACAACCAATCGGTTTCGGAAGGATTTCAAAATCGTGCGTCCAAAAAACATACAAAAACAGAAGGTTTCGCAACACGGATTTTCAACAAAAGCGCGCGCGCGCGCGCTCTTGCGTCGCCGTCGTCGTCCTCCCTCCTCCCTCGTCGTCGTCGTCGTCGTCGTTGTCGTCGTCGTCGTCGTCGTCTTCTGCCTCTCTTCGTCGTCGTCGTCGTCTTGGCGTCGTCGTCGCTTCCGTCGTCGTTGTCGCCGTGGTCGTCCTTCCTCTCTCGTCGTCTTCGTCGGCGTTTCGTCGTTGTCATTCTTATTTCGTCGCCGTCGTCGTCAACGTCGTCGTCGTCGTCTTCACTCCTCCCTCGTCGTTGTCCTCCTCCCTCGTCGTCGTCGTCGTCCGTCGTCGGCGTCTCGTCGTCGTCTTCGTCGTCGTCGTCGTCCTCGGTGTCGGCGTCGTCGTCGTCTTCGTCGTCGCCGACGTCGGCGTCGTCGTCGTCGCCGCCGTCGTCGTCGTCGTCGTCGTCGGCGTCGTTGACGTCGTCGTCGTCGTCGGTGTCGTCGTTGTCGTCGTCGTCGGCCTCATCGTTGTCGTCGCTGGTTTTGCAAACCAAGTTGCGGGTGGGTGGGTGGGGTGTTTGCAACAGCGCGGGGTGTGTCAATCTTTTTGTTAAAATCAATTCTCCTTTTTATAAGCAGAATAGAATACCCCCCCGGACTTATCGGTTACCCTTGGGGTAGTATATATATATATATATATATATATATATATATATATATATATTCTGCATACTCGTCCATCGTAAATACAAAATCATACCATCCCAGCTAGGCCGGCTTCCCCCCCTGAGGTTCCCTTGCCAAAAAAACTATGCGGTGATATTTTCTGTTTCAACATAGCACTTGTTCACGAATCCCTTGCCGAAAATGGGGACGAAGTGCGCACGCGCGCGTCGTCGCGCGCGCATGCCGAAATCCTTCAAAAACCTTCGGTGTCGGAAGGATGTCGCAATCGAGTTTCCAAAAAAACATACAAAAACACATGGTTTCGCAACACTAAGTTGCTAAAAAAGCTTCCGCGCGAGGTTTTGCGAAATCTTCAGAAAACCTCAGGGTTTTTCAATATTTTCACAAAATGCAACCAAACGGGCTTCGCGCGCGCGCATGTCGAAATCTGTCGAACGCCTTTGCGCGTGTGCCGTCGCGAGAATGCTCTGCAAACAATGGGACGAAGTGCAGACGCGCGCGTCGTCGCGCGCGTATGCCGAAAACCTTCAAAACCCATCGGTGTCGGAAGGATTTAAAAATCGTGCGTCCAACAAACATACAAAAACCCGAGGTTTCGCAACACGGATTTTCAAAAAAAGCGTGCGCGCGCGCGTTCTTGTGTCGTCGTCGTCGTCGTCGCCGTCCTCCCTGCTCCCGCGTCGTCGTCGTCGCCTACGTCGTCCTTTGTCTTTCCTCGTGTTCGTCGCCGTCGTCCTCTTTGGCGTCGTGGTCGTTTCCGTCGTCGTTGTTGCCGTGGTCGTCCTCCCTCTTCCTCCCACGTCGTCGTCGTCGTCGTCCGTCGTCGGCGTCTCGTCGTCGTCCCTCCTATTTCGTCGCGTCGTCGTCGTCGTTGTCGCCGTCGTCTTCCCTCCTCTCTCGTCGTTGTCGTCGTCGGCGTCGCCGTCCTTCCTCCTTCGTCGTCGTTGGCGTCGTCGCCGTCTTCCCTTCTCCCTCGTCGTTGTCGTCGTTGTCGTCGTTGTCGCCGTCGTCGTCCTTCCTCCTCCCTCGTCGTCGCCTTCGTTGGCGTCGTCGTCGTCTTCGTCGTCGTCGGCGTCGGCGTTGTTGTCGTCGTCGAAGTCGTCGGAGACGTCGTCGGTGTCGTCGTAGTCGTTGTCGTCGGTGTCGCCGTAGTCGGTCTTAAGAGGTTTTCCAAACCAAGATGCGGGTGGGTGGGTGGGATGTTTGCGTGAGCAGTGGAGAGGACGACTTCAAGTTCAGCTGAGCGGATTGCACCACATAGCATGCGCCACATAGGTTGCCCCACGTACATCGCACAACACATTTGTTTGTTCAAGCTGGTTTGCACCACATGTATTGGACCACGTAGAGTGCACCACATATATTTTACAGCGTCGATTCTCTTCTCTAGAAACAGAATAAGATCTACCCCCCCTGGCGTTATCGATTCACCTTTCGGGTATGTTAGATATGAATTTACACTATCCCCGGGGAGCCGGTATCCCCCCCTTGAGGTTCCCTTGTAAACAAAACACTATGCGGTGACATTTTCTGTTCCAGCATAACATTTGTTCACGAATCCATTGCAAAACATTGGACGAAGTGCAGACGCGCGCGTCGTCGCGCGCGCATGCCGAAATCCTTCAAAAACCTTCGGTGCTGGAAGGATTTCGCAATCGAGTTTCCAAAAAACATACGAAAACACATGGTTTCGCAACACTGATTTGCTAAAAAAGCTTCCGCGCGAGGTCTTGCGAAATCTTCAGAAAACCTTAGGGTTTTTCAATATTTTCACAAAATGCAACCAAACGGGCTTCGCGCGCGCATGTCGAAATCTGTCGAACGCCTTTGCGCGTGTGCCGTCGCGAGAATCCTCAGCAAAAAATGGGACGAAGTGCAGACGCGCGCGTCGTCGCGGGCGTATGCCGAAAACCTTCAAAACCCATCGGTTTCGGAAGGATTTCAAAATCGTGCGTCCAAAAAACCTACAAAACACCCAAGGTTTCGCAACACGGGTTTTCAACAAAAGCGTGCGCGCGCGCTCTTGCGCCGTCGTCGTCGTCGTCGTCGTCGTCGTCGTCGTCGTCGTCCTCGCCTCCCGCGTCCGTCGTCGTCCCTACGTCGTCCTCTGTCTTTCCTCGTGTTCGTCGTCATCGTCCTCTTTGGCGTCGTAGTCGTTTCCGTCGTCGTTGTCGCCGTGGTCGCTTCCTCCTCCTCTCCCGTCGTCGTCGTCGTCGTCGTCCCGTCGTCGGCGTCCGTCGTCGTCCCTCCTATTTCGTCGGCGTCGTCGTCGTCGTTGTCGTCGTCGTCTTCCCTCCTCCCTCGTCGTTGTCGACGTCGGCGTCGCCGTCCTTCCTCCTTCGTCGTCGTTCGCGTCGTCGCCGTCCTCCCTTCTCCCTCGTCGTTGTCGTCGTTGTCGTCGTTGTCGCCGTCGTCGTCCTTCCTCCTCCCTCGTCGTCGCCTTCGTTGGCCTCGTCGTCGTCGTCTTCGTCGTCGTCGGCGTCGGCGTCGTTGTCGTCGTCGAAGTCCTTGGAGACGTCGTCGGTGTCGTCGTAGTCGTTGTCGTCGGTGTCGACGTAGTCGGTCTTCAGAGGTTTTGCAGACCAAGATGCGGGTGGGTGGGTGGGATGTTTGCAAGAGCGTGGGATGTGTCAAATCATGGGCAACATTCAATTGCATCACATAGATTGTGCACCACACATATTGCACCGCATCGTTTGAAACACATGTATAACACAACATGGATCGCACGATGCATATACGTATACATTTATATATAGGAGCATCGTGGATATATATATATATATCACCACAGATAGTGCACCACATAAATTGCACCACGTATATTGCCCCAGACCTATTGCACAACACATATTGCACATCATCTCTTGCACCACATCGAGAGCTCCAGCTAGATTGCACAATCCAGACTCGTTGAAAACAATGTTTGAGGTCCACGTTGGCTAACATGTATTCGTGTACATACACATAGAGTGATAGACGCCGCTTCCGCGTTCCACAAAACGAGAAATTATGGCGTCTATGCCCCGACCTCCTTGGCCGACCATGGGGCGTGGTGTGTACATCGAGCAGCTCCCAGGCCTGGCTCTTGCCTGGCGGGCCGGGCCCCCCACCGGCGGGCGGCCGCCGTTTCCCGCGGCGGCCAGCGCGCAAGGACTACGGGAAGCGCGCTGCCAGCGCACCCTGGCGTCCCCTGTAGCTTCACCGGTTTGCCAGTGGAGAGCGCCTCCGACGGGATCTCTGTTCACGACATTACGGCGCATGTGAAGGCCTGTGTGGCGGCGCACTTTGCGGCGCGGAGGTCCCACCAGCGCGACGGGGTGGTGCACGTCGTGGCCCGCGACAGGGCGACGGCCATTCTCCTCAACGGCGACGGGCCCCAGCTGGAGCAGGACCTCGCCGCTCTCGTCGGAGAGCGGTGGCTGCCTGGCCTGGGCCCAGGCGTCCGGGCGTCCGACGTCTTGACTTTTGTTCAGTACGAGGTCCCCAGAAGTCATCCCGAGCCGTCTTGTCGACGCCGCCAGGGCCCAGCGAGGGCCTCTGGAGACCGAGAGCGGCCAGAAGCTTCCTGTCGTGGTCTTCCCCACCCGACAGGTAGGGACCATTGGATTTAAATTACTTTACAGCAGACCTCCCGACCCGCCCACCCTGTATACCGCGGCCCCCAGATCCCCAGGTCCACCGAGAATCCCCAAGATTCCCGCCCTTTCCCGACCCGTTCCACCCAGTCTGCATACTGCGGCCGCCAGGTCCCCAGGTCCACCGAGAATGCCCGAGACCTTGCCCCTGTGAGCACGACAGAACATAACTAACATCACAGAGCATAGCAACTGACAATCATAACTAACATACGTAACTAACTAACACAACATCAAGTTCATGACAACTGAACATAATATGACATAACCGAGCATCACATAAACCATCGTCGCATAATAGAGAATCCAATGTATGACAACGCATGTTATGACATAGTGAAGCACGCATATCACATAATAACATCAGGTGGAGTAGCGTGACGTAGCGTGGCGTATCATAACATTACACAATGTAGCAACCCATACCGTATCATTCCACAACAAATACCGTTACAACACACATATTAACAGCCGGCAACCCATAAAACAGGCCAACACTGTCGTGTGATTGTTACTACGACGGCAACGAATAACATACAGCGTTGTACACGACTGCAGATCGAAGAGGAATTCCCAAACACGGCACATCAAAACAGAATATCGGCCGCAGGGCACAACGAAACCACCTTACCATGACAATCTGCGCTGTACTATTGCTGCGGCACGACAACCACATGATTTACCACCGCTATTATTTGCTTGAAGCGGTATGTCGTCACTTGGGCCTGTCATCGTGCGGGGCACCCGCGGCCGACGCGCGCGGGTGGCCCGCATTTTGCGATTCCACAAGGATCCTCCTCCCCAAGGCAAGCGCGCCGGGACGTTCAAATGATTCCGACACGCGCGCGCGTGATGCCCGCGTGGTGTCATTCCATGAAAGTGGTATAAAAAGCAACGCTTCAATCAGAATTCGCAAGAGGCCAGAGTGTTTTTTTTTTTTTTTTTTTTTTTTTTTTTTTAAAAAAAAAAAAAAAAAAAAAAAAAAAAAAAATGTTGCAACGCCTGTGGTTTTCACGTGGTTTCGGGAACCTCGATCTTGAAATCACTGCGATACCTCAGCTGCTCGACGGATTTCGGATTGCCTTTTCCTCGCATCTAAGTGGCCATCTTGTTTGCTCTGGGCACCCCGTGCAGTCCGTGTCCTCCTCCCCCCTCCTCTTGTCCCTTCGCAAAATCACTCAGTCAACCATTCGCGCGCCATCATCATCGCAACAACACCAGTTTCATCACCATTCACAACGTCAGCATCACTCACTCAGCCACTCACGCCAGCATCATCTGCCTCCCTCGCCACACACGATCAATCTCTCACGCGTTCACTTTGTCAGCAGCATCGCCGCCACCCTGATCAGCATACTGCTGCTTGTAACCACCGTTCCGCCTTCGCCACCATCACGTTCACATCATCATGTTCGTTTTCATCTTCATCGCGCGCGCGTTCATCTTGAGGAAGTTTGGAAGGGGGGCCCCGTCTGCGGGTGAATTGCGAGGGAGTCGCAGGTGGGGGGCCCTCTGCACGGGGCCCGCAGATCATGGGCTAATCCGAGCGGGCCGTTCGCGCCCTGCAGATGCCGCCACTGTCGGGCCTCTGGGCTTCGACTCCGGAGGAAGTGTCGCGCGGGGGCATCGCCCGCGAGCGAAAGGCGAGGAAGCCCCTGGCGGGCGGCCATCCCCGCTGGGCCCGCAGATCATTCCATTAATTCGGGCGGGTCGTCCGCGTCCTGCAACTGCCGCCACTTTCGGGCCGTGGGCTTCGCATGCAGGGGGGGCCTCGCGCGGGGGCCTCGGCCGCGAGCGAAATGCGGGGAAATCCTGGGCGGGGGGGCCTTCCCCGCGGATCATGTTATTCATCCGAGCGTTGAATCCTGCATTGGTCGTTGTGCGTTGGTGGCTTGCGCCAGGGCGAGGCGGAGAATGGCGCTGAGGAGACAGTCGGGGCGCCTCACCGATCACGAGGACGACGATGGGTTTTTTTTTCCCAGACTGGCCGAGAGGGGGGTCCGACCGTCGGAGTATGTTTTGCCATTCAATCACTGCAAATTGCGGATATCCGATGACGTCTTCGCGCGTGCAGTTTCAGTTGCCATGGGGGAGGGAGGGGGGGTCTCGCTGGATTGGTACGAATTCGTTGTTCGAATGAACGACGGGGCAAAGTCACGAGGGGATCGCACTACTCCAGGGAGGGGGTCTCCGTCGTGGGTGGGCGGTAGATGCCCGCTCTATTTAGGAAAGAGGTTTTAATTTTGGTTCAATAGATGCGTTGCGGCGCAGTCTACGCGGCGCAGCCGCCCAGCCGAAGTTGACGTTGTCAGGTCCACTGTTCGCGCAGTCGCCCCGCCCGCCCGCCCGGAATTTTGTCTGCCCCACACGCGCGGCGGAGATTGCGATGACTGCGCGGCGCTGGCTCGCGCATCGCTGCGACCGCGCAGGCGCGCGCGGTCTCGCGCGCAGAGCGGCCGGCTTGTCCGGCGCGACCGCCGCGGCTGCGGTGGCGCTGACCGCTGGGGGTATCCCAGTGCGTCTCGCAGGCCGCGCTGACGCGCAGGCGCTTCAGCGCGGGTCGGCGACTCGGGCAGGCGAGATGCCGCGACGACGTCGACCAGCAGACGCGACGACGATAGCGACGATGCTGGTGGCGACGATGACGGCGGCGTCGGCGAGGCCGACGGCGGCGCCGATGCTTGTCGCGCCGATGCCGATGGTGGCGCCCGCACGTCGGCGATGGAGGTTTTGGATTGATTCCGGCAGGCGCGCGCGGCCGACGCGCGCGAGTGGCCCGCGCGGCACGACGCGAACAGGGGTCGCGCCCCCCAAAAAACAAAACCCACGCACGCGCACAATTGCGTTCGAGTGATTTTTGACACTTGCGCGCGAGGGGCCTTGGTAGTCGAATTCAATGAGAATGTTGAAAAAAACTGAAGGGTCCAGAAGACTTCGCGAGCCTACTGTTTTGAAACATCGTGTTGCAACATTCTCATATTTGCATGACTATATATATATATATATATATATAGATGTATATAGTCATGTGTTCAGGGATCTTGATCTTGGAATCTCTGCGAAGCCTGAGATGTTTGAAGGACGTCAGCGCGCGCGACTACGCCCGCGCACTTCGCTGCATCGGTCGCGCGGGGTCTCATCTGCGGAGCGCAATCTCTGCGGCGCAAAGACTTGAGGTTCGCGGTGAGTTGCTTATTCGCGCCCGCCCGCGCGGGGCTTGGCTCGCGAGGCTCATGCGGCGGCGATTGCGACGAGTGGTCGGCGCTGGCCGGCGCGCCGCTGCGACCGCACTTGCGCGCGACAGGCTCGCGCGCAGGGCGGCCGGCATGTCCGGCGGCGGCTCCGACCGGCGGCGCCCCCCCAGCGGGTCTCGCAGGCCGCGCTGACTCGCGGGCGCCTCAGCGCGAGTCGGCGATTCGAGCGCGCGCGGCGCGCGGCGACCTCGACAGCGGCAAGCGCGACAATCGCGCCCAATCGCGCCCCCCCCCCGCGGCGCGCGCGCGGGCGATCGAATGATTTCGACGCGCGCGCGCGAGATGCCCGTTTGGGCGCGCGCCGCAGCGCCGCTAAAAATTCGCGTTTCTATTGATTCGCCCGGGCGTTCGCGGGTGCCTGTTTTTTTTGGTTTGTAAAACGCGCGGCCATGCGTCGCGCGCGCTCGGGGCGCTCCCGGCGGAATTGGTCGCGAAACCCCGCGCGTTCTGCGCGCGCGTCGTCCCAACCGTCCCGGGGGATGTCTGCAAGCGGGTGGGTGAGTTGTGATTGACGAGCGCGCGCGCATCGCATTATTGGACGAGGAGGGGGGGGGCGTGGGCGACGCTGGCCCGCCGCGGATGGCACGCGTCCCGATGGGGGGCGAACGGCGAGGCAGACCCGCAGGTCGCTCGCGCGCGCCCGGGGGAAGGGGCCACCCCGGAACGGGCCGGGGTAGATCTTCATTCTCGTCTTCAGAAAAAGGATTTCTTTAGTTGGTGCAATATGCGCGTCGCAACTAATCCGCGCCCACAGCGAGTGCTCAAGTTTGCTCTTCGCGCAATCACCCCACCTGCCCGCCCGCAACTTGGTTTGCAGAAGCCACGCGGCGGCGATTGCGATGACTGCTTGGCGCTGGCTGGCGCAGAGCGGCCAGCTAGTCTGGCGCGACCGAGGCGGCTGCGGCGGCGCCGATTGCGGGGCACTTCCGAGCGCGTCTCGCAGGCCGCTCTGGCGATCGCGCGATTCAGCGCGAATCGATGGCATCGGGCCTGCGCGGTATCGTCGCGACGTCGACAACGGCAGACGCGATGATGATTGTAGCGACGTTGGTGACGACGGCGACGACGACAATGGCGACGGCGCGGCCGGCGGCGGTGCCGATGCTGATCGCGCCGGTGACGATGATTGCGCCCTGGCTTTGGCGATGAAGCAGTTGGGAGGATTCCGACGCGCGCTGGCGGCCGTCGCGCGCGAGTGCCAAGCATTGTAGCGCGCGAAAGGGGCTCCCCACCCACCCCGCGCGCGCCTTGGCGTTCGAGATGTGTCGACACTCGCGCGAGTGGCTCGTTTGATCGCAGTTGAAGCTGGTTGCGCACCTTCAGCGTTTTTGAAGGATTCGCAAGTGCGCGCGCAGATTTTCTTTGAAGACTAACGCGGCAAAGCCATGTTTTTTGTTGTGGTTGTTTTCTCTGGTGTTTTACATGTTCCTGGAGCGCTCGAATTTGAACTGCGTGCGAATCTTTGCCCTCTTGAAGGGTCCGGGCACTCGCGCGAGACGACGCGTGCTTGCGCGATTCTTTTGCGGGAAATTGTGGTTTGGGATAAGCGAGTGCGCGCGCAGTTTCGTTTCTAATAGATGGGGGGGGTCGAACCCGGTTTGGCTGGGATCATGCGGCACCAGGTTCAGCGTGAAAGATGGGGCAACATCGCGCGCAAATTGCACGCTCCAGGGGGGGTCGACGGTCCTGCCCTCGGCGGTGGTGGTGCTGGGAACAGATGATGCATGCGTTGCGCAATCTTGTTGCGCAATCTACGTGGTGCATTCTATGTGATGCGATATGCGTGGCGCAATCGATGCGGTATCATCTGATTGTTGCTCGCCGTGATCGGTCTATTCCACTTCTCTCTCAACCTTGCCACCCGCCCGCCTGCCGCTAGGTTTGAGAAACCCATGCGGCGGCGATTGCCGCGACTGCTCGGCGAAGGCTGGCGCGCCGCGGCGGCCGCGCGGGCGCGCGCAAGCTCGCGCGCAGAGTGGCCGGCTAGTCTGGCGCGACCGGTTCGGCCGTGGTGGCGCTGACCGCTGGGAAGTCCCCAGCGCCCTTCGCGGGCCGTTCTGACGCGCGGGCACTGCAGTGCGAGTCGGCGACGCAGGCGGCCGCGGCATCATGTTGACGCCGACAGTGGCAGACGCGACGATGGTTGCGGCGAGGCCGGTGGCGACGTTGACGGTGACGACGGCAAGGCCAATGACGGCGCCGATGCTGATCGCGCCGGCGGCGGTGATAGTGCCGACGTGTCGGCGATGAACGTTGCGAGAAAATTCGATTTCGAGTTGCGTGCGCGGCCGACGCGCGCGAGTGGCCCGCGCGGTGTTATTCGACAGGGGCCGCGCCCTCCCCTCTCCAGCACGCGGACAAGGGCAGGCGAATGATTTCGACGCGCGCGCGAGAGGCCCGCTTGGTCGAGTCTAGTTTAACAAACAACGTTTGTGCAACAATTCGAAGTACGCGCGCGGTTTTTTTTAGATGACGGCATCAAAACCATGTGAGCGTTCACGTGAGTCCGGGGCACGCCATGTTGAAACTCTTGCAACACCTGCGGTTGTTTGAAGGATGTCGGCATGCGTGCGCGATGAGCGCGCGCGCAGTGCTCTTTGTGGAGGATGGGGGGAGGGTCGATTCTGGATGGGCTGGGATCGCGTGGGTTCGGTGTCAACATGAATATTAGGGCAGGTCCGCGTGTAAACTGCGCATCCCTATGATGTGGCGATGAAACTAGTTTTGTGTAGAACAGAAAATCTTGTGATACGATCTGGTGTGCAATCGCCGCGGCCGCGCTATCGCGCGCAGGCTCGCGCGCAGAGCGCCCAGCTGGTTTGGCGCGACCGACGCGGCCGCGGTGGCGCCGACCGCTGGAAAGTCCCCAGCGCCTTTTCGCAGGCCGCGCTGACGCGCGGACACTTCAGTGCGAGTCGGTGACCCATGCGGGCGCGATATCATGGCGACGTCGACAGTGGCAGACACGACGATGGTTGCGTCGATACTGGTGACGATGTTGACGGTGACGACGGCAAGGCCAATGACGGCGCCGATGCTGACCACGACGACAGCGATGATGGTGTCCACGCGTCGGTGATGAAGGTTGCGACAATGATTTCGACATGCGCGCTCGGCCGACGAGTTGCCCGCATAGTATAATGTGACAAGGACCGCCTCCCCACCCACCCGCACGCGTGCAAGGGCGTTCGAATGATTCTGGCACGCGCGCGGGAGGCCCGTTTGGTCGAATTGGGTGAAAGTGTGAATGAACATTGGTTCCGTTTCCTTTCAAAAGGAAGAACGCAACAGCGCGCGCATATTACTGTCATAACCCATGTTGCAAAACCAAATACGTGGTATATTTTTCGGGGCACGCGATGCTGGTATCCTTGCGACGCCCAAGTTGTTTGAAAGACGCGCGACGACGCACGCGTGTGCATTTTGTCCCACGTTTGGCAATATGTTGTTCAACGTGAAAAATACGTGATCAAACGAGTTTGCGCGCATGGTGTGTTTGCCGAGGGTCGGGGGGTCCATACCGGCGGGGCTGGGATCGTATGATTTGGTATCTAAAATGAACGGTACGGCAGGAACATATGTAAATTGCACATTCCCAAGGGGTAATTCCGTCCTCGGGGCGGTGGAGGATATTACGCATCAAGAGAGGAGAACTTATGTTGTGCATTCTGGGCGACGAGGCGGCGACGGAGCGGCGACGGCGACGACAGCCGCCGGACCGCCACATAATTCCAGACCGCGGGCGGCGACGAAGCGGCGACGGGGCGGCGACGGCGACGACGTAGCCGCCAACCCGCCTGACAGGCGTAGAAATTGGGCGGCGACGAGGCGGAAACGGGGCAGCGACGGCGACGACATAGCCGCCAAACCGACGGCCAAACCCAGTTTCTTAAACCATAATTCGGCCTCTTATGTGCAAGCACTGTGTGAGGAACAGTCCACGGGAACGGATGTCCGAGCGATGGCAAGAGGGGGGGTCGTACATCGGAGATGGTGCGACGCGAGCGTGCCTGGACCTGGGCCCTGGGGGCGGCCACCGCGGGACGCAGCGGACGTCGGCCTGCAGGCGCGCCTGCTCGCGATGGCCCTGGGCCAGTCGGAGGCCATCCCGGTGATGGGCGGCGAGCTGGCGCTGGGGCGGCCCCCGTCCGTGCTCGTGGTGCGCCTGCCCGGGTCGCCCATGGCCTCCGTCGGCGTCCAGGTGATGGTCGGCCACGCGTACGAGTGAACTGTCGCCAGAGTGCTCTTTGGTGCGGGCCCACAGGGGTGGCCGCAGCACTGGCCCGCGCGCTTGGATTTGGAGGAGGCCGCGAAGTTCGGTCCGATATGGAGCTCGATTTCGCCACGACGACGTCGGCGACGCGGCGCGATCAGGGGGCCGCGAAGTTCGCGGCCCCCTGAAGCCGCGCACCAAAGATCATTTTTGACTCGGGTCACTCTTGCGTGTAGCCGAGATGGGCTGACCCCCATCTCGTCGAGATGCGAAAAAGGATCTCTACCTCGCCGTGCTCTGCGAAGCCAACAGCAAATCACGGCGGAAGGATTTTCCTAGTCTTCGCCCGGGCCCCAGCTCGGGACGAAGAGCCGGCCCCGGGGAAGGGGCTTTTAGGCCTCTGGGCGCCCATGCTGCTCCAACCGAGGGCACGACGTCGAAGTTCCCTGGGGGCACGCGCTCACACCCAGCAGCCGCGACTGGACGGCGCATGGGCGCAACCAGCTGCACCACGCACACGCCTGGGAACTGCCACTGCGCCTCGGTGCTCGACCACTCGGCAGGCTTTGTGCACGTGGCGTGCGAGGGTGAGCAGCAAAAAACGCCCCTCTCGCGGTGCCGGCGGCGCCCTCGGGGCGAGGGCCTAGGGCACAGCCCGAGGGCTCGGGAGCCTCCTCCTCCTCCTCCTCCTCCTCCTCCTCCTCCTCCTCCTCCTCCTCCTCCTCCTCTCCTCCTCCCCCTCCCCCTCCCCCTCCCCCTCCCCCGTCGCGACGACCAGCATCACTTCCCAGCCGCCCCCCCCGCCCCCACCCCCACCCTCCGCTCGGACGGCCCCCCAGGAGGCCCCAGGAGGCCCCAGGAGGCCACAGGAGGCTCCAGGATGCCCCGTGAATTCCCAGGAGGTCCCAGGAGGCTCCACGAGGCCCCGTGAATTCCCAGGAGGTCCCAGGAGGCTCCAGGAAGCACCAGGACGCCCCAGGACGCCCCAGGAGGCTCCAGGAGGCCCCAGGAGGCCCCAGGAGGCCCGAGAAGGAGGTCCCTGGAGGCTCCAGGGGGCCCCAGAAGGCCTCAGTATGCCCCAGGAGGCTCCAGGAGGTCCCAGGAAGCCCTAGGAACCCCTCAAACGGTCAGGAACGCCCTCCACAGAAAGGCTCCCAAGACACCCCATGCCCCCCAAGACACCCATCATACGGCCCAAGAAGCACAACAAAAAACGCAGGAGCCTTCTGCAGCTCCCGAGCAATCACATCTCTCCGTTTACTCATATTCATTATTATATTCCTCTTCCCCTGCCTCCTCCACGTCCTCCTCCTCCTCCTCCTTTTTTCCTCCTCCTCCTCCTCCTCCTCCTCGTCCTCCTCCTCCTGCCCATCCTCCTCTACCCCATCCCCCTCCTCCTCCTCCTCCACCTCCACCATCCTCCCCCTCGTCCTCATCGAAGTCGGCCCGCCCGCCCAGCGCGCGAGGCTGGTGCGACGCGGCAGCGGGGCGGCGCGGGCGGCAACGCGGTGAATCCCCGGCACGCCCACCCAGTTCCAGAGAAAGCCAAGTAATAATACAGAAGTGCAATCATTGATTGGTTGATATCGGTAAGCACGCGGCAACGAGGCGAAGCTGGCGGCAACGTGGCAAATCTTCGGCACGCCAATACAATTCCTTATTGGGCCAAGTAGGACCACCTGAACGCATTCCTTGCCAAATAACACGCAGGCATACGATACTGTCGATGGTAATGTATGCGGGAGGAGGATGATGAGGAGGAGGAGGAGGACACGGAAGAGGGATGATGAGGATCATGTGGATGGGGAGGAGGATGAAACGGAGGAGGGAAGATAAGGACGATGATGATGAGGATGATGATGAAACGGAGCAGGGAAGATGAGCATGATGAGGGCGATGGGGAGTATGATACGGAGGGGGGAAGATGATGATGATGAGGAAGAGGATGAGGATGAGGAGGATGAGCTGGTGGAGGGAAGATGAGGATGATGGGGGTAATGATGGAGGAGATTGAAACGGAGGAGGGAAGATGGGGATATTGAGGGTGAGGAGGAGAAGGAAAAGGAAAATGGAACGGGATGATGAGGATGGGGATGAGGAGGATGAAGCGGAGGAGGGAAGATGAGGAGGATGAGGAGGAGGTTGAAACGGAGGGGAGAAGATAAGGACGATGAGGATGAGGATGGGGAGGGGGAGGAGGAGGAGGATGAGGGGGAGGATGGGGGTACTGAGGGTACTGATGACGCGGGAACGCGAGAGGCTAGCCAATGCTATCCTCCTCATTCCTATCCACCGAAAGGTTCTCCCGACGGCGTTGGTCATTCTCCCAAGCAACAGGCGCCTCGGAGGTAGCGACACCGTCCAATTTAGCAATCTGTTGGGGTGACAAAGTCGGAAGCTCAGCGATTGCTGAAGTGAGTTGAGGAACCTACAGGGCCGCAGCAGGAGCCTCTACAGCAACGCTGATAGGACCCATATCCCCACTAGAACCCCTCCCAACAGGCTCATTGCCAAGCAGAAGACCCCAAACAGCCTTCGTCTCACCCGTCCGCCGAAACGGAGTGCCCACAGTGGCCTCGACGATGGAGTGGTCTCTGAACACCCGCGGGACCTCAGAAACCTGGAAGAAATCCCTGGGGACAGGATGAGGTGGTTGCGGGGCAGGAGGCGGAGGCGGAACGAAGGGGGGCCCGAAACCCCCACGGTGCTGGGACCCCGCTCGAACGGTTGCACCCCTGCTTGCTCGCATGCCTCCACAAGGACCTATGCATCGCCGAATTGAATATACCAGAAGGGGGGTGAGGAAGAAGTAGAAGAGGGATGGGAGGAGAAGGCGTAGGGGGAGGAAGAAACGGAGGACGACGACAAGTAAGAGGAGGGAGAGCGACGATCGACAACAAACGCCCCGATACCCCTTCATCCTAGCCCCCAAACACATGGCATGGCGGCGGGATGGGTAAAGCTGCCAAGGACACAGGGAGCGTGCAAAATATGCCCGGGACCGAGAAACATCCGTAGACGGGATGCTTCCAAAAGTTTGGAGCTGACCACATGGAGGGCGCAACGGACAGATCTCATTGACGACTCATGGAAATCACCCAGAAATCGAGGCACCCTTTTGTTCAATCACGCTGCCATGTATAAGCGCCCCCGTGCATGATGTAGTGTTTTTTTACGTATGGAAGTGACAAAACAAGCATTGCAAAAACTTCAACATGTTTCTAGATTTTTGTCATGCCGATTTCCTTGCTTTCCCCTGCAAAAAACACTGTATTCGGCGCGCGACCGATTCTATGTGGCAGCGTGATTGAACAAATCGGCTCCCTAGTTCTCGTTGTTTTTCTTGACAATATGGTGCATTCTGCTTGCGGCCTGGCCTTCTGGTGTCTCTGGGGGGGGGGCTGTGTGAGCTCATCACTGTGTCAACATTAATAGATGCATGCATGCTTAACCGTACGCAATTGTGTAACACGTTTACGTATATATGTAAACAGTATCATGCATACATATATGACTTTATATATGATATATGACATATATATAATATGTATATATATATATATATATATATATATATTACATACACATACATGAATATACGTGCATACACAACTAAATTATATACATGTATACACATACGAACACATATGTCGGCTCTTTGTAAATATACACATGCACGCATGCACACACATGGACTCCATGTGGCAGCGTGATTGAACAAAATGACGCCTGATATTATTGTAGATGTTTGTGATAAGCTCACATGTGCTATGCACGCGGCGACGTCCATGCGGCAGCGCGGCTGGACGACGCCATCACATCTCACTGTTAACACCGCCTTCTCACTACAAGGGATCTGGAACACCAGGGATCAGGTAACACATAAACAAACAATTATTCGTTGTTCTTAAATCTGCTATTTTGCCTGGTCCCTGGGCCCTGGGAGAGACGTCCGGGCCCAGGATATGGAAAACCAGGGATCAGGCAAACAGCAAACTTCTTACAAATTTGAAACATGTTTATAAATCTGCTATTTTGCCTGGGCCCTGGGTCCTCGGATCGCAACTTGGGCCCAGGATCTGGGAAATCAGGGATCAGGCAAAATAGCAAAATTTTGATTTTTTTTTTATAAAAAAATTAAGAATCTTGCTATTTTGCCTGGGCCCTGGGCCCTCGGATCGCAACTTGGGCCCAGGATCTGGGAAATCAGGGATCAGGCAAAATAGCAAAAATTTGAAAAGTTTTAATTTTTTGAAAAATTTTGCTATTTTGCCTGGGCCCTGGGCCAGCGGATCGCAACTTGGGCCTAGGATCTGGGAAATCAGGGATCAGGCAAAATAGCAAGATTTTGAAAACCTTTAAATTTTTTAAAAATTTTGCTATTTTGCCTGGGCCCTGGGCCCTCGGATCGCAACTTGGGCCCAGGATCTGGGAAATCAGGGATCAGGCAAAATAGCAAGATTTTTAAAATTTTCAAAAGTTTTAAAAATTCTGCCTCCCCCCTCAATTTTTTTTTTTTTTTTTTAAAAAAAAAAAAAAAAAAAAAAAAAAAAAAAAAAAAAAAAAAAAAAAAAAAAAAAAAAAAAAAAAATCCCCGCCTTCTCAGAATGGTTGCTATTTCTGTTCATCCTGGGAGTCTACAATCCAATACGTTGTCATTCGGGTGCGTCGCAAAGCCGAAGCATAAGCAGCAGGAAAACAGAAGCTGGGGACTCGCCGCTTGGGGGTGCATCCGAAGGGGGCGGGGGGGGTGGCTGGGAAGTGATGCTGGTCGGCCGTACCCCCCTCCCCCTCCTCCTCTCCTCCTCCTCCTCCTCCTCCTCCTCCTCCTCCTCTCCTCCCCCTCCTCCTCCTCTTTCTCCTCCTCCTCCTCCTCCCCCTTCCCCTCCTCCTCCTCCTCCTTCTCCTCCTCCTCCTCCTCCTCCTCCTCCTCCTCCTCCTCCTCCTCCTCCTCCTCTCCTCCTCCCCCTCCCCCCCTCCCCTCCCCCTCCCCCTCCCCCTCCTCCTCCTCCTCCTCCTCCTCCTCCTCCTCCTCCTCCTCCTCCTCCTCCTCCTCCTCCTCCTCCCCCTCCTCCTCCTCTTTCTCCTCCTCCTCCTCCTCCTCCCCCTTCCCCTCCTCCCTCCTTCTCCTCCTCCTCCTCCTCCTCCTGCTCCTCCTCCTCCCCCTCCCCCATCCCCCTCCCCTCCTCCTCCTCCTGCCTCAGAGCCAGGTCTGGGAGCCTGTGCGCGGCCCAGGCTCGCCGTAGCCCGAGCAGCCAGTCCGTTCGTTCCTCCGGCTTGTCTTTTCCGTGGCAACACGATGGTTGCTTTGCTCCAGTCGGGCCACGGGGCTGCCAGATGTACAGTCTGACCACGAAAAAACACATCCCCAATCCCAAAATCGCGGATTCACCGAGGATTCGAAGATCGGCCAAAGATTTCGGGGTATGTTTTGCGTTCGTCGTCGTCGCCCTGAAAAAAACCCTACCCCAAAATCTCCCTCCCCGAAGTCTCGAGGAGACTGCATTTTGTCTTGGCCCTCGCGTTTTTGGGATTGGGCATCTGTTTTGACTTAGTGACAGTCGGCCCAGATTAGTAGGTCGACCCTGGCAAGGCAAGGCTACCCTTGTGTCCTGCGTCTCGCGACCCATGCTTCCTACATTCCTGCGGCAGTGTGGCCCTCGGAAGGGTCTTGTGTCCTCTCGCGTGCCCTGTCCAATCGAGTCCGACTGGGTCCACATCCACGGCCTGCCCAGGTCTCCGAAGACGCTCGGTGGTCATGGATCGACCCCCTCCTCCCCTTCCCCCCCCCTCCCTCCTCCCACTTCTCCGTCGCCCCCGCACGCCCTTGGCGAATTCGGGCGTGCTGCCTTGCACCACTCGGTGGTCATGGATCGACCCCTCCTCCCCTTCCCCCCCCTTCCTCCTCCCACTTCTCCTTCGCCCCCCGCACGCCCCTGGCGAAGTCGGGCGTGCTGCCCTGCACCTCCCGCGGAGGCGTGGGCGTGGGAGCTCTGTGTGCAGCCTGCCGATGCCTGTCCCCCCCACGCCCCGGGTCGGGGCCGGGTCGGGGAGAAGCAGGGCCCGAGCAGAGGCCCAGGCGTGGCCCCCATCTCTCAGGAGGGAAAAAAACACACAGACACAATTAATCCTCGATTCCCAGGAAAATATGGGAAAATATGGGCATTGGGGGGGAAGACAAAAACCCAGAAAATATGGGAAAATATGGGGACTATTTTTATTTGTGTGTATTTATTTGTGTGTCCTAATTCCCCTTCAACTCCCGCGCTGCCCCTGCGGCGCGGAGGGAGCTTCCCATGGGGCCTGGCCCGGTGACCTGGCGTGTGAGGTCGCGCTCGGGGAGCCCCGTCAGGACCCGGACGCGCTGGCGTCGTAAAAAAGAATCAGGGCGGGAGGTTTTTCACCATTTTCGGCCCCTGGGGGCCCTCGCCGGGCCTCGGGACCGTCAAAACACGACTCAGGACGAAAAACCGGCCCCAGGGAAAGGGTCTAGATTTCCAGGGGCGCCGTCCTGAAAAAATCAGGACGTCGCATGTCTGGGGATGGCTTCCCTGAATTTCTCCCCTTCCTCCTGCCCCACTCGTATGCCCCCTCCTCGTCATCGCCCCATCTCGTCCACCGCCTCGGACCCTGGCCGGGTCGAAGCCGAGGGCCAGCTGGCTACAAGGTGTTTCCCTCTTTCCCATCGGCGTCACCCAAACATACTGATCCTATGAGTGCAGGGGGAGACGCGCGCGCCGAGGAATCTTCTAGTATATGCTCGGTGACGGCCGCTTTCTAGCCGTACCGCTAAGGAAACGATGCATTATAAGATGCTTGCACTATACATCTTCAGGTCGGGCAACGTCTCCGCGGAGGACACATAGTACTAGTATGTCCTTGGTGCGTCCCAGTCCTGGGCCGGAGCAGCAGAGAGGCAGGAACAAACACAGCAGGACAGCCTAGTTTCGGGCCAGCCGTCAGGGCGCCCGTCCTGCCTTTGTGTCCGTATCCACTGCAGCTTGGAGTTTCGTGCCCCCTTCACCAGGAACCCGAGGCGCATTGGATATGGATAAAAATCTGACCCCGAAGAGGCTCTACTTTTATCCTTATCCAGTGCGCCTCAGCCTCGTGGCGTTCCTTCCAAGACGGTCCAAGACGCCCTGGATGTGGATGTATGGTGGGGGCATTCGAGAAGGAACCCTTAGACAAGGAATCCAGGGTCTGGAGGCCTGTGGAACTCCAATCGAGGGCTTGGCCATGGATATCACCGCCGCCCTCATCAGATGAGGAATCGTCCAGGGTCTGCAGCATCCTGGGCGTCTTCCTTAACCAACGCCCCCACCGTATATCTTGCCCGCAGTTGGGGGATCCGCAACGCCGAAGGAAACTCGGAGCGCGGTCGGGGATCCACAGCGGGCCACGCGGGGCAGCCAACTGCGCCCGTACGAGCGGCTCGGGTTGAGAGTTGGCCGCGTAGGGAGGGAGAGAATGGCGTGAAATCGGTCGGACGTGTGCATTGTCTCCCTCGGCGAGGACCACAGAGGAGCATCGTGGATCGCCCTGCGAACGAATCAATGGACGTCCGAGCGATGGGAAGAGTCGGAACCGTTCCCGCAACACAAACAGGTGCACACACAAGCGAACGACTAAGATTCGCCCTGCAGCTCCTCCTCTTGTCCTCTTCCTTCCCCCTTGAGTGCACGACAGATCCCCCGTTCGGGGGACGCTGACTATGCATGCAATGGGCCAGCCACCGCCGTTCCAGTTATTGTGTACCTCCTGCCGGGGGCCTCCAGGGTGGTCTTGGTATTGAAGACAACGAAGACAACGGTCATACTCACGCTACAACAGAACTCGAAAGAACAAAGGCACCATAAGCACACAACCAAATATCATAACCACGCAACGAGCCAACTATAACCACGCAGTAACAACAGCAGTAGCCACGAGAGCACGCAAGCGTAACCACGCAAAACGACACAACTAACCACGCACAGACCAAGCATAACCACGCAATAAATAACAAACACGCAACAAAACAACAACACCAATAACCACGCGATCAACACACATCAAATATCTAGTGATCACGAAAACAAGACACGAGCATGTAAACCTAACCACTCACAGCAGTCCAAAATAACGGGGCGCACAACACAACACGCGACCAACAACAAAACAGCAACGCACAACACAACGAACAGCAAACGTAACCACGCGGACACTACTCGAACAACGCAAAACAACCAAGCGGGCGCCTCGCGAACAAGACGCGACATAACTGCGCGGGAACCGCGCGACTCACGCGAGGTAGAACATGCGGGAAGCCGTGCGAATAGCGTACAGTGCATCACGCGGGAGCCACGCGACAAAACATGCAGAAGAACCACGCGGGAACAGCGTGAACAGCGCAAACGAATCACGCGGGAACCGCACAAAATATGGAAACTCATCATGCAGGGCCGGGTTTGGCATCGCTCGGACGTGTGCATTTTTCCTTCGGCGAGGACCATCGAGGAGCATCCTTGATCATTTGGCGAAAAAACCACGCACGAAACCGACAAAAGCACAGGGAATGGACGTCCGAGCGATGGCGAACGGGCCTTCCGGGCCCTTCTCGAGGCTTTCCCCGGCCTCCCCGGGCGCCCCATGGCCTCCCTCGCGGGGCACGCCGTGGGGCGCCCCCGTCGGAAGCTCTGGAGCTCCCTCGCGCGGTTCCCGCGCGGCTCTCCCGCGCGGCTCTCCCGCGCGGTTCTCGCGTAGTTCCCGCGCGGTTCCCGCCTGGTTCCCGCGTGGTTCTTGCATGGTTCCCACGTGGTTTCCTGTGTGGTTCTCGCGTGGTTCCCGCGCGGTCCCCGCGTGGTTGTCGCGCGGTGTTTGCATGGTTCCCGCGTTCTCGCGTTGGTACCGTGTGGTTATTTTGCTGGTTTCGTGTGGTTCCCGCGTGCTTGTTATGTGTTCTCGCGTTGTTCGTGCTTGGTTAGTTGGCGTGTTTCGCCTGACCCCCGTTTGTGTACATTGGTTTCCGTCGCTTGGTTCCCGTGCTATTTTGCAATTGTCGCGTGGATTCCGCGTGGATGTCGCGGGTTGCCGCGCGGTTCGTTTGCGTTTTTCGCGTGGTTCCCGCGGGGGTAATTTGCGTTGTCCGAGTGGTTCCCGCTTGGTTTTTTTGAGTTGTGTGCGGAGTTCTCGCGCGGATATGTTGGGTTTTCCGCGTGGCCCCCGCGTCGTGTATGTGTGTGATTTCGCGTGGTTCCCGCATGGTATGTACGTTTCCGATGTGCGCGTGGTTCCCGCGTGATATTGTTGTGCTTTCCGCGCTGTTTCCGCGCTGTTATGTTGTGCGTGCCGCGTGGATCCCGCGTGGGCAGATTGCGTTTTCATGTTGTTCCCGCGTGGTTATGCTGTGCGTTTCGCGTGGTTCCCTCGTTGCTCGTTTGCGGTATTCGCATGGTTCCCACGTGGTTGTTTCGCGTTGCTCGCGTGGTTCCAGCATGGTTCTTTTTGGTGGTATCGTGTGGTCATCGCCTGGTTCCCGCGTGGTTCCTTGTGGTTCTTCGTGTGGTGTTTGCGTACTCATGGTTTGTTCCGCGTAATTAGTCCTCATGTGGTCATTGTGATTTTTTTGGGGTCGCCCCAGAGGCGCGAGACAGAAAGCTCCGGACGGGGCCACCGCAATGTACGCACCAGCACCCGCCTTGGCGGCGCACGACGTTTGCTTCTGTGTGTTCTTAACAGCCTGGAACATATCCCTATCCCTATGTTGGGCATCTCCTCGTCACGATGCCAATCTTAGGGATTCCCTTATTTTTTGAGGGCGAATCCCTAAGATTGTCATCGCCTTTTGGCGTGTCAATCTTAGGGATAGGGATACGTTCGAGGCTGGTAATGTTCCTGACCACTCCGTCGGCCCTCGGCGTCCCTCTTCGCTCCAGGACCCCGCCTCGCAGCCGCGCGGCGCCGAGAGCGGTCAGCCTGGCATCGCTCGGACGTGTGCACTTTTCCCTCGGCGAGGACCATCGAGGAGCACCCCTGATCCTCTGGAGGAAAAAAAAAAACCGCGCACGAAGCCGAACAAAGCACAGGGAATGGACGTCCGAGCGATGGCCAGTCAAGAGAGGCTGCCGTGCGGGGCCTCTCCCCGCACGGCAGGCGCGGGCCCGCTCCTCCTCCTCCTCCTCCTCCTCCTCCTCCGCCTCCTCCTCCTCCTCCGCCTCCTCCTCCTCCTCCTCCTCCTCCTCCGGGCCCGAGGCGTGTGTGCCCGACGGCCGGCCTCCGGCGGCGCGCACACGAAGGGAGGGCGGCACAAAGAGGCGGTCGGCCGTGGAAGGAGGCGCGGGGGGGCTGCCGGGAGGGCGGGGAGGCGCTCAGAAGAGCTCTCCGGGCCTCCCGAGGGAGCGTGCTCGGAGGCCCCCCCGGGGCTGCTCTGAGGAGGCCCCCCCCCCGCCGCATGTCAGAGGGAGAGAGAGAGAGAGAGAGAACAGCAAAAAAAAGAACGCGCGCGCGTCCGCGGCGGGCCCCGACCCGCTGTGGCCGCGCCCTGGGGTGCGAGAGAGAACAAAAAAAACAGAAGGAGAGAGAGAGAGAGAGAGAGAGCATGCACTGAGGGAGGGAGGGAGGCACATTCTGCGCGAGGCACTATCACTGGGCCACGGAGCCACGGAGCGGCGAGGAAGAGGAGTTCGGATGAGGAGGAGGAGGAGGATGAGGAGGATGAGGAGGAGGAGGAGAAAGGGAAAAAGAGAGCGAGAGAGGGAGGGATGGGGGATGGACGGATGGTGGCAGGGAGCGATCTGTTATCTTTGTGCACACGCAGAAGTAGAGAGAGAGAGAGAGAGAAAGAACGAGAGAGAGAGAGAGAGAAAAATAAAGAAAGAAATAGAGAGAGAGAGAGAAGGAGTGAGAGACATGCACAGAGAGGATAGGGAGAGTGTTTGCGCCACAGCTGGAGCGGGCAGCGTGCCGAACGGCCAAAAAGAAGCACGCATGGGGTGCCAGGACGGCTGGGCGAGACCGTGCAGGAAGAGGAGGAACGAGGAGCAGGCCGAGAGATACAGCATAGTAAAAGGATGGGCAACCTTCCCAAGGGCACCCTTGCATCCTTGCCTCCTCGGTCCATCCTTCGCCGCTTCCGCTGGCCGCGCCCCGCTCGCAGAGCTTCGAAATGGGCGCCCAAGGCCCTCTTGCATCCTTGTCGCGCACCCTTGCTATCCAGGTTGACTGTGGGGCGCGCGCGCGCGCGAGGGTCGAGGGCCACGGAGCGGCGAGGAAGAGGAGTTCGGATGATGATGATGATGATGATGAGGAGGAGGAGGAGGAGGAGGAGGAGGAGGAGGAGGAAGGGAAAAAGAGAGAGCGAGAGGGAGGGATGGGGGATGGTTGACTGTGGGGCGCGCGCGCGCGCGCGACGAGGAGCTCGAGGCGGCCATCGCCAAGGCGGAGTCCGAGCTGGCCGAGGCCCGGGCCCTGCGGGCCAAGGAGAAGGCCGCCGGCCCTCTACCCCGTGGCGGCGGCGCCGGCTGCGCGCGGGGCGGGAGGTCGGCTCCCTTGCTTTGGACGCCCGAAATGGGTACGGAAAGAATGGGTACAATGCCCAACAGCAGTTCCTGTTCAATATGAACAGGACTCGCTGTCGGTGTCACCGCGGCCTGTGTCCATTTGAGACAGAAGGCCGCCTGCCCGACAGCGGCCGCTGTTGGTTTGGGACAACATTTGTTGTTCAGCATTGTGCCCATTCTTTCCGTACCCATCTCGGGCGTCCAGACTTGCGCGGCGAGGGGCTCTGCGCCAGATTTAGGACGGAAAAAGAACACACAGACACAAATGATCTGCGATCCCCCAGAAAACATGGGAGAATATGGGAAGTGGGGGGAAGACAAAAATCCAGAAAATATGAGAAACTATGGGGCATAGTTTTTTATTTGTGTGTATTTATTTGTGTGTCCTGGGGCCCCTTCACAGATGGAAGCATGCGAGCCCGATGAGGGCACCTTTCTCCCCCCCCCCCATTTCTCAGAGGAGGAAAAAATGTAGCCATACCGCTACCCCTCCCTCGTTTTCCCCTGTTTGGGCCTCCTGGGAGGCCCTCGTCGCCACCGTCGGATTCGCCTCGAAATCCTGGTCAGAACGCACCCCGGGAGAGGTCCAGGGAGTAGCTGTATCGGTACCTGTTGTTTCCCCAATGTATCGCCCCTCATTAATTCGCGCCCAAGTTCGAAGCTTCCGGACGTGGTCGTTCTTCCCACCTCGTCTTCTCGGGAAAGGTCAGTGCGGGCAGGTTTTTGTCGGTCTTCGGTTTCCTGGAGGCCCTCATTGGGCCTCTCGATTCTCAAGGGTACCCAGGAGGAAAAGCCGGCCCTGGACGTAGACTTTGCGGAATTACAAATATTGCCCTCGGGATTGTTGAAATTACACAGGCATGGAAAACGCGAGGACGTCAAATTTGCTGGGGTCGTCGTGGAGAATCAGCACCTTGGAGGTCTGGGTGTTCCCTGCGGTGTTCTCCAGCCGAGGAACAATCCACTGCGGAAACATACATATTCGACGGTCCGGCGGATTTTTTGGATCTGCGTTGGGCCCCCCTGACGGCGCCTCCTGCGCCGCCCCTGGCGCGCTCCGCGCGCCAGCAAGAGGTCCGCGCGAACCGTCGAAAGTTTATGTTTATGTTGAATTTTGTTCTCTATTCTGGGGGTGCCCGGATCGTCCCGAACGGCCGCGGGATACCCGAGGTACGACCCTAAAACCAGATCACTTCGTGTCCTTGAAAATCACGACGGGGCGCTTTTCGCATTTTTGTCCCCTCACAAAGCCCCAGTTTCTGCTCGGACGGAAGATTTTGGAGTATCGCGTGCGGCACGTCCGTGTTCTATGATTCTCGACCTCAGAAGTGTCCACATCAGTTTTACTAGAGTGCTACGTGCACGCGTGGTGGGCGTGCCTTGATTGAAGCCGTGCTCTCGCTTGAGGCGTGTTCGCAGCTGCTGCCTTTAGGAGCCTCTGT
This sequence comes from Prorocentrum cordatum, assembly GCA_963575745.1. Classification (NCBI taxonomy): domain Eukaryota; class Dinophyceae; order Prorocentrales; family Prorocentraceae; genus Prorocentrum; species Prorocentrum cordatum. The sequence goes on from CAUYUJ010000965.1 coordinate 25,085, forward strand.
GATCCACCGGGAGTTTAACCTACGACTGCTGCATGCAGAGGCCAGCTCATTTATAGAGTCGCGCTCGGGTTCCGGTGCCTTGAGCCTGCACCTCAGAGCTCAACGCTGCCAACGTGGGTGGAGTGCCGCTCCCTCTGCTCAAGCTCTGCGGGCAAGATTTATATCCATATCCTTTGCGTCGTGGACTTTCTGGGGACGGGTACTAAAAGGCCGGGGCGCGGTGGGAATGGATGAACATCCAGCCTCGGGGGGCCAGATTTTTACCAATATTCACTGCGCCTCTGGTTTCTCAGGGAGGGAGCCCGAAGCTCCAGGATGCAGTGGATTTGGATGCGTAGTACAAGTCTTGCCCGCAAACTCACTGCGTTACCTCCGCGGTCCCATCCTACTAGGAAGCTGGATATCAGAGACCCGAATCATCAGGGGTAACTCGGGTCAGGGCTAACTCGGGTTCGTTTTTCGGGAATCCGAACCCGAGTTGCCCCGGGCCCGAGCTAAGTATCCCGGATAACTCGGGCGTCCAGAGCCCCAAATCATCAGGGGTAACTCGGGTCAGGGCTAAGTCGGGTTCGTTTTTCGGGGATCCAAACCCGAGTTGCCCCGGGCCCGAGTTACCCCGGATAATTCGGGCGCCCAATGAGACGCACGGCGCGGGCGGCCTGGGCGAGAGCTGGGTGCACGCGCAGCCAGGCGGCCTTGCAGCGCTCGGCCCTTCTATGGCCGCGCCTGCAGGGCTGCCGCATGCTCGGCCAGGCAGTGGCCTCCAGGTGCTCCGCGTGTGAGGCCAGCCATGCGGTTGACGGACACATCTTTTTGCAACAGCAACGCCCAAAGTGCGAACGAACCGACTTTCTGCTTCCACCTCATGGCTGTAACGGCGGCAGGTATTGCGTATTGGGTTCGGCATGCTGGGCTCAAGATTTTACCGGTCCGCTTATCCGGCAAGGTTTGTTCAACGGTAAGGCCGGGGGGCGGAGGGGGGGTCATGCGAAGTGATTCCGCAACGCTTGTCGGAAGACTCGCGGTGCCACTCCGAGAGGGCTATCGCTGTCCAGGGCTCCGGGCCATGACCCTCCCGCCGCGGCGCTCGCCATGCAGAGTTCCTAGGACGCGTGCCCATGTCACCTTGCGGGGGAGTCTGCTTTTGCCACGGGCCAGCCGGGGTTCGAGATGTCTTCCTTGATTCGGCGTACACGTACGGGGTTCGCCCCCCCCTCCCCCTCTTCATTTCCGTAGGAGGAGGAGGAGGAGGAGGAGGAGGAGGAGGAGGAGGAGGAGGAGGAGGAGGAGGTGCCCGCAACGATACCGAACGTACTGGCGCGGTGTTCACAGGCGTGCTGTGGTTCTGACAGGCATGCTAACCATCCCCCCCCGTAACGGACGTTAAGGGGGGCATGACAAACAACCCTTTTTACCAGCGCAGCAGGGATCCGGCGCGCTGGGCGCGTATGGTCTTCCTCCTCCGCCTCCTCCTCCTCCTCCTCCTCCTCCTCCTCCTCACTGCTCGCCTCGTCTCCTCGTCGCCTCGTCCTCTCCGTGGCCGCTCTGGCTCACGCCGTCCGAGCCGAAGCGTCAGACCGCGGCAAACCTGTTCCCGACCCTACTTTTCAGCCAACACCGATGGCGCCCGCCCTGTCCTCCCTCTTCGTGTTAGCCGCCTCGGTGTCAGGGGCTGGCGCCGTGGTCGTCTACGACGGCTCTTTCGGCACTTTCGCGGAGGGCGCCTTCGGGCCATTGCCAGCCGACGCCCCCGCGTGGTGCAAGGCGGAGGCCGACCTGACCTGGAAGCAGAGGATCAGATGAGGGAAAGGTGCCGATACCGCTGCCCTTACCTCGTGTTTGATCTTGTTCCGGCTTCCTGGGAGGCCCTCGTCGAGACGGCTGGATTCGCCTCGAAGATGGATTTGATCAGAACGCAGCCTTGGAGAGGTCTGGGGAGTAGCGGTATGGGTACCTTTCGGCATTCCCAAAGGAAGGAGCGCATGGAGCAGCACGCCACGCTCGAGTGGGCCAAGAAGCAGGCGAAGCGACTGCAGGAGGAGACAGATCCTGCGTTGTCAGACCCCTCCCCGTCCCCGCCAGGGGGACCGTGGCCCCGCGCGGTCCGACCTGCTCCCCCTGGCAGGGCCCTCTTCGATCCAGTCGTTCCGCTTCGGTGTCGGTCACGGCCAGCCCTATCCGATTCGTTTTCGGTCGTATGCCCGCGGTCAAGTCTTCGGACGATTTGATACGGCCAGATGTTTGCACAGCTTCGTTGTACATCCTAGAGTGCGACCGATGCAATGCGGTTTCGATTCCGTGCCGATGCAGCCCGATCCGATGCACGTTTCGATTCGATTCGATTCGATGTCCCGATTCGATGTTGACGAATCTTGAATCATTAGATCCATCCCCATCCTCCACTGGGAAGTCTTGGCCCCGCTGTCCGAACTACGGACCCCGCTGGTCTAAGGGGATCGATGCCGCCTCCGTCGGGTGTCACGGCATCCATCCTCACCTCGATTTGGGTACGCGGGCCGGCGGCGCTGTGGAGCTTCGGGGAGCTGAGGGTGCTGATGCCGTGCAGCAGAGGGGCACGGGGGGGCAGGGGGTCCCGAAGCTGTTTGCAGCGCTGTGGGGCCCCCGCGGCCCTGCCCGGGGCCTGCCGCCCGGCCAAGGAGTGCCCCAGAGGAAGCACTTGGTCCCGGGGAGCCCTCTCGGGGCCCCCCGTCTGCCCTCGGCCCGAGGAGAACGAGACGGTCCCCGAGTGGATGGACAAGCTCGTCGCCGACGACGAGAAGCGGGGGAAGATGAAGTGGGCCGCGGCCGAGGGCAAGCGCCTGAGGTCCGAGGGCCAGGAGGTGCCGCAGTGGATGGCCGAGCTGGAGGCGGAGGACCGCAAGTGGGCCAACCGCTGGGCGGCGTGCAAGAGCGCCGAGCTGAAGGCCGCGGGCGACGAGGTGCCCGCCTGGATGGCCGAGAACGCCAGGAGCTCGGGAGGGGGGGGGGGGGAGGAAGGAAGGGGGGCAGCAACGCCCGGCCGCCGCTGAGGGGCCGACGGCGTGCCATCATGTTCGGCGTGCTTCTCCGGCGGCCCGGTGCTCCTGTCAAGGGCAGCACGCGGGTGGGCCCCCCCCCCCACGGCGGCGCGCCCTTGGGTGCTGTTTTCTAGGCCTCCTAGATGGGGTCGGAGTAGACGGGGTCGGAGGATCGTGCTGCATCGCCGATGCATCGGCGATGCATCGGCGATGCGGCTCGATGCGGGCCCCAATCTTCTACACGCCAAGGTCGCCGATGCATCGCCGACGTCGCCAGTGCATGGCCGATGCATTGCCGATGCATCGGCGGTTCATTGCCGATGCATCGGCGATGCGGCGAGATCCTCCGACCCCATCTATTCGGACCCCATCCAGGAGGCCTCTATGTTTGCGTCCTCCCAGGAACGGGATCATGGAGGCCGCCAAGGATCGGCTGCACGCAAGGGTGACCCTTCAGGGCCCATTTCGATCAGAGCGACCCGATTCGATACCGGCTCTGGCCAGACCGATCCGACTCGATTCCGATATTCCTGGAGATTCGATGCGGCTCGATGATTACATGGCGCTGTTGTGTATCTTGGCGCAGCCGATCCGATTCGATTTCGACTGCGAGTCGATGCAGCCCGATGCGATGCACACTTCGACTCGACCCTCCGATTTGCTGATTCGCTGCGGACTGATCCTGCCCTTCGCCCAGAGTGGACTCCGGTGCGCGGCGTCCGTGGGGCGCCGGGGGGAGCCAAGCTGGTGAGGCGGGCTGCGCACAGAGCCCCCCCATGTTGTAGCCCCCGCTGGACTCCATTGCCCCCCCCGAGTCCGAGCTGGCCTCGCCCTCACCATGCGCCCCGAATTGCCCGGGGCGGCCTCGACACCCTGTCGCCGCCTCCGGCGGCGCCTTGGGCGGTGAGAGCTCCCCGGGGCTATTTTGGGGGCTTGTTGAGGCCAGCGGGGATTACTCGGAGGGCCTGCTGAGGCCAACCGGGATTACCTGGAGTGGGGGGGAGCTGTCCGTGCGCAACCCAGAGCCTTACCAGGCCACGCCCAGACACGTGGGCCGCCGAGCGATCGGCCTGCCGCGCACCAACGGTCGCCCTCGCCCAGGGTCGTCACCTTTGCGCGCGCACGAGAGGAGAAGGCCGAGGAGCTTCAGGAGCAGCTCGACGAGCTTGAGCAGGAGAAGGACGAGGAGACGGCCCTGGTCGGCGCTCAGGGCGATGTCACCGTGGCCAACCAGAAGCTGCTGGCCAAGAGCCGGAAGGTGGACACCACGACCGTGGCCCACCAGACGCGTGTGCTCGAGGTGGCCCTCGAGGTGCTCGACGAGGCCGAGAGCAAGATGCACCGCGGCGTCGCGACGTCCGATGCGCAGTTCGTGTCCGACGCGCACAAGACGAAGGAGGCCCTGTGGAAGGCAAAGGCCGCGTCCGCGCTGCTCGGAGACATCCTGGACAGGAAGGCGGCCCTGCTACTGAAGGCGGGCGCCGCCTGAGAGCGCCACCCTCGCCTGCGCGCGAAGCCTCCCCGCGCTGCCCGGCCAGTCGCCGCGGTCCCCGCCGTGTTCCTGGCCGTCTTGGCGCTGGGGTCCATGCTGCCTGCAGCGGCGCTCCGCCTGCCGCGCCCCGTCGGCAGCGCGTGACGAAAAGAGGGGGGGAAGAGGAGGAGGAGGAGGAGGAGGAAGAGAGGAGGAGGAGGAGGAGGGGGAGGAGGAAGAGGAGGAGGAGGAGGAGGAGGAGGAGCAGGAGCAGGAGAGGGAGGAGGAGGCGAAGGAGGATAGGGGAGAATGACTGGAGGCGGATGAGGATGATTATGCTGCTTCTGATGATGAGGAGGAGGACGAGGAGGATTAGGATGAGGATGAGAAGGAGGATGATGAGGATGCTGATGATGATGGTGATGGTTGTGATGGTGATGATGAGGAGGAGGATAAGGATGATGAGTATGATGATTGTGATGCTGTTGATAATGATGAGGAGGATAATGAGGATAGTGATGATGATGCTGATGATGATGGTGATGGTGATGGTGATGGTGATTGTGATGATGATGATGCTGCTGATGATGATGATGATGATGCTGATGATGATTATGATGATGATGGTGCTGATGGTGCTGGTGATGATGGGGATGATGATGATGATGATGATGAGGAGGAGGAGGAGGAGGCTTCTGGGCTCTAGGGCCTCCCTGGAGCCCAGAACCCTGTTAGGGCGAGGTCAGCGCGCCTCCCTGCGCGCGGCCCTCGCTGCAACAATTGTCCATTTGAGTCAGAAAAACAGTCTGCCCAAACGCGGCCGCTGTCGTTTTTGACAACGTCTGTTGTTCGATATCTCACTTTCTGTAGTGCTCATCTTGGGCGTCCAGACATGATCGCAGCAGATCTCTGCGATGTCGTAGGGATTGCATCTAAATCTTGCATGTTTGTTTCGTGTGCGCGCGTGTGTGTGTGTGTGGGTGTGTGGGGAGGTGTATGTGTCTAGGTACGCGCGCGTGTGTATATGTGTGTAGGTGCGCACGCGCGCGTGCGTGTGTGTGTGTGTGCGTGTGTGTGTGTGTGTGTGTGCGTGTGTGTGTGCGTGTGTGTGTGTGTGTGTGCGTGAGTGCGTGTGCGTGCGTGCGTGCGTGCGTGCGTGCGTGTGTTTGTGTGCGTGCGTGTGTGTGTGTGCGTGTGTGTGTGTGTGTGTGTGTGTGTGTGTGTGTGTGTCCTCCTTCCTTCACCCTGCCTTTGGTGCGTTTACCCTCGTTCCTCCCCCCCCTCGCCTCCCTCCTCGGCCGGCTCCCTCCCCTCGCCGTGTCCTTCCGCGCCCCCGTGCTGCGTGGTGCCTCCGCTCGTGTCCCCTCGGCTCTGCCCTCCGCCGGTCGGCCCGCGGTCTCCCCCAAGTCCGCCCGCGGGTCTCCGCCGGCTGCTCGCTGTCGCTCCTCGCTCCGCGCTCCTCCCTCCGCTCTGCTCGGCCCCCTCGCCCTTGGCCCGCTGGCCCCTTGCCGTCCTGCAGTCGGCCCCGGTTCGCAGGTCGACCCCTAAAAAATCAGGGGGACCCTCGTGTCCTGCGTCTCGCGACCCCTGCCTCCTGCACTCCCGTGGCAGCGTGGCCCTCGGGAGGGTCCTGTGCCCTCTCGCGTGTCCTGCCCAATCGAGGCCTAGCGCTCACGACGAAAACATCACCTTCTGATCTTTTCCCTTACACGTCGGAGCGACGGCATGTCTGAGGATGACGCACAGCAGGGGCGGAGAGCAGGCGGGCGCCCTCTCCACTAGCCGCATGAGCGGCCAGCGGCTGTGGTTCTGGCCGGTCTGGGCCCGCGGAGCGCCGACAGGGGGGCGGGGGGTCGTCTGCGCCGACGCGGGCGCGCGAGCTGCCCGCGCACGGCCGCACGCGAGCGCCCTCGCTTCCAGTGTGGCGTGCCGCTGGCGGCCCGCGTCGGCTACCGCGCAGGCGGGCGTAAGACCAATACGAGGAGGATGAGGAGGAGGAGGAGGAGGAGGAGGAGGGGGAGGAGGAGGAGGAGGAGGAGGAGGAGGAGGAGGAGGAGGGAGGAGGAGGAGGAGGAGGAGGAGGAGGAGGAGGAGGGGAGGGGCGCTTTTCGTCGTTGAGATGTCCATCGCGCGAGTTCGTTCGTTCTTTACTGTGCCGTTCCGCCCGGCCTGTCCAGCAGGGGTCATGGTTTGATTGACGCTCAGAGGCCTTGCGTGGGCTGCGACGCTCAGAAACAAATGTGTGTGTGCGTGTGTCGAACAGGAGGGGGCGCCCACAGCGTCAGCAACACCTCCTCATCGCCCTCTGAGCCACTCGGCGGACCTAGTCGCCACGTGCCAACCACCCTGGCGGCGTGTGGCATCTCCCCACGCTCTGGCCCCTCTCGGCTCTGTTTCCTCTCCTTTGGCGCCCCAGCCGCGCGCTGTCCATCCCAGCAGCGTGCGGCCCCCTCGGCTTCGGCCGCTTCAGTTCAACAGCTCCCGCACCGATTAGGTGCCCCGTGACTTGTCCCGCACTGTCCACCCTGGCAGCGCGCGGCTTCTCGGCCTCGGTCGAAATTTTGGCAGGCCTGCTGGCGTGGCCGCACGCTGTCCACCTTACAGCAGCGAGTGGCCCCGCCCAGCCGGCTCTATCACCTCTTTCGCACCGATCAGGTGCGCCTACTCTTGGCCTGCACTGTCCACCCGGCAGCGCACGGCCCCGCGGCCTCGGCCGCAGTTCTGGCACAGGCACGTCCTCTCACTGCCCCTTGCCGGCAGCCCTGGACGTGCCTCAGCAGCCCTGGCCCGCCGTCCGGGCCTTCTGCCCTCCGGCCGCCGCCGCTGGCGCCGGCGCTGCCGCCCCGCCTGCGGGGATCACCCTACAGGCGGGGGGGCATCCTTCTCCCCCCCCGCCGTTTTCTTTCCCTCTCTCCCCCCGCGCGCCGCCATGCTCGCGAGGCTGCCGCAGCTCGCAGCCTCCCCACGTGGTCGGGCACCTGGGCTTGGTCTTGCCGCATGTCCCCTTCCGCGGGCCCAGCATTTAGCTGGCTGCAGTCATGTACCTGCCCTACCTTCTCACGTGCCACCCACCTGGGCGGCCTGCGGTCCATGCCCGTCGACCTAGCTCCCCGTGTGCTACTTCGGCTGGGCCCCGTCAGCGCCCGCGGGTGCCCCGGCGCCGCGGCCCGGCTGTTGCTATGGCTTCCGCTGGCGGAGCTGGCCGTGCCAGCGCACTCATGAGAACTCTTCCGCCTCTGAGTGGCCTTTCCTCCCGCCCCCCGCGGCTGCCCGCTCTGCCCTCTGCCCATGCTTGCATGCTGACCAATTTGCTTTTCGGTGCCCCCGTCTAGCTTTATCGCTGGCGCAGCCAACTCTGCCTCGCCGCCGGCGGAAAAAATCGAACAGGGGTGGCTTGCAAGTCCGCTCTCGCCCCGATACGGGTACTTTTTGGGCCGAGCGCCCGTGCTGGCCCAGTAGACGGGCGTTTCCAAATTGAGCGACGTAAAAAAACGGGGACGATTGCGCCGGCATTGGCGCGTAAACTGCTGGCGCAAGGTCGCGCGTACGCGCCGTCGTTTCTAATGTGGCGTGCCGCTCTCGTGTACCGCGTGACTCACCACGTAAGGTCGCTATGCCATCTCGCGTAAGACCCTTCCCTCTTCGTCGCTCAGCTACCCCGTGGCCGCCGCGGAGTAGCAGGCATCATCACATTTGTGTCCTCCCAGCGGGGGGGGCGGGATATTCGAGCGAGGGAGAAGGAGGATGAGGATGTGGATGGGGGGGAGGAGGAGGAGGAGGAGGAGGAGGAGGAGGAGGAGGAGGAGGAGGAGGAGGTTGTGGAACACTGGGAGGGTGCGATTCTTGAGGGTGGCAGGAAGAAGTTGAGAGCTGCAGAGATCAACCCGGAGAGCGCCGGGGAGGGCAGCGCAGAGCGGCGCAGCGCAGCAGTGAGTGGCACGCATCTGCAGGGCGCCGGGAGCAGCACACAGCCAAGACGCTGACCGGAGGACCGCTTTGGGTTCAGGCGGGGCTCTTTGTTTTCGGGCCATTCCCTAGATCTAGATCGGAGAACCCAATCCGTGGGCGAGGCTCGCCGTGGCGATGACAGCCCCATTCGTTCCTTACCTACCGCTCCTTGTGGTAGTAGCCCGCTTGTAACGTACCGCTCACACTCAGAGTTGGTCACGCTCAGTCGCGCTCAGGTTGAGGCCCGCGCGCGCTCAGACGCCTACGCTCAGACACCTACGAGTGTCTGTGATGTTTTGACTGTGCATCTGTCTTTGTTTTGTTCCTCTGGGGGACTGGCTCGAGGGGGGGGCATCGACACGCAGCCGCCCATTCATCGCCGATCGGATCTTGTGCGCCCAGCCCTACCCAGGGTCATCCGGTTTCACCATCGGGGGCCGATTGCTGATCTATCGGCGGTGTACCGCCGATTTCAGTCCGATGCCCCCCCCCCGAGCCAGCCCCCCCTCACTTCGGCTCCCGTTAAGTTGAAGGAGGTTCCCTGGACATCACGTCCTCCTGATCTCAGGCCCGAGAGGAAGTCAGGCGCACACTGCGGTTCCTGCATCGTCGCCGGCGAATCTGGTGGAATACAGCACATAAGTTCAAACAGGCGCCCTCGCCCGGAGCATCCTCGCAATATCGGCCCCAGGGGAGGTACATCAAGCGTTCTTCATCTACTCCGATCAACCGCAGACCAGCCAGCTAGTGCATGACAAGAGCGTGGAGTGGAACGCATCTGCGCACATGGCGGAGTTTCCAGGGGCGCCGCTGCTACCATCCTGTGGCAGTTGCCGTCGGGGTTGGCTTCCCCTGTGCAGCATGCCCGAAGGTATCGGCCCACCGGCGTTCGGATGAGTGGTATCATCATGATGAGGAGGGAAAGAGTTCCTGAGAGGAAGCGGTCTTGACCGAGTTGTTTCATTGTCCGGTCTCTGGGAGCCCTTCTTGCCCCCTGGGACTTCCAAGAGCGACGCAGGATGAGAAGCCGATCCTGGGCAATGCCCGTTGGTCCAGAGCCCGTTTCCCTCAGGACCCTTTTCTTCCATGGCATGGAGGAATCTACTCTGCAACAGTGTTCGAACCCAGCCCCTGCGGATAGGGTCCTGAGGGGTTCGCGCTGTCGCAGACATACTTCAGATTCGGACTCACCGCGGATTTATCATCTAAAACCTTGGCCTGAAGGGGTAGGCTTTTATGTGTCCTTGTCAAGAGGAGGCATGCCTTTCATGTCTAGAACGTTCAGATGCACGGGCACGTGATGTGCGGGAATGAGGGGCTCATTGAAACATGATGCAACTATACAGTCGGGCCGAAGTATCAGATTAAGGTCGGTTCGGGGAGGGTGCCCTAACGTTCTTCGTGTTGGTCGGACGTTCTTGTGCGTCCTGGGGAGGGTGCCCTTGGATGCTCTGTGTGTTCTGTGTGCATTTGTTATTGAAGGATGTTATTATGTCCTGGGTCCTAACGTACCGTGCCAAGCATGCAAGTGTAATATGCTGATATGAGATTGACACAACTTGTTGTGAGGTAGATTGTTGCCAGGGGCGGTATTCACATCCAGATGGGTATTTGAAAATTAGTTTACTTGGTGTACTCGCCAGTGGTCTGTTTGTCTTGACTACTGGAGGTATACATGGCATGGGATCTGATACGGCCGTTTCCTCCTTATCTTTTCACGCTCCCCGTCCACATCCCTACACTCATTCCTACTCTTCACCGTCATTGTGCTCGGACTCCTCCAATCCACCTCCCCCCTCCCTACCCTCCTTCTTCTCCACCTCTCCGAGGTGGGGACGTATGCATAACCACCGCCTCAGGGATCCAGCTTCGGGGTCTTCGGGAGGCCGTGGATGTGGATACATTCGGGCCCCAGGAGAGCCACATGTACTCAGATGCACCGCAGGCCGATGTCCTCGAAGATCGATCCCAAAGGCGGTTGTTATGGATGGCTTCCCGCCTTGCAACTTCCTTCCTTCTCATTTTCTTCCTACTCATGACACGATCTGATCCTCCCCCGCGTCTTTCCCTCCCCGGGCGGACTCACCACCACCCTGTCCACCTCCCGCAGGCCGACTACGATGCGCAGCACGAGGACTCCGCCGAGGGGGTGGGGGTAAAGAGGAGGGGGAGGAGGAGGCGGAGAGAGAGGAGGAGGAGGAGGAGGAGGAGGAGGAGGAGGATGCAATGGAATGGAATGGAATGGAATGGAATGGAATGGAAGTGAATGGGTGCGACCCGCAAGCGGGCGGCCCTCAGAAGAGGACCAAGACGATATTGCTGACGAGGAGGACGCCCAGCAGCCGCCCCCAGCTGCCCCAGCCCGCCTCCTCGTCGGAGACGGTATGACTCCATCTCGCAGTCGCCTTCCGCCGCTGCGGCTGCCGTCCGGCCCCGCGCGCATACCCATGGTAGGTCGCGTGCTTCAAGCCCGAAGCACGCCAGCACGGCCGCCCTCCCCCCGTGGGCCCTGGGGGGCGCAACGCCTCGGCTCCAGCATCGGGCGGCGCCTTCCCGCGGCTGCTGCCGGGGCTTGCCTCCCCCTGGCGAAGCAGGCCGCTGGCCGCATCCTCCACCAAGGCCTGCGGCGGCCCCAGCCGGTGGTGCTTCCGCTGGGGGCGGCAGTGGGGCCACCGACCCTGAGAAATCGGGCGGAGCTGCTCCTTGCCCGCGCTGGAGCGCCGCCCAGCGCAGCACCCGCGCAGCAGCTTCCCCGGCGGGCCCCCGGACCGCGTCCCCCCACATCGCAGGCAGAAGACGAGGACCTCTCCAGGCGCCTGGAGCACATCGCACGGGAGCAGGGCATGGCCGCGCGCACGCGTCGCCGCCGTGAGCAGGCCGCTCCAGCTGGAGTCGACGTGGAGCACTCCTGCCTGTGGCCTGGGAGATGCCGGCCCATCCTCCCTGCGCGCCTGCGCGGGCGCGAGGGGCTCCGCTGGGAGGGGGGTGGCCGCGCCCAGGCCGGCCTGCGGATCGGCCCTCGCCTCGCCCGTGCCTGCGACGAGCTGCCCGGCGGCGGCCTCGGCACTGGCCTGCTCCTCCGGCTGCGGGCGCAGCACGTCGTCGTGGTCCACCAGCCCGCCGTCGGCCATGTCCAGGAGGGGAAAAAACACACAGACCTAATTAATCGTCGATCCCCAGGAAAAGATGGAAAAATATGGGAAGTGGTGGGGAAGGCAAAAACCCAGAAAATATAGGCAAACATGGGACATCTTTTTATTTGTGTGTATTTATTTGTGTGTCCTAGTTTCCCTTCACATGTGCACGGCCAGTTCAGCGCACCATCGCGCCCCTTCGGAGGCGAGGTCTGACAGCCCCTGCAAGAGCGCTTCGTCCTCGGCGGAGACGTGGTGACAACGGGCGCCTGCCTTGGCCAACTCGTCGGCGTGGTTGTTGCCCCGCCGCTCCCAATGCGTGGACCGTCCGGCGTCCAGGTCCGCGGCTGTGGCATGCCCGAGGGCCTTGTGCGCCACGAAGTCATCTGGCGTGAAGGCCCCCCAGAAGGAACCCCAGAGGTGCGGCCGCGGGTCGCCCGCGCCGCCCCCCGCGCCAGGCCCCCCGTGGAGCACTCGCAGCGTGTTGGCGCAGTCCAGGTAGAGCTCCATGGGCCCGATGGCGACGAACTGCAACATGTGGGCTGCGAAATCCTCGGCGTCAGGCGCTGTCTGCCCCAGGGCAGCCGCGAGCGGGACTGGCCCGTATGCCGCCGCCTCCAAGGCGCCGAAGCGGTCCACTTGAATTGCCCATCCAGCCCGTTCGAGTCCCCGTCGCTTCCTGTCCGAGGCGCTGCCGTCCAAGAACAGGATCCCAGAGAGGCGGCCCGAGCCTGGCCTCTTCACCCAGTGCACCAGCACGTCGGGGTCCGAAGCGTCGAACAGCACCCGAGGGTCTGGGAGGATCCCTCGGCAGAGTCGGTCCGCCGCCTCCTCGCTCCGGGCGCGCACTCGCGCTGCCCGCTCCGGGAGCCCGCGCGGCGCGAGGTCGCGGCGCGAGCTCGCCATGGGCTGGGCAATGGAAGCAACGGTGGTACAGCGAGCCCACTGCCGCGCCGCAGAGCCGGCATGTTGGCGTGTCTGCCAGCCCATGCGCGTGCAGCCGCGCCTGCGGCCAGTGGGCGTGGGATACCAATGCTCGCAGGGCTGCCTGATGCCGCGGCCGCCAGACGTCGCTGCGGCGCCGCAGCAGCCCGTGCAGCGGCGACCAGAAGACGGGGAGGCACGGTGCGGCAGCTCCTCCGCCCCGCAGCGCGTTTCCAGCGCTCTGGAGGACAAGGCGCTCAGAAGCCCTCACCGTTCCCAGGCGCTCCGCTGCCTGGACTTAAGTCGGGCCTGTCCCTCTACAGTGGGAATGTTCAAAAACACTCAAAACATAGCCTGGGGACTTTTTGTTGAGTATCTTGGGGCAGCCTTTGAATCTTTTTTTGGAGTCTTGTTCATTTTTCGCCCAAAATCCCCCTGTACGGGGACAGGCCCGTCCCATTCGTGCGAGGTCGAAGCGCGCCGGCTCCTCGGCGCGCCCTGGGTTGGCCGGCCCCGCGTGGCGGTGCGGCCTCTGCGCCTGGCCCTGGGCGCTCCCTCGGCACCGCCGCGGCCGGGCTCTCCGCGCTCTCCCGCGGCCCCGTCTCCCTCCTCCTCCTCCTCCTCCTCCCCCTCCTCCTCCCCTCCTCCCCCTCCTCCTCCTCTTCCTCCTCCACCTCCTCCCCTCCCTCCTCCTTCTCCTCCACCTCCCTCCTCCTCCTCCTCCTCCTCCTCCTCCTCCTCCTCCTCCCCCCCTCCTCCCCCTCCTCCTCTCCCTCCTCCTCCTCTCCTCCTACTCCTCCTCCTCCTCCACCTCCTCCTCCCTCCTCCTCCTCCTCCACCTCCTCCTCCTCCTCCTCCTCCTCCTCCTCCTCCCTCCTCCTCCTCCTCCTCCTCCTCCTCCTCCTCCTCCTCCTCCTCCTCCTCCCTCCTCCTCCTCTCCTCCTCCTCCTCCTCCTCCTCCTTCCTCCTCCTCCTCCTCCTCCTCCTCCCTCCTCCTCCTCCTCCTCCTCCTCCTCCTCCTCCTCCTCCTCCTCTCCTCCTCCTCCTCCTCCTCCTCCTCCTCCTCCTCCTCCTCTCCTCCTCCTCCTCCTCCTCCTCCTCCTCCTCCTCCTCCTCCTCCTCCTCCTCCTCCTCTCCTCCTCCTCCTCCTCCTCCTCCTCCACCTCCTCCTCCACCTCCTCCTCCTCCTCCTCCTCCTCCTCCTCCTCCTCCTCCTCCTCCTTTCTTCTGTTGGCGAGGACCATCGAGGAGCATCCTTGATCATTTGGCGAAAAAGCCACGCGCGAAGCTGAAAAATAGCACAGGGAATGGGCGTCCCAGCGATGGCTGGCCCTGTAGCACGGCGACGTCGACGAGAACGACGACTGCGGTAGCAAATCATGGGAGCCTCGGTATACCTTCGTAGTTCCGGTTTCCGGATGCATGAGCGTCGATCCGCGTTTTCGGTAATCGATGAATCGCGCCAGTGTTGCGCCGATGTTGCGTCGATCAGCGCCGATTAGCGTCGCTTCGCAAGAGCGAACAAGATGGTATGGCTCTCACGAGTTGCCGCAGAAGGCGACGACATGAGCAGGACAAGGGCAGGAGTACGAAGCGGAGGGATGAGGATTACAATCGGGGATACGAAGGACTCGAGTCAAGCCGGGCACCCCCCAATTTAACTCTTCCGTCTCCGCGACGCAGCAAGATAAATCCCCCGGAGCACGACGACGATGGTGACGAAGACGATGCGAGCTGGTAAGGCTTCGGGATGGGCACAGACAGCGCCCCCAGGCAGCGCCCCCAGGCGAATCGACGCTAGCGTCTGCTGGCGTCGATTCGCAAAAGCCAGCAAGATGACATGGGAGGCTCTCGTAAGCTGCCGCAGCAGATGGGCGAGAAGACGGAGTGGAGCCCAGGCCGTGTGACGAAATTGTGAAGCCGAAGTTCGTACCCTGCTTGGTCAGGTGTCAGGTTTCGCACAGACAGCCCCCCAGGTAGTCCCGTCTGGCCTCCCCCGAGTGGTCCTTGCTGGGCTCAAGAAGCCCCCCCCGAGTAGTCCAGGGCGGTCTCAACATCACACTCGCCCGCACCCTGAGTCGCGGAGCGCCGCAGGAGGCGGAGCCAGGGACTGCTAACTCGGATTCGCGAGTGTGAAGCAATGTTAGACTCCCCGCTGCCCCTCCTCGTGCCTCTTGCGCGCGCGCCGCCTGCCTGCCGCTGTTTTCGGCTCAGGGGTGGGACCGCTTGTCCCGCCCGCCCACCCTTTTCTTTTTCCTGCCCCTGTTTCGGCGGCGCCGCTGCGCCTGCCTCTGTGTTGGGGCCGGGAGCGGCCTCGAAGCTTTGGTGCTTCGCCAATGAAGAGGACGAGGGAAGGGAGCGGGAGCCATCGACATGCAACAACTGTAGGACTCGAGTTCGTAGGAACTCGGGCTCGCCTGGGCTTTTTGACGGGCCTGTCCTGGATTTGACGGCCCCGTTTTCCTGGGACGTGTGCAGCGGGAGCTCGCGTCAAGTTTCTGACAGGGTCTCGCCATTTGCCTGACGGCCCCGTCAGGCCAAGCCGCATATTGAAAACCCGAGTCTTAAGTCTCCCCAAACAACAAACGCCTTTCAAGGCAAGTGGCTTCGAAACCAGTCGACGCCACCATAGGACAGGAAGACATAGCAGCCTGGTGGATGATGACGACGACCTTCGTTGGCCCTGGAAATTGCAGCGCCGTTTGTTCTACCGTGTTCGGAAACATGGTTTTTGAGAGTGAACAGCGACAGAGAAACATGTTTACAAACATTGGTAACAGCATCTATTCCACGAAACGGCGTTGGGCACATTGAGTACTTATCCGAAGGACGTTCGGCACTGTCTCGACCCATTCTTTGATCAGATAAATAAGCTGTGATCTGGACCAGGCCCCCACCAGGACACGAACATGGTAAAACAACGGCTCCAGAAGCGACGGCCGAAGCTATATGCACCAGAACCAGCAAGCGAACTACAAAAACACACGTCAAATAACATGCCTTGTCGATTCCGTGGCCCGCGAAGGGATCGACTTAACAGTTTGGTGCGATATTCACAGCCTAGCTACTTTCACAGCTCTCCCCAGAAATTAGTTAAGGGCGCCAGGTCTAACCAGGGCTGAATCTAAGCGCTGTGTTGTTGGACTTCGGCTGTGTCATGTTTTTCGCTTCGGGAGGGTTCGGGAGGGAATTACAGGAAAGCAGGTCGAGCAAAACAAAAACCAACATGAAAACATAACGAATAACAGCGTTTAGGTCCAGCCCTGGGTTTAACACCCGGTGGAGAATGGTGAGGGGCCCCCCGGGGCAGGACTTCTCCGAGTCCATCGACGCGCTCGAGCGCGCCGTCCAGGTGCTCAAGTCCCGCGAGGCCGCGCGGGGACCGCGGCTCCGCTCGGCCCTTCCTCCTCGGCTCGAGCGCGGGACCTCTGGGGAGCGGATCCTTTTGGGGGCCCTTCCACCTCCTCCTGCTCCTTTTCCTCCTCCTCCTCCTCCTCCTCCTCCTCCTCCTCCTCCTCCTCCTTCCTGTTTCGGGCGCCCCGGCTTTCAGGGGCAACGTCGGAGGGGGGGGACGCGAGCAAGACGCTGGAGCACGGACCACCTCGAGCTCAGCAGGGGCTCTGGCTTGCGGGGCGCTCCTTCGATCTAGGTCGAGGAACCTGTTCGTGCCCGAGGCTCGCCGAGGCCAGAATGGCCCCCTCGTTCCTCATCTGACGTTCTTTATGATAGCGCGATGACGGTAGGCTAGGGAGGCTAGTCCACCCCGCTGCTTTTAACCAGACCCGAGCCGTTTTCGAACCGGTTCCAAACGACTTTGGGATCCCCGGGCTGCCCAGGCCTTTTCGGTGAACCGTGTTTTACCGATTCGGTAGACATTTCGCTTGCCGATGTCACGATCAGGGGACAGCTTTTCGAGAATGATTGGAACAAAAAAGGCCCTGCCGTTTGCAGTGCCCATTGACGCCGTCGGGGGCGTCCTACACTTTCGCGCGTGTGTGCCCACGTTTGCGGGAGGCCTCTGGATGTGCAGAAAATGCTGCTTCATTGGAATTTCGCGGGAAAGAATCATTGCAGCGCCTCCCTCCCCTCCGCCCTCCCGCGCCTGCTCTCCCCTCTCGCCTGGGCTTCCCCTCCTTCCTCCTCCCCTCTCCCACCTCCCTCTCCCCCCTCCCTCTCCCTCTCTCCCCCCTCCCTCTCCCCTCTCCCCTTCTCCCCTCTTCCCCTTCCATCTCTCCCCACCCCTTCTTCCAATTGTCTTCTGCCCTGTGCTCACCTCCCCCCCCCCTTCGCACGGTCATCTCATCCTTATCCTCCTCCACGTCTTCGCCGTCGTCTGCCGAGGTGGGCGATGCGGAACGGGAGTGGTCTCGTGAAGGAGAGAGGAGGGAAGGACTCGACAGCTGAGGCTGAAGGAAGCCTGCGGAACAGGGGGAGATGGAGGAGGACCAAGAGGGGTGGGTGAGGGGTTGGGCAGGAGAATCAGGAGGATCAGGAGGATGAGGAGGAGGAGGTGCATCAGGAGAATGGGGAGGTTTAGCTAGGAGGAGCTGGAGCAGCTAGAACAGCAGGACGAGGGATGGCCTCCTTCTGGAGCTGCCAACGCTGCCGCTCAGGCGGACGTGCCGCAGTCGCTGGCGCAGGCGTCGCGCGGCTCCCTTGCGAACGGCGGCTGAGGGGGTCGTGGTGGTCGTTGGCGGGGGAGGATAGGTTCGGTGGCAATTCATGTGAGCCTTGTATGTCTTTGAAGTTCCGTCATTTGAGTGAACTGGCGTGCGCTAGCGTCTGGTAGCCGATGAGAGAAAGTGTTGGGTTGGCGGTTTAGCGTCGATTGACGTCCGTAAGCGTCTGCTAGCGTCGATTCGCAAAAGCTAGCAAGATGACATGGGAGGCTCTCGTAAGCTGCCGCAGCAGATGGGCGAGAAGACTGAGTGGAGCCCAGGCCGCGTGACGAAGTTGTGACGCCGAAGTTCGCATCCTGTTTGGTAAGGTGTCAGGTTTCGCACAGACAGCCCCCCCAGGTAGTCCCGGCTGGCCTCCCCCGAGTGGTCCTTGCTGGGCTCAACCCCTGGGCACTCCAGGGCGGTCTCAGCAAAACACCCGTGCCGCACCCTGAGTCGCGGAGCGCCGCAGGAGACAGAGCCAGGGTCTGCAACCTCGGATTCGCGAGTGTGAAGCAATGTTAGACTCCCCGCTGCCCCTCCTCGTGTCTCTTGCGCGCGCGCCGCCTGCCTGCCTGCCTGCACAGCCAGCCCCCCCAAGTAATCCCGGCTGGCCTCCCCCGACTGGCCTTTGCTGGGCTCACAAAGCCCTCCCCCAGGTAGTCCGGGGCGGTCTCAGCACTAAGGGGCGCCGCCTGCGGCGGCACCCCATTGGGGTGTTCCCATACCCCCGGGGCTGGGGCGCTGAGGCCGCCCTGGGCTACTCGGGGGGCCGGTTGAGGCCGCCCAGGACCATCTTCAAGAGGGGAGAAAAACACACAGACACAACGAATCGTCGATTCCCATGACAATGTGGGAGAATATATGGGGACTGGGGGGGAAGACAACTTAGAAAATATGGGGACTCCTTTTATTTGTGTATATTTATGTGTGTGCGCGTGTGTGTGTCTCAGGGCCCCTTCGTATCTGGAGGGCTGGCGGGTCTGTCCTTTCGTAGCCCGAAGCGTTGCCAGAGGAGGATGGGGAAGGAGGCGGAGTGGAATTCGGGCCGCGTGGCGAGACTTTGAAGTCGAAGCCAGCGTCTTCTGAGAGAGCATTGTGAGTGCGGCGCTGTTGATTGCGCGAAGGCGCTGGGCAACTTCTTGCACATGGAAGTGCACCAGCTAGTGCCGAAGGGTAGAACCAGGAGAGGGATACATCAGCATCGCCAAGGTTTGTGTTGCTCCAACCTACTTTAGCCTCGATCACCAGAAATCATTCCGAGCGCCCAAACATGTACCAAAACTCCAGGGTTTCCACGTGTCGGGCCCTGAGAGACAATCGCCCGACACTGTTTCGACACTCTTTTGACACTTTTCCGGGTGCTCGAAATTATTTCTGGGATGTGATCCTTAAGTAGGATGGGGGGCAACATCAGCCAAGGTATGAACGCGCGGGAACGTGGCGGGCGCGTGGACGAACGATGCGAGCCAAGCGGGTCGCATCAGACGTGGACCAGGCACCAGTGCCGAGCGGCAGGCCAGCGCGACGTGCCTCCTGTTAGTGAGTTTTGGTTGACGCTGCTTCGTGGCTGCACCAGACTGAGCCAGACTGCACATCTCTCCTGCTGCTCCTCCTGCTGCTCCTCCTCCTCCCTCCTCCTCTTCCTCCTCCTCTTCCTCCTCCTCCTCCTCCTCAACCTAGTTGTTGAAGCTGCCTCGTGGCTGAACCTCGTGTAGTGGCGGTTTTCGCTGATGCTTCGCAGAGTTACGAGCTGGTTCTTACCCCGGAGAAACATGCCGCCAGTTGTCACTCGGCTCCAGCTTGCGTGTCTCGCTGGTTGTGCGTCAGGCTGGCGCCCGGGACCCAGTGGACGGCAAATTTTGGAAAGCGCGCCAGTTGATGGCCGTGAATACACAAAAGGGGGTGTGTGCTCGCAGAACCTCCCCCCCCCCCCTTTCAAAGGGGGGGTGAGATTTTCACCCCCCCCTTCCCCCTCCCCCCTTTAGGGGGGGGGGGGGGTCCGAACCGCCCCCCCTCCCCCCCTTGAAGGGAGGGGGTTCCGAACCCCCCCGCCCTCCCCTCCTTGGCGCTGGAAAGGGGGGGTGGTTCGACCCCCCCCCCCTCCCCCCCTTCGCGCCGAACAGGGGACTGGGGAGGGGGCCTCTGGGGTACTGGGTACAGAGTAGATTGTTTTGAGTAGCGATGGGTGAGTAGTGGGTATTTGATAGTGAGTAGTGCGCAGTGCGTCGTGAGTAGTGAGTAATGGGTAATGGGTAGTGGTGGTAGTGAATAGTGCGTAGAGATTAGTGAGTAGTGGTAGTGGGTAGTGAGTAGTGGGAAGGAAGTTGAGAGTAAAAAGTTACGAGTAGTGAGTAGTGAGGAGTGAGTCGTGTGTAGAGAGTAGTGCATAGTGAGTAGTAAGTAGGAGCAGGGATTAGGGAGTAGACAGTTGCGAACAGCAAGGAGTTAGTAGTGAGTAGTGAGTAGTGCGCAGTAAGTAGAGAGCAGTGAGTAGTGAGTGGCGAGTAGGGAGTAGCGAGTAGGGAGTAGCGAGTAGGGAGTAGCGAATAGTGAGTAGTGAGTAGCGAGGAGGGCCTTGTCAATAGTGAGTAGTGAGGAGGGAGTAGTCAGGAGTCCGTAGTGAGTAGAAAGTAGCGAGTAGTGCATAGCGAGTAGGGAGTAGCGAGTAGTGAGTAGTGAGTAGGGAGTCGTGAGTAGGGAGTAGTGGGTAATGAGAAGCGAGAAGTGGGTATTGCGTAGTGGGTAGTGAGTAGGGAGCTGCGAATAGAAATTTGTGAGTAGTGAGTCGTGAGTGGTGAG
Source organism: Prorocentrum cordatum (assembly GCA_963575745.1). Taxonomy (NCBI): domain Eukaryota; class Dinophyceae; order Prorocentrales; family Prorocentraceae; genus Prorocentrum; species Prorocentrum cordatum. Next base: position 45,039 of record CAUYUJ010000965.1, read on the forward strand.
TAGTGAATAGTGGGTAGCGACTTGCGACTAGTGACTAGTGAGTAGGGAGTACTGAGTAGGGAGTAGGGAATAGTGCGTAGTGGGTAATGAATATGTCGTATTGGGTAGCGAGTAGCGGATAGTGAGTAGTGAGTTGTGGGCAGTGCGTAGTGAGTAGTGAACTGTGGGTATTCAGTAGTAAGTGGTGGATAGTGGTTAGTGGGTGCTGAGTAGTGCTTCGTGAGTAGTGGGCAGTGAGTAGTGTTTAGTGAGTAGTGAGTATTGAGTACTTGGTAGTGAGTAGTGAGTAGTGCGCCGGGTGTACTGAGTAGGAAGTAGGAAGTAGTGAGTTGTGAGTAGTGGGAGCGTAGTGAGTAGTGGGTGGTGTATCGTTCGTATCGGGTAGCGTGTAGGGCGTTGGGATTAGCGAGTGATGAGTAGTGAGTACTGTGTAGGGAGTAGCGAGTAGCGAATAGTGGGTCGTGAGTAGTGAGTTGTGGGCAGTGAGTAGTGAGTAGTGAATTGCGAGTAGTGAGTAGTGTTTAGTGGGTAGTGAGTCGTGATTCGTGATTAGTGAGTAGTGGGTTGTGAGTTGTGTCTGATGAGTAGTGAGTATTGAATAGTGGGTAGTGATTAGTGAGTAGTTTGTAGTCAGTAGTGAGTAGGAAGTAGGGAGTAGGGAGTAGTGGGCAATGGGTAGTGATTCGTGGGTAGTTAGTAGTGAATTGTGAATAGTGAGAAATGAATAGTGATTAACGAATAGTGAGTTGTGGGTAGTGGGTAGTGCGTAATGAGTAGTGAGCGCTGTTTGGGGCTAGGGTTTGGATTTGGGGTTAGGCTTGGGGGTAGGATAAGGGTGAGGATTAGTGTTAGGGGGGATGGTCGGGGTCGGGTTCCGGAGACCAGGGACGCTTTGGCGAAAGGGGGGGGGGATTCGAATTTGGCGGCCATACGCGGGGGAGAGGGGGGGGGGTCGGAACACCCCCCCCCCCTCTTGACAGGGGGGGGGGGTCCCCGACGACGGACCGGGAAAGAAGGGGAGGGGGGCGTCCCCGACGACGGATCGGGAAAGGAGGAAGGGGGGGGGGGGTCCCCGACGACGGAGGGGGAAAGAGGTCCCCCCCCCCCCTTGGGGTCATCCAGCGGCGCGCCCTCCAAATTTTGCCACCAGTACCACTTGTCCGTCTGACCCATTCGTCCTGGGAGTAGGAGTGCTAGGCATGAGGTGGCTATGCCTGAGAGTGACCCTTCGCCCGAGTGAGCCTTGGTGCGGCCCCAAAGGGTCCCCCCCAGTGCCCCCGCGCGCTTGGATTGGGCCCCACCGTGGCCACCTGAAGCTGCGCACCAAAAGTCACTCTTGCCTAAAGTCAATCATGCGTGCGGGCGAATGATCGTGCCCCTAACATCCATATTTTGTAATTGCCTCCGGCCCGTGCCGCCGATCTGGGGGGCTACTGATTCGGTGATCTTGGAGTCGTCGGGGACGCTGTTTGGGAGGGAGGGCGCTCTTGGAGTCGTCGGGGACGCTTTTTGGAGCTGACGTGCCCTCTGGGGGGGGGTGCCTGGAGCGGTCCCGGGGGGGGGTCCAGGGAGGGTTCTGAGGGGAGGGTCCTGGGGGCGGTAGCGGCTAGATCTGACGGGGGTCCCTGGGACCCCCCGAAACATCTTGGGGATGCGCAATTCATAAAGAAAACGCCAGATGGGGGACCGCCCCCCACCCCTCCCACCCTTCCCCGGGGGGGGTCCGGGGAGGGTTCCGAGTGGGAGAGTCCTGGAAAGGGTGACCTACCGAAACATCTTGGGGATGCGCAAATCATTAAGAAACGCCAGATGGGGGACCCCCCCCCCTTCCCCGGCAGAGCCACCCCGGCGACCCCCCCCCCCAAGCAGAGGTGAAGCTCCTGCTTAGGCTCAGAGCTGAAGCTCTTGCTGTGGCTCCTTGTAGTTCACACGATGGATCGGCGGATTGGAGCTCGAGCTTGAGCATGGTGTCGACATGCTGGATCGTGCTGGAGGCGCGGCCGTGTCCGCCAGCAGGGCAGGACGTGCCCAGGCCGTCCGCCAACTTCAGCCTGTGCTGGTCCTTCGCCCGAGTGTGTGTGTGTGTGTGTGTGTGCGTGTGTGCGTGTGTGCGTGTGTGCGTGTGTGCGTGTGTGCGTGTGTGCGTGTGTGCGTGTGTGCGTGTGTGCGTGTGTGCGTGTGTGCGTGTGTGCGTGTGTGCGTGTGTGCGTGTGTGCGTGTGTGCGTGTGTGCGTGTGTGCGTGTGTGCGTGCGTGTGTGCGTGTGCGTGTGCGTGTGTCTGTGCGTGTGTCTGTGTCTGTGTCTGGGTCTGTGTCTGTGTCTGTGTCTGTGTCTGTGTCTGTGTCTGTGTCTGTGTCTGTGTGTGTGAATGTGTGTGTGTGTGTTCGTTCGTTCCCCCGCCTAATGCGGGACGCCGTGTCTTCACACCGTCTCAACCCAAACCGCGCGCCAAGGCAAACGATGCAGGCGGCGGTGGGTGAGGGGGAAGTACGTGGGTGGGGCACGGTCCGCTGTGCAGCCACCCCATACCAAAATACGCACCCCGCACGCCGCTCTTGTAAGCACCCAACCGCCAGGACCGGCCCCTTCCCCGCACTGGTGGAGCCAACCGACGCACAAACACACGCGACGCAAGACAACCACGGAGCTGCAGCCGGCGCTGCATGCAACCCGTGCTGTGTGCGCGCTGTCTCGGCGTGGAAAGCTGTCAGTCGGTTCCGGGTGGCGTGATGGGGCGCACCTGCACCGCGCGACTCCGCACAAGGCTCACGGGAGCATGTGGGAACGCGGGTGGGTGAGAGCGCGTGTTTGAACCACCCATGCGTGTGTGTGCGTGTGTGCACAGCCAAGCCATCGCTGCACCAGGAGGCACCCATGGATACGAATTCGCAATAAAACGTATCATTAACCTCGGACCTGTGCTCCCGTGCGGGGTCCCGGCCGAGATACGCCAAAACTTCACTACCCAATTCGGGCAGCCACGGAGAGAGGAAGAGGAGGAGGGAAGAGGAGAGTGCAGGAGGGGGCAGTGGGGCACGCGGTGGCAGCAGCGCAATGCTGCACGCTCCGCCGATGCCGCAACAAAAACCGAATCCGTCGTAACGCCAGCTGGCCCTGGCGACGCGACGGGAGACACCGGCGTCGTCGTAACGCCCGCTCGCGGCGAGACGTCAGCAGGGGTACGCCAAAACTGCACTGCCCAATCCAGGCAGCCATGGAGGGAGGCAGAGGGGGAGGAAGAGGGAGGGCAAGGGGAGAGAGAAAAAAGGGAGAGGGGAGGAGCACGGCGCCACGCCGCACCGCGCAGCGCATCACAGCCAGCGACAGGTGCGTGCGTGTGGGCAGGCGTGCGCGGGACTGTTTCTTCCACAATGCCGACATGGAAGCTGCACGGGCTCAGCCAAACGATGGGCGACGGCACTGGCTGGGCGCACGAACGCCTACAGAAAAAGACATCGAGTACCAGGAAGCAGGCGGGAGGGGGAAGGAGGGGAGGGAGGCAGCGTGACGCAGGCTAAGGATGCTAAGGCGCACGCGATCAGACAGCAGCCTCTGGAGGAGGCTTAGGGAGTCACGAAGCCACGCTGCCGCGAGGGAGGGGTCTACACGGGCGCGCGCAGTAAACACCTGGCAGAGCCGTAGCAGCAGCGCGTGTTGCTTGACGGGGAGGGTTGCCACGCCACGGACACCGGGCTCCATGGCGGCAGGGTTCAGGAGAACGGCGGACGACACGACCGCGACCAAGGACGACGGGAGCGACACCTCGGGGGCCGGGGCAAGTGCTCCAGGCACGGAGCCGATGGCTCCAGATGCCGCACCGCTGCACATCACAGCGCAGCACAGCGCAGCGAGGCCACGTGTGTGCGTGTGTGTGGCAGCACATCACAGCACAGCACAACACAGCACAACACAGCGCAACACAGCACACACAGCACAGCACATCACAGCACATCACAGCACATCACATCACAGCACACGCCGCTTGGCGTGTGTGTGTGTGTGTGTGTGAGTGTGTGTGTGTGTGTGGCGCGCGCCTCGGCCCCGCCTGGGCCATCGTGCTTCGCGGCCTCGTGCTGAGCCTCGGCCGTGTCCACGGCACGGTCGGGGTCCTGGGGTGGTCAGGCCCACCCCGGGCGCCCCGCTGACGCGCTGTCGCGCCGTTGTTTGGGCTCTACGGCCCCACATCGCGGGGGGGGAGGAACGCATCGTCCGAGGGGGGGGGTTGCAATGAAGGGTCTGCAGGAATGTGTTGGCGTGGGTCTGGCCCCAACCCACCGCAGCCCGCTCCTCCTCCATGTGTCCGAACACTGTCGGGGCTGAGAGCGGGCGGTTCAGCTCGTGTCCGGGCTGTTCAGTTATTTCAGTGATTTCAGCATCAGTGGCAGGTATGGTCTCCGCGTCGGATATGCACTCGTCCTCGTCGTCATCTTCCTGCACGTGTGTGTGCCAACGCGTACCGACCCAATCCTCGATGGGGGTGTCGTAGAGCTCCTCGATCCCGTCGTGGAGGTACTCCGTGCACAGCTCTACTGACATGGCGGCGCTGGTAAAGTGGGCCATCAAAAACCAAGACGAACTGGTTTGAGACAGGGGGTGGAGCTCGGGGAAATCAACGTACTCGATGATATCCGCTTCGGAGTGGTCTGAGCCGAAGAAGTACGGATCCGTCCCCTTTTCCACCTACCTTAGAACATTGCGCTTGGAAGTGTTTGTCGCTCCCGCAGGTATTACATGTCATCCTTTTTCATCCTTACCAATGGGGTTGAGCCTACGTCCTTTGCCCTTACCTGTTGTGTGCCTACGACCTTGGCCTCTACCTCTGTCTCCTAGGAATCTGTCTTCAAAGTCGTAGTCGGTCAATCGAGCCACGAACGCGGCTGTGCCTTTGCCATGCAATCTGCGGGTGCGTCTATCACCCTTGCCACGACCCTTCCCTCTGCGGAAGAAGCGAACTATTAGGCATCCGTCGCTGTATGGGTCAAGTTTCACACGGCACCTTTCAGGTGACGTTGACTTTGCCAATTTTTCCTTCCTTTATACCCCTTCTCGTTTACAACATCAGCACTGCCGCAGCAGCAGTGGCAACAGCTCCAAGGTGTGGAGCGGCTCCACAGAGGTCTCAGACGACGGGTCCGCCGCGCAAGCGCCCTCGCTTGCCGCGGCCGGTGTGCCAGCGGGCGAAGGGGCAGGCAGCTCTACGTGCCGAGCAGGAGCAGGCGTCGCCAGTACGGCTTCCGATGCATGCAGGACCCCATCGCTCGCGAGCTCGCCTGCCGCTGAAGCGTACGACGAGGGTCCAGCCATCGGAGCTCTCGAGGTCGAGGTCGAGGTCTCCAAGGCGGCGGTCCCAGCCACCTCGGGCGTCGGTTTCCCGGTGCGGGTCCCAGGAGCAGTTTGGGGTCGCGCAGCTGGCGGTGGTGCTGAGGTCGGCTGCGCGGTGTGCGGCGCCCAGGCAGGCTTCCCCTGCGAGTCGGTCGCCAGCGCAACGGCGAAAGAAGAAGGGGTGGAGGCCGAGGCAGGACAGGCGTCGACGCATCCAGAACCAGAGGTGCGAGCTGCAGCTGCAGCAGGAGCGGCTCCACCAAGGTCTGGACAGGGTGCAGGGCCTTCAGGAGGAGTTGGCGGCGGTCATGGTTGCTACGCGGGCGTAGCTGCCAGGTCACCCAGCTCCTTAGGGGACGCTGGCGGAAGTCCTGGCGGCGAATCTCTTCGCACTCCTCCGTGGAGGCGGCTGGGGCGCGTGGCAAGCCCCGCCATAACGAGAACTCCCCCATGGAGGCGGTGAGCACCTTCGACTTGGACGTGCTGGGCGGCCAGCACGGAGTTCGAGGAGTGAGTGTGCGGTGGCCCTGCAGGGGTTCTTGGGCGATGCCGCCAAGACGGTGCAGCACAAGGAGCGGTCAGAGCGCAAGAGGCAACGCAAGTGGTGTGCCGAGGAGCGCAGCCTCCGCAGGCCTGGCTCGGAGGAGGACGCGGAGCTCGAGCCCGACGAGGTGCTCGGGGCGAGGAGCCGCCGTGTGCCGGTCCTCTCTGGCCTCCAGGAGCAGCGCAGGGCAAGGTGGGAGGGCTGGTGCGCTGCCGGTTCTGGCGAAGAGGACGAGGCGCAGCTCGGGGCCGCGTGGCGTCAGTTCCCGGGCCGCGGTGCGGTTCAATGCTGCTGCGGCAGCCCCGTGTGGGTCGGCTGCCTTTCCGGAGGAGCTGCAGCGGTCGTTGCTGCAGCATGCTGGGGACGCAGGGCGCCTGGGGCCCTGAGCAGCCTACGGCGCTCTCAGGCCTGCATGACTCTCTCTTGTTGTTATTGTTGCTGCTGCTGTTGTTGAATATTATTACTTCTAAAGAAATATTATTGTTGAGACCCCTGGTGCGCGACCCCCCTCCAAAACCTAGGCCGCAGCCTCATTTCCTTCATTTTCTAGCGAAAGCTTCAGAAAAGTGGATTGTGTCCGGATCCGGTTGTTTTGTTGTAATCCGTTTTCCCTTGCAAAAAACACTATAAAATGAAAATTCTTGTTCTTACTTGATCAAATTGCAAGAATCCCTTGCAAAAAATAAGGTAAAGTGGACATTCGTGCGCGCAAGACGAAATCCTTCCAAAACCTTAGGTTTCGTAGCGATTTTAACATAAAAACATCAAAAACCCAATGGTTTTTTAAGAAAAAATTGTCAAAATGTCCTTCCGCGCGCGCTGTCCGAATCCCACAAAACCAATGGTTTTTCAACATTTATGTTACATGAGCTCGCGCGAGCTACTTTTTCTTGTTCTAACATAATCAAATTTCAATAATCCCTTGCAAAAAATAAGGTAAAGTGGACATTCGCGCGCGCAAGACGAAATCCTTCCAGAACCTTAGGTTTCGTAACGATTTCAACATAAAAACATCAAAAACCCAATGGTTTTTCAAAAAAAAATGTCCAAATTTCATCCCGCGCGCGCTGTCCGACTCCCACAAAACCAATGGTTTTTCAACATTTATGTTACATGAGCTCGCGCGAGCTACTTTTTCTTGTTCTAACATAATCAAATTTCAATACTCCCTTGCAAAAAAAAAATAAAGTGGACATTCGCGCGCGCAAGACCAACAAAAAACACGACGATCTCAGGAACTTGCCCCAAAAATGTGACCAACTCCGCTCTCTCTGTCTCTCTCTCTGTCTGCTCTCTGTCTCTCTCTCTGTCTGTCTGTGTCATGTATTGTATGTCACAATTGCAGGATGCTGGGCACACGCGCGCCCCGAATAAGTGACCAAGTTCTGTGGGTGTGTACCCCACGCCAGTGTAGTAGCCACGGTCGTCCGCACGCCACGAAGTGAAGTGTCCCAACGTCATAGGGCGGGAAGCTGGGTTTGGGTGGTCGCGAAGAGTCGTTTGGATATTTGGTAGAGCTTGAACTGCCCCCCCACGAAGTGGGGGTATTGTCTCGCGTCGCATGAAAACCCTGGCACTGGTGAGAACACTGAGCGTTCGGGTAAAATGATTGTTGTTGCTGTTGTTGTTGTTGTTGCTGCTGCTGCTGTTGTTGTTGTTGTTGTTGCTGCTGCTGCTGTTGTTGTTGTTGTTGTTGTGGTGGTGGTGGTGGTGGTGGTGATGGTGTTGGTGGTTGTTGTTGTTGGTGGTTGTTGTTGTTGTTGATGCTGTTGTTGCTGCTGCTGTTGTTGTCTCTCTCTCTCTCTCTCTCTCTCTCTCTCTCTCTCTCTTTCTTTATTTAGTTGTTTGTTCTCTTGTTTTGTTCTCTCTCTCTCTCTCTCGCTCTGTCTCTATTTCCGAGTTCTAGTTGCTTTACGCATGTGTCTTCAAACACAGACATCACTACCGCGCCAAATACGCGCCATTGTGCAGGGTGTGGAGGAGGGGGAACAGGAGGTAAGGTGGAGCAGGAAGGAGGGAGAAAGCATGAGCCAAAAGAGGATTCGGAGGAGGAGGAAGAGGAAGAGGAGCAGGAGGAGGAGGAGGAGGAGGAGGAGGAGGAGGAAACCGAGGAGGAGGAGGAGGAGGAGGAGGAACAGCAGACTCTCTTTCTCTCCTCCCCTCCTCCCTCCCTCCTCACTCCCTGCCTTCTCCCTCCCTCCCCTCCATCCCCGACGTCCTTCTCCTCTTGCAGAGTCGTGTCCTCCCTCCTCCTCCCCTCTTCCTCGAGTTTCCTTCTCCACCACCTCCTGCTGGCTGTCTTTCTAAACGCAGTAGGAACTGCGCTCTGCTTCGTCGCGACTGGCCTCCCAGCTCCACGCCCTCTGCCCCCCTTGCCCGCCCAGCTCCGCTCCGCGCCGTGGCTCCCGGCGAAAGCGAAGAGCGTGCTGGCATCCTTCCTGGACGCGCGGCCTGGGGGGGCGCGCGGAACGGTAGTCCTCCCCCGCGATCAGGATGGTGATGATGATCAGAGAGTCGGGTTATCGAGGGGCCTTCGGCCCGGCCCATCCCGCCACCGTGCATGGGTCTTCGGTCTGAGGCACCCTGGAAGGTCGCTGGGATCTCGTCGAGGCTTCTCGGGGGCCTCTCGGGGTCCTCCTGGAGGCAGCTTCGACGCCTCTGGGGGGCCGTGCTGGGCTCTCTTGGGGCCTCTTGGGGGCCTCTTGGGGCCTCCTGGGGTCCTCTTCGGCGCGCCCTGGGGCCTCGTGGGGTCTTCCGGGGACCAGGCTCACGTCCCCCTACAGGAGGAATATTCGAAAACAGTCAAAAAATACTCGGAGGACGATTTTTCTACGATTTTGTTGTTGTTGTTGCGTGTTTTTTGTTATTATCATTTTTGTGTATTGTTGTTTTTTTGCCCCCCCCGAAAATCCGCCCGTAGGGGGGCCCTCGCTTGGACCTCGCGTGGGGCTCGGCCCCTCGTGGGCCGTCTCAGGGCCTGCCTTGGGCCGTCCTGCAGGGGCCGCGTGGGGGCCTCCTGGGCCGTGTTGGGCGGTCTTGGAGGCTTCTCGGGCGGCTTGTGGGTGTGCACTCCAGACGGTCATGGTCCACGGTACGTTTCTTGCCCCACCGTGCAGTGTTTTTGGTGCCGAAGCCATCGCCCTCGACAAAGCATCGAAGGAAGTGGCCAGGCGCCTTTCTGAGTCATAGAGCACCAACGGCTGCAGTTCGGGCTGCTTGCGCCGCGCCAAATGAAACAATAATTTCGAGCGTCGCGAAGCCGAAAAGGCGAGGAGGTCAAATGCCTCCAAAAACCAAAGGGAACTCTCAACCATAGTGGCCTCTTTGGGATGCCTCTCTGCAGGCCCTCCTGGGCCGTCTCGTGGACCGTCTTGCGCCATCCTGGGCGTCTGGGGGCGATCTCTCGGCGACCTGGGGGCCTCTTGGACCGTCTGGAGGGCCTCTTGCGGCCCTCTTGGGCCTTCCGGGGGGCCCTCTGGCTCCGAGGAGGTCGCGCGGGCAGCCGCGCGACGGCCCGGCGGGCACGTGGCGAGCCCGAGGGGATTGTGCAATGTGGGGTCCGGGCACTTTGGGAACCCTCCGGAGCGAGGATTCAGACTTAGATCGGAGGTGGATAGACCTACCCTGACACGTCGAGTAGCGAATTGGCCGTTTTCGGTTCGCGAGAGGGCGTCGCGGCCGTCATGTTTGTGGGTCCGGGTCCGTCGGTTTCGGTCCTAGGCCGTTTTCACTACGGGGAGGTTTACTAAAGCGAGTTGTGCCCACCGCCGATTAGAGGATTAGGCAAAGGACCTGAGGACACGTCCACTCCGTGCCGAAGGGCACGGAGGCGGATGATGATGATGATGATGATGATGATGATGATGATGATGATGATGATGATGATGATGATGATGATGCTGCTGCTGCTGATGCTGATGCTGATGCTGATGCTGATGATGATGGTGATGGTGATGGTGATAATGATGGTTATGGTGATGGTGATGGTGATGGTATGGTGATGGTGATGGTGATGATGATGATGATGATGATGATGATGATGAAGTTGTTGATGATGATGCTGATGCCAATGCTGATGATGGTGATGGTGGTGATG
>CAUYUJ010000965.1:60000-91023 GCA_963575745.1 Prorocentrum cordatum
GCCTCCACACCACGAGCCTGTCGAGTGCTAGCGAGGCCGCATGCGCGAGCAAACGCATGCACTCGGGAGAACATGCAGGAGGAGGAGGAGGAGGAGGAGGAGGAGGAGGAGGAGGAGGACGACGAGGACGAGGACGAGCGGCCGCGGCCGCGCTTCTCGGGGCAGCCCAATTTGGCGGTGCACTTGGCGCCGCTGCTGCCCAGGGGAGCGCTGCCGGCGCCGCGCCTGCTGCCGCCGCTGCTGCGCCGCCCGCCGCTGCTGCAGGGCGCCCGCCCAGGGTGCGCGCCTGGGTGGCCAGCCGCCAGGCCCCTCGGAAGCACGTGGCGGCATGCTGCGTGTGTTGCTCGGGTTTCGAGCCAGGGGCAGTGCGCCTTGCGAGCAGGGCGAACCCAGACCGGCACTTCCGCCACCCAGCCTGCATCGCGGGCGGCGTGCCCCTGGGTTCGGTGGAGGGTTTGGCGGCGCTGCCAGAGGAGGCTCGCGTGGAGATCTTCGCTTGCACTGCGCCTCTGCCGGGGGCGGTCCCGCGCGAGGAGGACGACGCTCCCGCCAACGACGTCCACCCGCGGCACGTGCTGGCGGCGGAAGCGGGCGAGTTCCCGAGGCTGGAGTGGTGGGCTGGCTTCGACTTGAACGGTGCCTTGCGGGAGCCCGTGCCCACGTGGACGGCGACGCCCCCGACCCTGGTCACGGCGGTCGCGGACGTGCTCGCCGCCGCGTTGCGCGCCGTCGCGGCGCGCCCCATGTGCGAGGCAGCGTGGGCCCAGCTGCTCCTGCTCCCGAGGCTTCTGTTCGCGGTGCCCCCGGCCAGCGGCAGTGACGAGCGGCCGTCGGCCTCGAAGGTGCTGCCGCGCCGCTTGCGCCAGGCTTGGGCGGGGGACTGGGCGGCGCTGTGGGCCGCGACCGCACGACCCGGAGAACCAGAAGAAGACCGCCCAGGGCATCGTAAGCCGGAGGAGGTGGCTCGACGGGTGCACGAGCTCATCGTGCTCGGGGAGGTGGGCCGCGCGGCCGCGGCGGCCGCCGGGCCTGGCAAGCTGGCGTGCGGGCCCGAGGTGGCCCGCGACCTGGCCGCCCTCTTCCCGGAGGCGACTGCCGGGGCCCGCGCGCCGCTGCCGCCCCCAGCGCGCCCCCCGCCGCCCTGGGAGGCTGAGGCCGCCGAGGCGGTGGCAGGCAGCCTCGGGAAGTACCCTCGCCACTCGGGCCCGGGCCTGTCTGGCGCCCGCTTCGAGCACTGGGCGGCCCTGCGTGGGCACGAAGAGGGGGCCCAGGCGCTCGCGCAGGTCCTCGTCCTCATCCTCGAGGGCCGGGCGCCGGCGCAGGCGAAGCAGGCTCTCCTCGCCGGGCGGCTGCTGCCGCTGCTGAAGCCCGGGGGCGGTGTGCGGCCGCTTGCCTGCGGCGAGACGCTGCGCAGGATGGCGGCCAAGGCGGCCACGGCGGCTCACAAAGAAGCCATCGCCACGGCAGTGGGGCGCCACCAGTTTGGCGTTGGCCGCAAGAACGGGATCGAGCTGATGCACCGCGTCGTGGCGACCGCGCTGGAGAGGGACCCTGGCGCCGCCGTGCTCTCCCTGGACGTGGCCAACGCGTTCAACGAGCTCTGCCAGGACATGCTGCTGCGGGAGGTCTCCGGCCGCCTGCCGGAGCTGGCGCGGCTCGCGGCGGCGTGGTACGGCGGCGCCACCACGCACGGGGCCCGCCTTCCCGGGGCCAGAGCGGCGCCGGTCACAGCGCAGCGCGGGGTGGACCAGGGTTGCCCCCTGTCCCCTGCGTTCTTCGCAGTGGCGACGGGGGCGCTCTACGAGTGCCTGGAGACGGCGGCGCGCCGCGTGGACCCCGAGGCCAAGGTGGTGGCGTACCTCGACGACCGACGACGTGTACGTCGTGGGCAGCCCGCGCGCACTGGCAGCGGCGCTCCTCGCCGCGCCCGGGCTCTTTTCGGCACGGGGCCTCCGCGTGAACCCGCGGAAGACGAAGGTGTGGAACCCGCGCGCCCTGCAGCTCCCTGGGCCGCTGGCCAGGGCGGAGGTGCCCGAGCTCACGTGCGTGGGACGCACTCTCCCCTACGTGCGCCGCGCAGCGGGAGCAGCCCCGGGCGCCGACCCTGCAAGGGCGAGCTTCTCGCCGGCTGCCGCCCCGCAGGCGGCCCGGGACCACCTCGACGCCTACCTCGCGGCCCTCCGCCAGCTCCGGGAGCACGGGCTGCGCGCCCAAGACGAGCTCTCGCTGCTTCGCACCTTCGCCAACGGCGCGGCCCTGCACCACGCGAGGGCGCACCTGCTCGACGAGGCGTGGTGCCAAGGTTACGACGCAGTGGTTCTCGGCCACGTGCACGAGATTCTGAAGCCGCTCACCGGGCACCGGGAGCTCCCCGCCCTCGCGAGCGACCTGGCCCTCCTGCCCCTCGCCGCTGGCGGGCTCGGCCTCCAGGGCCTCGCGCACAGGAGGCTCCCGGCCTTTGTGGGGGCTTGGCAGGCGTGTCTGGCCGGCGTCTGCAGGGAGCTCGGCCTGCCCAGCCTCGAGGCCTTCCAGCAGGTTTGCCCGACGACGTGGAGGGGGGCCGAGGGCGCGGGCCGCGCGCTCCAGGCGCGCGGCGCGGACTGGCTTTGCGCCGCCGCGGAGCCGAGGGCCAAGGCGCAGCGGGCCCTTGCGGCGCCGGAGCAACGCGCGCGCCGGCAGCGGCTCCTGGGCGCCCTGCCGCCGAGCCGCGCAGCGCAGCTCCGCTCGGCCAGCGGGAAGGGCGCGGGAAGCTGGCTCCTGCCGCCAACGGAGGAGGACCACGTCATGGCGGACGCGCACTTCCTCCCGGCCCTGGCGCTGCGACTACAGCTGCCTGCGCCCGCGGGCGCCAGCGCCACCTGCCTCCGGCGCCGGGAGGACGGCGCTCTCTGCGGGGCCGACCTGGCCGCGACGCCGGGGCACTGCCTGGGCTGCCACGTCGGCGGCGGCACGAGCCACCGCCACGACGGCGTCAGGGACTGGCTCGCCGGCTGGCTGCAGGCCCGGGGCGCAACGGGCGTGGGCACGGAGCAGTTCGCGCCCGCCTGGGACCGGGCTCGGGCGGACGGCTCTGTCGAGGCAGCCCGCCTCGACGTGGTCTTAACCGACCCCGCTGCCGGCGTGTCCTGCGTCGACGCGGTGGTCACGGACGCCGCCCTGGGCGCAGACACGCCGGCGGGCCGGGGCCGAGCCGTCCGGGGCGGCGCGGCCGCGGCAGCCGCGGAGGAGCGCACACACAGGCGCTACCCGGGCCCGGCCCTCACGGCCTTCGCGCTGGAGGCGCTGGGGCGCGCTGGGGCGGAGGCGCAGGCGCTCCTCCGCATTTGGGCGCGCGGCGACGCCGCCGTGCTGGCGGCGGCTCGCCAGAGCCTCGCGGCGACGCTGCAGCGCGGGAACGCGGAGGCCTTCCGCTCCGCCTGCCTGGCCGCGCGCGGGGTGACGCGCCGCGGGGCAGGCGGCGCCGAGCCGGCGGCCCGCCGCGCGCGCGCGAGCTGAGCGCGGGGGAGCGGCCCCAGCTGAGCTGAGCGGCTGGCGCTGGGGGCGCGCGCCGAGCGGCTGGAGGGCGCGCCGCTGCAGCTGGGGCTCGGGCGCTGCTCCGCGGGCGCTGGGCCCCAGCCGCTGGGCGCGCGCCGAGGCGGCTGGGCAACTGCGGCGCGGCGGCGGCGCCGGCGGCGCCGGCGCTGGACGGCCTGGCACGGCGCAGCGCAGCGCCGCCCGTGCGGCTCGGAGGGGCGCTGGCAGGCGCAGCGCTGCTGCCGCTGCTGCCCCGCCGGGGAACTGGGTTGGCCGCGGCCGCGGGGCCCGGGGCGCCGGGCCACTGGGGCCCGACGGCGGCTGGCGCGCGCGGAGCTGCGGGCGGCGCTGGGGGCGGGCGACCGGCGCTCGCACTCGGCTACGCCTTGCTGGGCGTCGCCGCCGTGCTCCCGTGTATGCGAGGTAGAGGCCCCGGTCGGCGCGCCCCCTCGGCTCCGGGGCTTGCTCGCCGCTGAGCGGCGTGCTTGTCCCGGGGTTGGGGGGTTGCGCCGGCCCCCGATCAATGTGCTCCCGGCGCGCGGCAGACACGCGGCCGCCGCAGGAGGAGGAGGAGGAGGAGCAGGAGGAGGAGGAGAAGAAGGAGGAGGAGTAGGAGGATGAGGAGGAGGAGGGGAGGAGGAGGAGGAGGGAGGAGGGAGGAGAGGAGGAGGAGGAGGAGGAGCGGAGAGGAGGAGAAGAGAGGAGGAGGGGGAGGAGAGGAGGAGGACGAGCAGGAAGGAGGAGGAGGAGGAGGAGAGCAGGAAGGAGGCAAGGAGCAGGAGGAGGAGGAAGAGAAGGAGGAGGAGGAGGAGGAGGAGGAGGAGGAGGAGCAGGAGGAGGGGGAGGAGGAGCAGGAGGAGGAGGAGGAGGAGGAAGAGAAGGAGGGGGAGGAGGATGAGGAGGAGGAGGGGGAGGTGGGAGCAAATCGAGCAGGACACACCAAGACGCAGTCGCGCACGTGCGTCTGCAGGCCCGCGGTCACGTGTTCACGCGCGCGCACGCCGATGGACGCAACGGCTACGGTAAGCGCGCGCACAGTCACGAACATGGACATGCACATGTGCCTACGTATGCGGTGCTGACAGCACACTCGTCGCGGAACCGCGCGCGGCGGCGCGGCGTACGGCAGGTCGAGCGAACACGCCACGCGGCGAGGAGAGGCTGGATCCACCCACAGGGGATCGACAGCAACACTCACGGGGGGGGGCAGCCATTGGGGAACGGAGGAGAAAACATAGGGGAAAGAGTGGAACAGGCGAAGACGAGGCGGTGCGACAGTGCCAAGCCGTAGCATCAAGCGAGGCGCTGCGGGGAGGTGGCATCCGCAGCCACCAAGGACGGAGCACAAAAACAGCGCAGGAACCTGGGGCAACAAGTAGACCCAGTGAGGAAATGACGCGCGCACACACAGATACACACACACACATCTTATGCGGACTTACGGGCGAGGGATATCGGAGATTGGAAATGCGCATGCTCAATACGCGTATTTCGAACGCTGTGTTCATCACCATCTACCGACGATTTCTTGAGGCCTCCCCGTCAGTGCGGACGAGTGTTCATGAATAGTTCCCTCCTGGAGGAGAACCAGCTTTCTTTCACTCACGCGCGGGATGAAGCTTGATACCTGGCGTGCCTTGGCACAGGCTGTCGGCTGCCCCCCTCAGCCAGCACAAGAGGCTCGTGTCGCAAGAGGCAATGGTGGGCAACCCCCCCTTTTGCTTTTGCCAGCGCGTCGGGTCTTGCCGAAGGTGTCCCTGGCCCAAGGAGTGCCCAGGATCCACAGAAGGGGGCCCAGATGGCCTCCAGAGCACCCCTCGCGAGGCTCAGAGGGCCCCAGAGCCCCCCAGAATGGCGCGAAAGGCTGGGAACGCCTTGGGCCAGGACGCTCTTGGAGGGAGGGCGACGACGGCGGCGCGCAGCGGCGGGCTCGTGCCGCGTCGCCGCGGCGCGGTCGTTCCGGGGAGGAGGCCGCTGGTGGCCAGGCCCTCGGCCAGCGCGGAGCCCCCGGCTGCCAGAGGGCCAGTGACCCTCGTCGTCTGGTTTTCGGGTCAACGGAGGTGGCTCCGCGTATTGGGCCACGTTTTGGCGAACGTATCGCGTCGGACCTACGTTTCCAGTCCACGTGTTGAGCTCCGTATCAATACGCCACGCGTTGCGTGTTGCGCATCGGGGCAGCTAAGGTTCAGCCTTGTCGTTCCTGATTCGCCGATCATGGAAAAACTCGGAGGTGGGTAGACCTCCGACCCCGACACGTCGAGTAAGGAGTTGGCCGTTGTCGGTTCGCGGGAGAGGGCGTCGCGGCCGTCCTTTTGGCGGGTCCAGGTCCGTGGGTTTCGGTCCCGGGCCGTTTTCACTGAGGGGAGGCTTTCCTTTGGGGAGGTTTGTCCACCGCCGAGATCAGAGCTCGGGTCCCCGGCGAGCGATCGGGACGACCTGGGCACCCCGGGGCACCTCTCGGCGAGGCGCTGCTGCTGGAGAACATCCCGAGGGTTGAAAACCACGGAGAGCCCACGAAGACATACGAAGACCTCGGAGCTCGAACGTTCCCGCCCCCCCCCCCTTTGTCGTTCGGTTCGAGGCCGAACGGCGCGCGCGGCGTCAGACACCAGCAGCGCATGAGGGGTCGCGACAGTGAACCTGCCGTGCACACGTACATCAGGAGGGAGAAAACACACAGACACAATTCATCGTCGGTCCCCAAGAAGAGATGGGAAACTATGGGACTCGGGCGGGAAGACAAAAAAACCCAGGACATATGGGAAGATATGGTGGATGATTTTGTTTGTGTACATTTATTTGCGTGTGTCCTTGCGCCCCTCGAGTACAGTCGGCCAGGGCGCTCCAGGAGGGGGGGGCGCGCCGGTGCTCGGGCCGCTCGGGGCCTGGGTCGTGGCGAGCCGGCTCGTGGCCGGGGCTCGCCGCGGGCAGTTACGGTAGGTTTGCGTCGTGTCGACCAGCGGCGACCCCAGCGCGGGCGTTCAAGGTTGAACGCCGGCGGCGGCCCAGAATCGGTCGATGTTGAACGATTGGACGTTGCGGAAATGGCCGATCGTTCAAGGTTGAACGATCCCTGCGGTGTCAAAAACCAACGCCGGGGTCGACACGACACGAACCTGCTGTACGTTGAGCCCTTGGTTGTCTCGATGCGCCCGTATGGAAACGCAGCACGTCACGCGTTCGATCAGGAGGGGAAAAAACACACACACAGAGACACAACTGATCGGCGATTCCCAGAACATATGGGAGAATAGGGGAAGTGGGGGGGAAGACAAGAGCCCAGAATAGATGGGAGAATCTGGGGAATCCTTTTTGTTTGTGTGTGTTTTATATTTGTGTGTCCCAGGGCCCCTTCATGCAAGACGTCCGTGGCAATACGTTGCGTGTTGGCTCCGCGTATTGGGCCACGTTTTGGCGAACGTATCGCGTCGGACCTACGTGTCCAGTCCACGTGTTGAGCTCCGTATCAATACGCCACGTGTTGCATGTTGCGTATCGGGGCAGCTAAGGTTCAGCCTTGTCGTTCCTTATTCGCCGATCATAGAAAAACTCGGAGGTGGATAGACCTCCTACCCTGACACGTCGATTAGCGAATTGGCCGTTTTCGGTTCGCGAGAGAGGGCGTCGCGGCCGTCCTTTTGGCGGGTCCAGGTCCGTGGGTTTCGGCTTTAGGCCGTTTTCACTACGGGGAGGTTTACTAAATGGAGGCTTGTCACCGCCGAAAAACCTCCTCTGGGGTCCGTTCTGGCCAGAGTGGCAGGAGGAATTCAGCCGTGGCAACAGGAAGCCGCCTGGAGGCCCAAAGCGGGCGAGCAGGGGCAAATCACAAAAGTCCTCGATCCTCAGCTCTTCTCTTGCCCCTCCAGCATGGCTGGCCGTGGGAGGGGCCGTGGCCGAGGCCGCGCCGCGGGCCGTCGCATGGTGACGGCCGATTTCGTGGACGCGGAGTGCTCCATCGTGAAGATCCTGCAGAAGCTCGCGACGGAGCGAGACCAGGAGGCCAGCCTCGCCCCGCGAGGAGCCGGAGGAGGAGGTCGATCGATCGATCGACTCTGCGGAGGGGCGCCGTCCGTTCGAACTGCTGCCATGGCTGCGGCTCCTCCTCCTCCTCCTCCTCCTCCTCCTGCTCCTCTTCCTCCTCCTCCTTCTCTTCCTCCTCCTCCTCCTCCTCGAGGCCGGGGGATTGTGGAGTCCCTGCGAGTTTCAGACAATGTATTACGATCTTTCACATTGCTCCTCATCATTTTTCTGATATTTCCTCTCTCGCTTTATCTCTCTCTCTCTCTCAATCTCTCCCACTCCCAGTCCCGTTCCCGTTCCCAATACCATTACCATTATCATCCCCATCCCCATTCCCATTCCCATTCCCATTCACATTACCATTACCTTTACCTTTATCTTTACCTCTACCTTTACCTTTACCATTACCATTACCATTACCATGGCCATTACAATTGCCATTGTCATTGCCATTGCCATTCCCATTGCCATTGCCATTACCAGTGCCGTTGCCATTGCCATTGTATTGCCATTGCCAGTCGCCACCCCGTTACCATTACCATTACCGTTACCATTACCATTACCATCCCCATTACTATTAGCCCCTACCATTACCATTGCCATTACCATTATCATTACCAACACCATTGCCATCACCATTACCATTACCATTACCATTACCATTACCGCTGCCATCACCATTACAATTCCCATTCCCATCACCATTGCCATTACCATTACCGTTACCAGTACCATTACCATTACCATTACCATTGCCATTATCATTACCACTACCACTACCATTTCCATTCCCGTTCCCGTTCCAATTACCACTACGATTCCCATTCCCATCCCCATTACCATACCATGACCATGACCATGACCATTACCATTACCATTGCCATGGCCATTGCTATTGCCATTGCCATTGCCGTTGCCATTCCCATTGCCATTGCCATTGCCATTACCATTACCATTGCCATTGTTGCCATTGCCATTGCCAGTCGCTACCCCGTTACCATTGCCATAACCATTACCGTTACCGTCACCATTACCATTCCCAGTGCCATTACCATTACAACTGTCATTGCCATTACCATTACCATTGCCATTGCCATTCGCCACTACCATTACATTGCCATTCGCCACTACCATTACCATTACCATTGCCATTGCCATTGCCATTCGCCACTACCATTACCATTGCCAGTACCATTACCATTCCGATTCACATTCCCATTCCCAATACCATTACCATTACCATTACAACTGCCATTGCCATTACCATTACCTCTACCTTTACCTTTACCTTTACCCTTACCATTCCCATTTCCGTTACCCTTCCCACTGCCATTTCCATTTCCGTTCCCGTTCCCATTCACATTCCCATTCCCGTTCCCATTCCAATTCACATTACCATTACCATTACCATTGCCATTGCCATTGCCATGGCTATTACCATTGCCATTCCCATTCCGGGGTGATTCTGGAAGCTTGACACTGACCGTTTCAGGTTCCGGAATCACCTTGGAACCGTTCCGGGGTGAAAACCCATCTGGACACATTTTGAGCTCCTTGCAGAAGCCCTTAGTGGCCTCCTTACAGAAGCCCTCTTAGTGGCCTCCTTACAGAAGCCCTCTTAGTGGCCTCCTTACAGAAGCCCTCACTGGGCTCCTTACAGAAGCCCTCTTTGTGGCCTCCTTACAGAAGCCCTCTTAGTGGCCTCCTTGCAGAAGCCCTCACTGGGCTCCTTACAGAAGCCCTTACTGGGCTCCTTACAGAAGCCCTCACTGGGCTCCTTACAGAAGCCCTCACTGGGCTCCTTGCAGAAGCCCTCACTGGGCTCCGTGCAGAAGCCCTCACTGGACTCACAGAAGCTCTGATTGGGCTCCTCACGGAAGCCACCAAGAGAGCCGGCGTCGGGAGAGGGTTCCAGATGGGGAACGGTTCCGGGGTGAAAATCCATCTGGAACCTCTCGACGCTGCGCGGGAGGGCCCAGCCGCGAAAAACAAGCTCCCCAATAAGATATTTCATTTGGAAAATGGCGATTTTGGGAGCTCGGGTACGCTCCCCCCCCCCCCCTCATCCCCGACAGAGCCGTTTTGTGTCGGGAAGGAGGTTCCAGACGGATCGACGCTGCGCGGGAGGGCCCAGCCGCGAACACACAGCTGAGAAGGACATTTTGGGGCTCCGCACCTACTGGTTTGCCGAGGGGATGGGTGGGGGCACTTTCAGAGCCGTGGGGAGTTTCAGGTCTGCCTTTTCGACTCGCGAAGCGGGAGGTTGGCTTAGCTCAGAAGGAGGCTGGGTGCTCTACATGACGGACCAGCTGGGCCTCACCCTGTTCGGCTCCGCCTGGCCGCTGATCGCCGGGCTCGTGGCCATCTTCATCAGCACCGGGGTGGTCGCGCTCTTGGCCCACAGCCTGAGGACGCTCTTCGCGCCCTGCAGCTGGGCGGCCTGGACCTGCAGTCTGGTGCTGGCCTGCTGCCCCTGCCCGAGGCGCCGCACGCCTGGCGAAGCCAAGCTCGACAAGCTGGTTCCGCCGGCGGCCCCACCGCTCACTGACGTGGTGTGGCATGGACCGATTACCGGAGTGGACCCGACGACCGACTGGCACCGCAAGAGCATCAAAGAGGGTCGGGGCTCCAAGCGCGGCCAGAATGACCTCCTGATCCGGGTGGACTACAGGGTCGCCCGGCTCAAGCTCAACATGAAGTCCCCTGAACGTATCAATCGCCAAGGATTGTGGGTGGAATACGACTCCGTGAAGGGCGCCAGCGACAAGGGCTTCCGGCGCGAGCTGGAGCAGCGTGATCCCCGCTGGCTCCACCTGTGCAGGTCCTCGAGCTGTACGGGGTGCAAAGGACGCGAGAACGAGCTGCATTGCAAGGAGTACGCGGCCCTCGACAACGAGGCCATCGTGGACCTCGGCGACTACTCGAAGTTCACGCCCTGTCGGATCTTCGTCTGGCTCTGGAGGGGGACGAGCCTCGCCTACAAGTTGCTGGTGTACACCCTCTCGTGGTGCTCATGCTGCGGAGCGTGCCTCTGCCGCCGGCGCCGCCGCCGTCCCAGGACTGGCGACGCGGAGCCTGGCGTGCAGGGGTCAGTGGCGAGGCTGCTTGACCAGGAGTCTGAGTCGGAGGTCGATGCCGAGGACAACCCTTGCGAGGCGGTGAAAGTGGGGCTCATGATCAAAGGTAAGATGCGCCCACTGGCTCCCGAGGGCTGCCGGGATGCGGCTCGAGGAGACCCTACTGTGCTGCTGGTGGAGGATGGGCGGGCTTCGGACCTCCCTCTCCCTAGCGAGGGGAGCGCGACAGCCTGCCTCTGCGAGCACCACCGGCAGATCTACATGGTCCTGCGCTACGGAGAGAAGTGCTCTCAGGTAACCTGCTTCCGGGAGGCAGTGGGCATGGCCTCAGGGGTTCCTCTTTGTCTTCAACACCTTGGGGGTGACGCAGCCCGTGCCATACAGGATAGCCCCGCAGGAGTCGGGTTCTTCGCAGGACTACGACGACGAGCTCGGCGGAGCCCAGCCGCACGGAGCCGCACGCCAGAGCGAGTGGCCGCCCCGGCCAGGAGCCGTACGCCCGAACGCACCGCACCATCGCCCTCTGTGCGGGAGGCGCCCTCCAGCCCTGGCGACCCCGTCCCGTCGCCGGCTGGACCACCGAGCGTGCGCTTCGAATCGCCGCCGGTTCAGGGTTGCCCCCCGCCGTCCACCCAGCCGCCCTCGTCCATTGGACAATACTTCATCTTGCGGGCGAGGGTGCATTGGCCCGAAGGGGCGCAGTGGATGATCTTCAGAGGGAAGGCAGTCGATGGCGTCGCGGCCAGCACGGTGGCCGATTATTTCGACGGTGCACTGGCGCTCGAGGTGGCTGATCCGGCAGGCGCCACCATCCGCTTCCTCGTGAAGCCCGACGGCGTCATCCGCGCGCCGCCTCTGGGACCCTCCGGACGTCTACCAGCGGGTTTCATCGAGGAGCTGCTCCACCACGCACCCCTGGGATGCGAAGAGCTCGGCATCGGCGTCTCGGCGACCGACGTGCCCGAGAAGGTGTGGAACAAGCTGGCAGCTTGGCATGGACTACCTGTGGGGGGCCGAGCTGGCCCGCTCAGCGAGGCGCGCTGGCGGCTGCTCAAAGAGAAGGTGGTCGACCTGGTCAAGTGGCACCCGGAGGGGGGCGTGGCGCCTAGTCCGAGCTTCGAGGCGCAAGCCACCGAAGCGGACGCCAAGCTGCGCAGCCACTGGCGGCGGCTCGATCGCAGCAGTTCGCCCCGGCCGCCTTCGGGGTCAGCAAGAAGGAGTTCTCGTTCGCCATCAGCTGAGGGCGGGCGGGCAGCCAGCTCCGAGGCGCCCGCGTCGGGAGATAGTCATCAAGGAGATGAGGGAGGAGTCATGATGGCCTGCTACCTGGAGGAGAAGGCCCGTGGCTCCAGCGACGCAGCCGCTGTGCAGAGCGTAGCTGCTGGCTTCGGAGAGGAGGCCCAGCAGGTGCTCGCCGGCCTCATCCGACATGCCCAATGCCTCAAGCAGCAGACGAGCGAGCCCGAGGAGCTCGCACGGCTGGATGGGCACATCGGCAGCTGGGAGATGCTCCAGCGGACGCCCTCGCAGCCGCAGACCCCCGAGGCATCGCCCAGCAACCTCCAAGAGCTCCTCAAGCTCTCGCCAGAGCACCGTCGCTCGCAGGGGCCGCCGGCCACCACGGTCGACAGCGCGCTCCGCCCTGAAGCACACCCGCCCCTCTCGCCAGCGGTCGCCCTGCCGGCCTTCCCCGTCGGGCAACGGGACGCCGGCCCCCCGGCTACCACGGCTGGGCTGGGCCCGGTCGTCCGCCCTCAGGCGCCGAATATCAGGTCCCTGTTTTGCTACGACCAGCACGTCAGCGACCTGGGCTTGCCACCAGGTTTGACCACAGCACCAGCACGCTACGCCGCTGGGGCCCGCGAGGGCGGTGGGAGCGCAGACCCGTTCGGCCTCGTGCAGCCCGGGGAAGCGATGGACGCGAACACTGCCAGGATGCTCCACGCGTTGGAAGGGGTTGCCAACGCCCGGCAGGGCGACAAGGCGGCCCCGCGTGGGACGGTGGCGGCGCTGGGACGGGCTGAGGAACTGGACGTCTACCTGGCGCGCGGCTGCGGCCAGCTGACCGTGGAAGTCTGCGACGAAGTCCTTGGACGCGAGCTGTTCTACGCTCTGCGCCGGACATGCGAGCAGAACAAAGCCCTCATGCTCGCCGTCGAGACGCCCACCACGGTGACCAATCGGATCGCGATGGCGTGCGCCTCGTTGAGCTTCGGCGGCAGCAGCCTGGACAACCTAGCCCCGTGGTCAGCGTCAGTGGCGGACTTCCCGACCTGCAAGACGATCGCGTTCGACAGGTACAGCGCCCCACACGACACCAAGCTGGAGCCCAGGCCCAGGGCCCCCGTGGTCTTCGACCAGTGGAAGCGGCAAGCCCAGAACATGACCAGGTTCTTCGGGCTCGTCTTCGGGCGGGAGCACGTCAAGGAGCGGCTGGACTGCCTGGAGACTCTCGCACGGGAGTGTGAGAAAGACGACCACGCCTTCCCGCCCAAGTTCGTCTACGAGTTGTGGGAAGAGCTGTGGGCGACTTGGTGCGAGAGGCTCCGCGACAAGAAGCGAGGCCTGCTGCGCCTACTGCACACGGACAACCCCAGAAAGGAAGACCTCAAGATGGTGGCCTTTGCTCCCAGGCCGGACGGGCGTCCAGCTTTCGTCTTCCCTAACGTCTTCGACCTCGAGTCGCCCACGGGTTACTACCAAGAGGTCGTGCGCCCACGACAGCAGCGCTACCTTCAGACCGTCCTCAATGACTCGATGCACGGGGTGCGCGGCGCCCCGGGCAAAGCTGGGGAAGTCCGAGAGGGGGGAGAAGAGCCAGCCGTCGAGCATCATGAGCAGCGAGCTGGCGCCATCCCCAAGAAGAAGCCCAAGGCCAAGGCCCAGCCGAAGGCTAGCACCGCACGGGCGGCGTACCCAGCGGGCAAGCGGCTGAACGCCCAGGAGATCAAACTGTCAGTTCAGCATGCGCCCTGCGACAAGCAAGGCAAGCCGCTTTGCTGGGACAACTCGACCTGGATAGGCTGCAAGAAAGGGACTTCGGGGTGCTCACATTCGCACGAGCTCATCAAATGGTTGAAGGACGTGCACTGGACCGTGCAGTGCCAGCTCCTCCGGCGCGGAGGGCTCCGCAACGCCGCCAAGATCGACCCGGCGTCGGTCAACGGGAGGATTGCACAGCTGAGAGCCCAGGCGAAGACCGAGGCGGACAGCAAACGGGCTGCCGGCGCTAGCGCGGCAGAGAGCCAGCCTTCCAAGACAGGTTGGGCGCCACCCGACGAGTACGCCGAGGTCCAGTGCACCGAGCTGGAGTCAGAACTCAGAGAGGCTGCTCAAGGACCAGATACGGCTTGGCTCGAGGATCCGCGAGCCGACAGCCCGGCCCTGATCGGGACGAGTGCCTGCACGGACGAGGGAGCGCTGGCCCAGAAGAAGCTGCTCGAGGCCGTCCAGGCGAGCGGGGCACTCGACCCCGTGAGCCATGCCAGCGACTACATGCGGTCACACGTCCTGGCTCGCCTCGCATGCGCCCGTGGGCGCGGAGAAGAGCTGTCGGTTGAACAGGTGCTCCTCGAGGCGACAAGCCGAGGCGGACCCACTCTGGCCGCAGAAGCCAGCGAGCTTCTGGACCGCCTTGGAGCGAAGGCCGGTAACCTGGGAGCCGACCCCGATGTCATCATAACGCCCGTGAGGTGGGACGCCGAGAAATCGGTAGGGCAAGGTTCCGTCACGGTGCAGGGCCAGACTTGGCGCTACCTCGACTACCAGGACCAGCTGCCCTTGGACGAGTGCATCGCCAAGCGACTGCAGGTGGCCGCCGGTGTTCCAGAGGAACGGCAGTGCCTCCCCCTCCACCTGGCGGCCGCCAAGCTTTGGGTACATCTGGAGAATCCACCCGACGCCCAGCAGGTCAAGGACCTGGCCCTCGAGATCCGCAGGGACCTCCTGGAGAAGGCGACCGACGCAGCCGCGGGTCTCGCTGACGCTCCACCCTGGATATCTCCCAGGGAAGCCGAGGTCCGGATGCACATCCACGATGCAGTGCACCGCGACCACGACAAAGACTTTCGCTGCGTCGCCCTCTTCCCATGCGAAGCCTTGGAGGAGGTGGTGCTCAGAGTATGGCGGGCAGATCACTGGGGTCACTTGGATATTGATACGGTCCTCCCCGTGGGAGAGCCCAAGCAGGAGTGCCATGTGATTATTCATCGCGGGCATATGCGTGTCCTTCACCCGCCGCCCGGAGTCGACGGCCGGCGGGTAGCAGACGAGCTCATCCGTACCTGGGCCACGAGCGGGAAGGACCTCAAGGAGCTCCCCACCATGGGCTGGGAGACGTACCTCGCCTCAGAAGAGGATGGCAGCCCGGTGGTGGCCAGCAAGCCCCCTCCATGTCAACACTGCAGAGCCTTGGCCGCACAGCGGCAGCAGCGTGGGAGAGCCGCCGGCGGTGCAACCGCCACGGTCGAGCTCCCCATCGAGGTGGAGTGCCCAGACTTCGGGGACTTGGAGCCCTTGCGACTGAGGCCAGCGTTCGCATGGGGGCTCAGGACGCGGGAGATCTTTGCCGGGACTGGGCGCTGGACGCAGGCCATGAAGGATGCGGGGATCGCCACCAGCGAGTCTGTCGAGTACTTCGGGCAGCCGTTGCTCGGCAAGGACCCTCGGCCGCAGTTCGACATACGCGACCCACTGGTGCGAGAGCGCCTGTACCAGGAGTTCAGTGCACCACCGGGACCCGACGAGGCCAACGTGCTGCAGTTCGCCCCACCTTGCGTGAGCCACTGCCCCTGGCAGTTGGCAGCAGGGGGGACGAGGACCTTCGAGTGCCCCGATGGAACCGGTGAGCGGCAGATCGAGATTGATGGCAACATATTCGGGGAGTTCGCATGCATCGGAGCGAAGAGGGGTTACGATGCGGGGCGGGAGTTCCTCATCGAGTCGTCAGCACGAGACGGACGGTACCCCAAGCTGTGGGATCGCCCCTGCATGCGGGCCTTGATGCGTGCGACGGGAGCCCGAGTTCTCGCCATAGACATGTGCGAGTGGGGGCTCGCACCGCCTGACGAACCACATCTTCGGTATCAAAAGCGGACCTGGTGGTTGGCGTCGCTGGGTCTCTACCCCTACGCCTTGATTCTGGCCAGGAGGTGCGCGGGCCATCACACGCACCGCACGTTGGAGGGCGGCTTGCCGTACGACCTGACGGACGCACAGGTGGAGGCCTACAACCTTGATACCCGCATACGGCTCAGCAAGGCCGAGGCCAGCGAGTTGATCAACCTCAGCGCCAAACTAAGCGCGACCGGCGAGTCCTACGGCCTCGGCAACGACGGGGTCACCGTCACGCTGCCCCCGGACGACAAGTTGATCCGCGTGAACCAGCTCATCGCACGTGCTGCCCCGGACAACTTCCACTGGGCGAGGATCGACTTCCGCACCAAGCGGCACTACCCCGCCTTGCTGGAGAACCAGTGGGCCCTCTACTTCGGCAGGACCCCCGAGGGCGAGCTCCGCTTCACCCTTGGCAAGCAGGCCCCGCCCAACCTGGAGGGTGGAGGTCGGGTTCCCAGCGGCACTCCCCAGCTCAGTGCAGCAGTCAAGGGAGAGTTGGGAAACGCGGGTTTCGGACTGGGATTGCGAGGCATGCGGAGAACCCAGCACGCAGGTCAGTATGCACCGCGGCTGTGCGCTGCCTGGGCAGCCGTGCTCAAAGCAGCGGCTGCCGGCACCGCCCCAGAGAAGCTGGAACAACAGATCGCCGCTATGGATGCCGAGGCGCGGGCTTTGGAGGAGAAGTTGGAGGACAAGGTGGCGCGGGCCGGGCGCTGTGACGCCCTGGAACAAGACCCCCCCCTTCTTTTCAGCCCCTGCCATGGGCGGGAGAGGGTGGCGGTACCACAGATGGGGCCACCGACGAGTGCGAGCATAGCGTGAAATGCGGCAGCCTAGAGCAGAGCGCCAACATCTGCTGCCTACCCCATTCGACATGGAGAAGCCCAATGGAGGTCGAATTTGACGGGGGCTCAAAGGGCCACCAAGGAGGTGGTCTTTCAAAGGACGACTACCTGGAGGGGAACGAGGCGGAGGCGGATGGCCTAAGCTCAAAGGGCGAAGGCCGGGATGAGGAAGAGGCGGAGGCGGAGACCGACGGCGGGCCAACCATGATCACATGGGGTGGCGACGGGGGTCGTGGTGGCAAACGAGGTGGCAAGCGTGGAGGCTGGAAGCGCAACAAAGCACGCAAGCGGGAGGCACGTGAAGCTGCCGCTCGCGGAGGCGGCGGGTCTGGCGGAGGCGGCGATGAAGACGGCGACGGGGACGAGAGCCCCGAGGAGGAGGAGGAGGAGAATCGCCGCCAGAAGAAGGCCAGGGAGGCCGAGGACGAGGCATCGAGGGCCAGCCCAGTGCGGGTCTTCGTCCCGCAGCAGGGAGACCAGTGGGTGCTGATCAAAGGGGGCCCGTTCGAAGCTGGCGAGGTCAAAGCAAAGTTGAGGGTCGCTGAGTCGCTGTCGGGAGGCTTCTTCGACGCCGACCAGCTGTACCTCTTCGAGTACACAGAGGACGACGACACTGCAGGGGCATATGGGCCACCTCTCGACGACGAGGAGGCGGTGCGCCCCGGCGAGAAACTGCTGCTGTGGGCCACGCTGAAGCCGCCCAAGGAGTGGACCGCTTGGAGTCCCCGATGGAGCCGAGACCAACAACCCACACCCGGTGCCACAGCCCAGGAAGGTCAGCGAAGGGTCACGGCCAGGATTGCTGATAGAGCAGTAGCGGCAGCAGCGGCAGCGCTGGCAAGGCCGAGTGGAGCCGCAGCGAGCTCGGCGGCCGGCAGTGGTCGCCTGCCAGCCCCAACGTTCAGCGAGGTGGCGGCAGCCGCAGGCTGCGCCAGAGCGAGCTCAGTGCCCACGTCCAGCGGCGGCACCTCGAGGAGTTCAGGCGCTTTGAGGCGAGTCGAGGAGCAACTCGCCGAGGCTCAGGGACAGCACGCCCGAGCAGCGAGCGAGGGCGGCGACCAGGAGCTGAGCGCGGCACGTGTGGTAGGACGGCTGGAGATCAGGCGCAACGAGGTCCAGGCCCGCCGCGCTGCCCGGCTCGAGCGCGAAGCGCGCCGGCGGGAACGCGAGGACCAGAGGGCCTCCGGCGCACCCCCGGAGCCCCACAGCCCACAGGCACCCACGGAGGCCCCTCCTCCGCCCGAGGCAGAGGAGGACTCAGGGACCACCTCGGATGAGATGGGCCGCCAGGTCGCCGAGGCGCACCCAGGCGTAGCCTGCCGTGGAGGGGTCCACAAGTGCAATGCCGCGCGACGGTTCGTCAAGAACTTCAATGACGTGCGGAGGGGCGGCAAGGGCCACGATCTGCAGCACGCCGACATCCTGTATCTGAACGGGATCGGGCAGATCAGCGACGTCCTGATGCAGGCGTATCCCGGGGCTGACCCGACGGATCCATCCCTGCCACCGGAGCCCCGCCAGCTTGGCGAGGTTCTGGCGCGCTACGTGGAGGAACATGAGTCGCTGAAGCTCAAGATGACGAGCTTGGGCATTCCACGTGACGAACAGGCGGGCGGGGGGATCCTTGACCCCATCTACGCGGCGACAGAGAGGACGTACGTCGAGGAGTATGAGGGTCGGGATGTCCCAAGCGCCCGCAGCCGCAGCCGCCGGCGGAGCGGAGGAGCAGCCTCGTCTGGGGGCGCAGGGCCCCCCAAGGGAGCGCCCGACGATCCAGAGTCGTCTGCCTCCGAGACAATGGCCCCTGGCGCCCGAGGCCGGCTGCGGGAGAGGTCGCCCCAGGAGGAGAGGCGGGTGCGCGGCTCCGCCCCAGACCCGAGGGATCCAGGACGCAGGTGCGGAGGCCCCGAGGTGCCGCCGGTGGACACCCGCCGAGGCGCGCACCAGGAGGGCTGGGCGGAGGCACATCAGGAGGAGAGCCGTTCGGCGCCGGTGACACCGCAGCCGGGCACCTCCGAGGCTAAGGAGTACTTGCGCTGGTGCCTGGAGCACGCTGAGTTTGCTCCCGAGCTGGTAAAGGAGGTGACGGACTTGGGGAACCGCCTGCTACTCGCCGCGGGGAGCGTGGAGGCAGCAGCAGCGAGGCTCCGCGAGGAGCGTGAGCTCGTTCTTGGGAACCCGCTCGGGGGAGTGCTCGATCCCGGGTTCGGCGAGGCGCTCGAGGAGGACCACCGGCTATACCTCCAGGAGATGGCGAGCAAGGGCGTCCCCGTACGGAGGCAGCAGCCCAGGCGCCGGACTGTCGCCAAGCCCCACGCTTCCGCGAGGGACCACGCGCTGGAGATGTACGCCAAGGCCTGGAAGGACACGTCCTACGGCGCCGTGCTCTGGGCCACTCCAGAAGCCGAGGCCGCCCTGTCGGCTTCCGAGCTCATCGAGAGCCCGTCCGGGCGCGTGCCCAAGATGTTGCCGGACCGCACGGTGAGCAGCGAGGGGCGCCCCATACACGATATGAGGGTTGCCAATGGAGATTCGCCCAAAGAGCTGCACCCGCCGGCGCTTCAGCCCAAGCACGAAGCCCTCGTGCGCCTGTCACTCTGGTGGTCCGTACGGCACCCGGGCGTTCCGCAGGTGATAGCCAAGCGGGACGTGTCGCGCGCCTTCAAGTGGCACTGGGTGCGGGACGAGGACGTGGCCGAGTTCGGCACCTCCCTCCCTGGCGACGCCGTGGGCCTGACCACGCGCGTGATCATGATCCATTGCGTGATGGTCTTCGGGTGGTCGGGGTCGCCGGGCGAGTACATGGCGTTCGCCTGGAGCGCCAAGTGGGACCACGAGCGGCGCCGCCCACCAGACCCAGCGGTCAACGACACAGTGCGCTGGTCATCCAAGTGGCTGATGGACGACGGCGTCTTGGTCGAGCCGCTAGTCGGCCTCCGGCCCTGGCTCAGCGCAGCCGACTGCGATGCGAGCATGCGGCGCGTCTGGGGCAACGACGCGATCAACGTCGACAAGATGGCGGAGGAGGGCACCTTCCAGGCAGAGCAACTGGTCTGGGGGTTATACTTGGACGTGGACAAGCAGCGTACGAGGCTCCCCGAGCCCAAGTGCGTGAAGGCCGCCCACCTCTTGGCGATCGACGAGCTTCGCTATGGATGTCGGCGGGTCCCCATCAAAGTCGTCCAGGAGTTGAAGGGGTCGGTCGGCCCAGTTCTGGGTGGCTACGCAGCCGGCTATCAAGCCCGAGCTGCCAGTCATCGACCGCCTCCTCGAGGGTGGGCTCAACGCAGCCTGGGCAGAACCTCGAGGTAGCGCTGAGGAGGTCGCTCTCGCTTGGGACGAGTGGGATCAGACCCTCGAGCTGCTGCGAGTGCTCTTCGACGCACCTGAGGCCTGGGCGTCCACTTTCGAGGCGAGCTTCATCTCTTGTCTAGGGCCGCGCGAGCGCCTGGCACTCCCAGGGGCCGCCGCCCGGACGAGATGGACTGGAGGGGATGCGACCACTACGACCATCGGCAGCATCGACTGGGGGCGGGCGGTGGCCGGCAGCAAAGCGCTGCCGCCACACTACATGGCCGTGGACGCCGCCCCGCTCCTCCGCCAGCTGGAGGATGTGCTGAGCCACCCAGGGGCCGAGAAAGACTGGGCGATCGCCATCGTGGAACTGCTCGCCTTTGTAGCCCTGGCTGCCGCTAGGGGTCACGAGTGGCAGGGCGAGCTGGTCTTCTACGTCACCGACAACATGAACGTGCGGTCGTGGATCTCGAAGAGGCGGCCCAGGCATCCACTGGCACGGCACCTCATCCGCCTCGTCCAGCGCCTGGAGGCTTGCTACGGGTTCAGCACGACCGCGCTATACATACGTACCTACCACAACGACATCGCGGACTGGTTGTCGCGGGAGGAGGCCAAGAAGGTCCACTCCGAGCTCCTTCGCAAAGGGTGGACCCGTATCGAGCCACCCGAAGAATGGGGGAAGATGTTGGCTGAGGCAAAGGAGCACCTCCTGCGGCTACCTGGAGAAGATGGACCCATTGCAGAGTCAGCGCTCCGACATCGGGCGCTGAGGACTCCGTCAGCAGTGCCGCGCAGCCTCGCCCTCACGGGGCGCCGGGGCCTCGAGCTGGGAAGCCCACTGGGGACTTACGGGCGAGCCTGGGAGCAGCTCGGTGGCGAGCTGACCAAGGGCGACCCCACCGAGGTGGACTGGATCATGTGCTCGCTGTCCATGGACCCGAAGGGCTTCGAGGTCGAGAAGTTGGCATCCGCAGTCACTAAGGCGAAGCCACAGGTTGTCGTGGCCGACGCCCCGGGCAAGCTCGACCTGACCCGCGTGGTCAAGGTACTGCGCAAACTGGGGTACCGCGTGTACGACCTGGAGGTCGTCTGCTCCCACTACGGCGACATGACAGCTCGAGCTCGGAGCCTGATCGTGGCGGGCAAGGGACCGGCGGGCGTCAGCCTGGCGGGCATGCACATGCCGCCGGCGCGCCGCTGTCCCCACGGAGTGAAGCACGTGCTGAAGGACAAGCCCAGCGAGGGCTGTCACCACTGGCTCGACGACGAGGGAAACGTCACTTGGGACCCCGCAGCTCGGGGGGGCTCTGACCCCACACTGCCCAAGGGTATCGGCCACATCAAGATCGCCGGCACCAAGCATCTGGTCTACTCGGCCGACGGCCCGATCGGCACGGTTCGCTGGCCCGCAGAGGGCCCTGGCGGACCGGGAGGGACCCTGATCCACGTCCCAGGGCGCAGTGGCGGGCGCATCAGGGCGCTGTCACCGGAGGAGGTTTGGATCGTGCAAGGGGGCGACGAGGAGTCGTGGGTGCAGCGGCGGGCCCGAGGCGACTCCGAGGCCACCATGATGCGGGAAGCGGCGAGGTCCCTACCGCCGGAGACGGCGAGAGCCGTGCTGGGATCGGCCGTGGACGCCCTATCGCAGGCTACCCAGCGGGCGGGCGGCTGCTACGATCCCGCTGAAGCGGCCGCCTGGGAGACAACCCGCCGGTGGCTCAGGGCATGGGCACGGAGCGAGCTCCAAGCAAAAGCCGACGGGCCGAAGGACGAGCAACGCGCTGGAGTTTTGAGCGACGACGTCCACAAAGCTAGGCGCAAGAGCCAGAGCGTCCGCTTCAAGGCCATCGAGGAGGACCTCGTGCGGGGCCCCGAGCCCCCCCCCGACGCGGAGAAGGTGAACCTGGACGCGGTCGTCAACACCCCCAAGAAACGGCGGAAGAAGAGCCCCAACAGGGGCAAGAAGGTGGAGACCCAGAGCTTGGTCAAGCCGGTCGCACTGGGCCGCGCACGTGCCTCCATCGCCCTGCAGGACCACCCGATGCTGGGAGGGGACGACTATGGCCGGTGGATCGAGGAGCAGAAGCGCGAGGCGCTGATGCTGCGATTGTCCGAGGGAACTCGCGCTGGCTACGAGACTGGCTGGAAGCAGTGGCAGAGCTTCAGGGCAGCCCAAGGGGAGTCGCCCTGGCTGGAGGGCCGCGACCGCGAGGAGCGCCACGCCAACGAGGAGGCCCTGCTGGGCTTCGTCATCGTGTTGGCCAAGGTGCTGAAGCGCACGGAGGGTACGGTGAAACAGAAGTTGTTCGCCGTGCGTTTTGCCCACCTCGCGGTCGGGTACCCAGATCCGCTACTCCACCGAGGCCGCCTTTGGTCCACGCTCGCCGGCCTCCGGAGGGGCCAGGGACCGAGCGGGAGGAAGCGGCCGGTGACGCCTCGCATGCTCCTGTGGCTTCAGGGCTTCCTGAAGGATCAGTCGGACCTGCCCGAGGCGGACACCACTGTCCTGTGGGCCGCCGTGGCGGTGGCTTTCTTCTTCATGTTGAGAGCGTCCGAATATTTGGTCCAGCCCGGGAAGACATGGAGTCGGGAACGCGTCGTGCGTGGGGTGGACATCACGGGCCGCGATGGCGACAACAAGCCCTGTGCCTTCAAAGACGCAGTGGAAGCGGTGCTCCACATCACCTCCTCGAAGACCGACCAGTACAACGTGGGGTGCGTGCGGAACCAGTACGAGACGGGCACATCATTGTGTCCCGTGGCAGCACTCCGCCAGCTGGAGCGGCACCACCCGCAGAGGCTGCGGGGCAGCGAGGAGGAGCTCCCGCTCTTCCGCTGGGCGAGCGGCGCGCCCATCCGCCGCGAGGAGGTGCAGCACTACCTGACGATCGCAGGGCTCGCCGCCGGGCTTCGAAAGGATGAGATCGGCTCGCACAGCCTCCGCATCGGGGGCGCAACCGCGATGTACCACGCCGTGGACGACCTGCAGCGCGTCAAGCGCTTCGGGCGCTGGGCCTCCGATAGCTTCCACGGATACCTGTGGGAGAGCCACGAGCCCATGCGCGGCATCTCGACCAACATGGCGACGGATGTGTCAGAGCTCACGGCGCCGCCGGCCCGTGAGGCCGAGGGCGCGCGCCGTGCGGGCAGGAGCCCAACACCGCCTTGGGCCAAGGCAGCGCTGACCGCGATGACGCTCGCCGCGACGGCTGGCAACGCGGACGGCTACGTGCTCAAGGTCAGCCCCATGGAGAGTCAGAACCTGCTGATCCTCGTGCTCCCGGTCGGGCGGGGAGCTTGGGCGACGGCAGCGGGAGTACTCCTGGCAGCCGCACTGCTGAGCGCTGCCTGGCGGCGCGAGCAGCAGAGGAGGCGCGGGGGAGCGGCCCACGGGCGCGGCAGCGGCTGCAGGACCCGCGCCCCCTGCGCAGGCATGCTGTGCGCCGTGCTGGTGGTGGCGGCGCTCACGACCGCGGCCGGGGAGGTACAGAACCGAGAGGTGGCTACCGTCAGCAGCAAGGCTCAGGGGGCCGTGCTTCGCTGGGAGCCGCAGATGGGCACGGTGGCGATCGTTGTCTCAGCGGAGACGGCGATGAAAGTGTGCGCCACGATCGCGGTGCTGCTTGCAACAGGCATTGGGGTGATTGGTAGCTGCTGCTGCAAGATGGGCAAGGAGGACGAGAGTAGGCAGGGGCCAGCCGCGCAGCAGGTCGCCGTGCAGCAGACGCCCAAGACGCATAAGCCTCCCAAGCAGCCGCAGAGGACGTTTTGTGACGCAGGAGTAATGGGCCCGGTGCACTACAACGGCACGAGGTACGTGCACGAGACTCAGGGCTTCCGCCGGGCCAACGAAGTGACCCGAGAGATGGCACCGCCGGGGCACCGCGGGCCACCAGGGCAGCCCTGTGGATGGGAGCGGAAGCCGCACCATGGCTAGGGGTGCGGGCTGCCGCCGGCCCGCGGCCGGGCGAGCAGCAGAGGTCCGCCGCCGGCAACCGCCGTGCGGGCGGCCACATGGCGCCAGCTGAGTTCAGCCTGGCGCCGGCTCCAGCTTCGTGCTGACGAACAGCTGGGCATGCGCTGCGGCCATGCTGCCCGTGGGCAGGCGCCGCGCCGGCCTGGCACCCGGCAGTGCTGCCAGGGGGCAGCAGTGGCGGCTTCGAGGAAGCGCCGGCGGCCGACCCACCCAGGGTTGCCGCGCGGGGCGCGTGGGGACACCGCCGCCGGCATACGCCGTGCGGGCGGGAGCGCAGCGCCGGCTGGGTTCAGCCTGGCGCTCGCGCTCGCTTTGCGCTTGCGAGCAGCTGGGCGCGGCGCGGCAGCTGCTGGCGCCTGAGGGCGAGAGCGCCGGCCGGCCCGGCCACCGGCAGCGCCGTCATGGGGGACGGCGGTGGCGGCTACGAGGCGCCGGCAGCTAGCCCAGCCAGGGCTGCTGCCTAGGGCGCACGAAGAACCACCGCGGGCGCCGGCGGCTTCCCGCCCTGCGCCTGCGGACCCACCTTGCCGGGCAGACGTGGCGGGGTCCGCGGATGCCAGGACTGTTAGTTCCACGCCGAGAGGATCGGCGACTACGTGCCCCACTACAGCCAGCTAGGCGTGGTGGTGCATTCACAGGAGGAGGTTGGCGGCGTGGCCCGCGACGCGTGGCCTAAGACCGGCGCCGGCGCGTGAGGCGCCAGGCGCTCGTGGAGCAAGCAGCATTGCTCCTTGGCAAAAGGTCGTCAAAGGTCATCGTCACCGTCTGAGGCCGCTCCTCCCTTTGTGCTCCTCTCTTGAGCTAACACTAGGCTCAAGATAATTTAGTTCCCAGTGCTGCTTGAGGGGATATCTAGGATGTTTGGTAAAACTGATGGATCTCCCCGTTTTCCAGGACTGGCGCGGGCTTCTCCCTTGGTCCCCTCGCTCCTGCCCTTGCCTCTTGCTTGCCCTCTCTCCCCTTCTTTGCCGCCGCCCTTCGGCGGCTCAAGCCTTTTGAGGCCAAGCTGGCCCACCCTTGAGGCCCCGTGGAGGGCCTCATTACCCGCCCTGTTCTGGACTTTTCAAGGCCGCCACGGCGCTACAGTGCCTTGGCGGCGTGGCCCGCGACGCGTGGCCTAAGACCGGCGCCGGCGCGTGAGGCGCCAGGCGCTCGTGGAGCAAGCAGCATTGCTCCTTGGCAAAAGGTCGTCAAAGGTCATCGTCACCGTCTGAGGCCGCTCCTCCCTTTGTGCTCCTCTCTTGAGCTAACACTAGGCTCAAGATAATTTAGTTCCCAGTGCTGCTTGAGGGGATATCTGGTGGTGGTGGTGGTGCTGGTGGTGGTGGTGGTGGTGCTGGTGGTGGTGTTGGTACTGGTACTGGTACTGGTGCTGGTGCTGGTGCTGGTGGTGGTTGTTGGTGGTGGTGGTGGTGGTGGTGGTGGTGGTGGTGGTGGTGGTGGTGGTGGTGGTGGTGGTGGTGGTGGTGGTGGCGGTGCGGCGCGGTGGTGGCGGGCGGATGGGCGCGCGAGAAAAAGGCCCGCGCTGGGGCGAGAACGCCATCCTGAACGACGGAGGCCAAACACCGATCCGAAAATGAGGCCCACGCTGCAGCGGGAGCACGATTCGGAACGATTCGGGAGCAGAAATGAAGCCGGCGCCTCAACGAGAGCAGCATTTTGGGAAAAAATGACGCCGGCGCCTCAGCGAGAGTCGTTTCCCGGGATTTCCCGGGAGTCCTGTGTGTAAAAAAAGTATCCCGGCAAAGCAACCTAACAGCGATGTGTAGAAGCATATCT
Organism: Prorocentrum cordatum; assembly: GCA_963575745.1. Classification (NCBI taxonomy): domain Eukaryota; class Dinophyceae; order Prorocentrales; family Prorocentraceae; genus Prorocentrum; species Prorocentrum cordatum. Next base: position 85,623 of record CAUYUJ010000965.1, read on the forward strand.
GAAAGCATTCCCCTTAAGATTCAGATGAAAATCCAGTTGTAGAATTCTGCTGTTCTCGCAGTCGTAGTCGCATTCGCGATGACAGTCGCAGCGGCAACGGCAGTCGCAGTCACAGCCTCAGCCTCAGCCTGCCTCAGCCTCAGCCTCAGCCTGCCTCAGCCTCAGCCTGCCTCAGCCTCAGCCTCAGCCTGCTTCAGCCTCAGCCTCAGTCTGCCTTCAGCCTCGGCCTCAGCCTCAGCCTGCCTCAGCCTCAGCCTGCATCAGCCTCAGCCTCAGCCTCAGCCTGCCTCAGCATCAGCCTGCCTCAGCCTCAGCCTCAGCCTGCCTCAGCCTCAGCCTCAGTCTGCTTCAGCCTCAGCCTCAGTCTGCCTTCAGCCTCGGCCTCAGCCTCAGCCTGCCTCAGCCTCAGCCTGCCTCGGCCTCAGCATCAGCCTGCCTCAGCATTCAAAATGTGGCCCAGGAATGGAGTTCTGGGAACTAGAAGAACACGAAGTGGCCTACAGTTGGCTCCGGGCATTCAAAATGTGGCCCAGGAATGGAGTTCTGGGAACTCGAAGAGCACGAAGTGGCCTACAGTTGGCTCCGGGCATCCAAAATGTGGCCCGGGAATGGAGTTCTGGGAAGTCGAAGAGCACGAAGTGGCCTACAGTTGGCTCCGGGCATCCAAAATGTGGCCCGGGAATGGAGTTCTGGGAAGTCGAAGAGCACGAAGTGGCCTACAGTTGGCTCCGGGCATTCAGAATGTGGCCCGGGAATGGAGTTTTGGGAGGTCGAAGAGCACGAAGTGTGTGACTGTTTGCGAAAAACGAGTGCGGCGGCAGCCGCGCCGGGTCCCGCCCCGGGCCCCGCCCCGACCCCCTTGAGGAGTCATGATGCTCTCGTTTGAGACCACTAGAAACCTATCAGCAAGAGCTGTTAGGTAACAGTACGCGGAGGGTGCGCGGCCATCACCCGGACGCCATCAGGGGAAGAGGGAAAGTATTTTCATATTGAGTAATTGTGGAGGAGGGAGGGGGAGGAGGGAGGGGGAGGGAGAAAGAGGGGAGGAGGGATGGAGGGAGGACGGCCACGAAGGGGAGTGCCCACGCCGGGGGGGTCCGGGGGCCGCGATCCAGTTGCGCGATCCGGTTCGCGATTCGATTCGACAGGGTCGCGATCCGGTCCGCGATTCGATTCGGCGAGGTCGCGATCCGGTTCCCGGTTCGATTCGCCTGCGGTTCGCAGCGATCCGGTTCCAGGCGATGCGATTACGATTTCCCGACGGGGGCGCGCGGGCCCTGGCGGGGGCGCTGCCCTCCCTGCCCGGCCTGCAGGAGCTGTACCTGACCGACGAAAGCATCGGCAGGAACGGAAAGGCGGCGCTGCGGGCGGCCTGGGGCAGCCGGGGCGGGCGGCTGTGGGACTGAGCCAGGGGAGTGGCGGGAGTTTAATCCAGGCGCCAACTGCTGCAATTACTATTACACCTCTCCCCGCGTTTTCCCTATCTCCCCCTCGTCTCATCTTCTTCTCTTCGTGCTCCTCCATGAAGGGCTGCGCCCACTTAGAGCGCCAAAGTGCTAAGCAGCAGTGCGTTGCTTAGACAGGCCCAGGGGTAGGACTCGATGCGATATGGAGCTCGTCCGCGCAACATTTGTTTCACTTGTACTGGGCGCGGGTGCTCCAGGATTGGCAAGTTCTTGCCACCCATACTCAGCAAGGGTCCGGTTCGGCGGCGGGCCGGTTCGGTTGCACCGGTTCGGTTTCGGCACCAGTCGGGTTTGTTAGCCGGTTCGGTTTTCCTCGGGACGGTTCGGTTTCGGGCGGTCCCGTTCGGGCGTTCGAAAAGTTGGCGCGCCAACGAGTATTGTTGCGTGTTGCGGCCGCGGATTGAACCGCGCACAAAACATGAGCAGGAGCGGGGGGAGGAGGGGGAGGAAGAGGAGGAAGAGGAGGAAGGGAATGGAGAGGGGGAGCGAGAGGGGAAGAGGGAGGAGCGAAGGCAGCGGCGACGATGAAGGCGGCGTCCCGACGGCTTGAGCGCCGACGGCGCCTTCCCCGACGGCGCGATTTCGTCCTCTGGAGGGGAGGTTGTTTTCGAGCCCTGGGGACGTCGCGCTCGGATGAGCCGTCGCGGGCAAAAATACAGATCGTCGGATATCTAAGTGAGGCCGCTGCCTCGCTTCCACCGCCTAGCCGCCGCCGCCCAGCCGCCGCCGTCCTCGCACGTCGCCGTCGTCGTCGTCCCGCGCCTGCCCGAGAGGTCCTGGCCGACCCGGGTGTCCCGACCAGCTAGGGGGTCCAGACCTGGGGTCCAGACCGGGGAGGGTTCGGATGATCGGGGGGTCCGGACCGGGGGTCCAGACCTGCCCTGGAAGACAAAGCCTCGTGGCTATTTTTGGGCCGCGCTGGTGTGGAACTGTCAAAACGATTTTCAAGTGTCCGGTCGTGTCTATTTCCATGTCCCGCGCATCATATGTGTTTTCAATGTTTCGTTGGCGTTATGATGGGCACGGTGTGTATCTTAAGCGTTTTAGACATGTTTAATCATTTTGAGCCACGGAATTAAACATGTTTAGCCACGAATATCCACAAAATAGCCACGGCATGACTTTTAGCCACGTTTAGCCATATTTAGCCACGTATAGCCATGTTTAGCCACGGGCACCAACGAGCGGATTGCATGCCACAATTGCAGCCACGTATCCGAATATGTGCGAATGACGGTGTGGAAGTTCTAAGCTGTGTAACACAGATGAGGGTTATCCATTACTTTGGGAAGGAGGAAAGGAAGACGGAGGAGCAGCCAGAGGATGAGCAGGAGGAGGTACGGAGGGAGAGACGAGGAGGAGGAGGAGGAAGCGGATGAGGGGGGAACGATGAGGATCAGGAAGAGGAAAAACATATGTGGACGAACAAGGACACCACGACGAATAATGATAATGATAATCGTAAAACGAATGAGAAAAATAAGACGAACACCAGCAAGAACGATGACGAAGACGACGACGAAGACGACGACGACGGCACTGGCGGCGGCGGCCGACGCGGCGGCGGCGACTGCTACGACGACGACGACGACGACGACGTCAGGAGTCAACCACCGAGGTCTTTGCAAGTCTTTCGCTAAGGAATTGTGTTGGAGGCTTCTTGGGGCCATCGGGGGGAGGCCAGTTTGGAAGCCTCTCGGGCCCTCTTGGGGTTCTCTTGGGACCTTATTGGGACTCTCTTGGGGCCCTGTTGGGGCCTTTTTCGGAGCATGGGGCCATCTTGGAGGCCATCGATCATCAGAGGGGAGGGTCGCGGATTCCCCTTTCCCTCTGGAGCCCGACATTTGCTTCTTGGCGCCCTATTGGGGCGTTTTTGGGGCGGTCTTGGGCGCTATTGGGGCCGTGTTGGGGCCTTCCTGGGCACCTCTTGGGCAATCTTGGAGTCAGTTTGAAGCCTCAGGGAACCATCGGAAGCGGTTACCTTGGTGGTTGCCTTCTGCCGTCGTCGTCGTCGTCCTCGTCGTCGTCCTCCTCGTCGTCGTCCTCGCCGCCGCCGTCGCCGCCGCCGTCGTCGTCGTCGCATTGGTTTTCGTATACGTCGTATTCCTCTCCATCGTCGTCGTAGTCGTTATGCTCGACATCATCGTGTCCAATTTCCTCCCGCACCCTCTTCCTCTTCTTGCTCCTTCTCCTTTCCCCTCCTCCGCTTCCTCCTCCTGGCGCGATGCGGGTGTGTCTTTTGTGGGGCAATTTGCTTGATCGTGCGGGCAGCGATGTTTAGCGTTTCCCCCGTCTGGGTCGCGGTTGTGAACTAGCCACGGTTAGCCACGAAAGAGCCACGGCAATACATTTTTACTTAACAGCGAAGACTGATAGGTTTCTAGTAGGGTCAAAAGAGAGCATCATGACTCCTCAGGGGGGTTCTGGGCGGCATCCGGGGAGACTGCCGCCGAAGCCGAAATCGCTTTGGACATCCTCGCAAAATCGCTCTTGGTGCTCCCAGAACGCCACTCCCGGGCTACATTCTGGATGCCCGGAGCCAACTGTAGGCCACTTCGTGGTCTTCGAGCTCCTAGAATTCCATTCCCCGGGCCACATTTTGGATGTCCGGAGCCAACTGTAGGCCACGTCGTGGTCTTCGAGTTCCCAAAACTCCATTCCCGGGCCACATTTTGAATGCCCGGAGCCAACTGTAGGCCACTTCGTGTTCTTCGATCTTCGAGTTCCCAAACCTCCATTCCCGGGCCACATTTTGAATGCCCGGCGCCAACTGTAGGCCACTTCGTGTTCTTCGAGTTCCCAGAACCACACTCCCGGGCCACATTTTGCTTATTGGATGTCCCCGTCATATCTCTCGCCGCCCGATTGCCGGTTTGTTTTGTTCGTCATCGTGCAGGGCAAGACGGCGGACCCAGGCGTCATCGTGAGGTTGTGGCGGTGGCTGAGGCTGAGGCTGAGGCTGAGGCAGGCTGAGGCAGACGCTGAGGCAGGCTGATGCTGAGGCAGGCTGAGGCTGAGGCTGAGGCTGATGCAGGCTGAGGCTGAGGCTGGCTGAGGCTGAGGCCGAGGCTGAAGGCAGACTGAGGCCTGAAGCAGGCTGAGGCTGAGGCCGAGGCAGGCTGATGCTGAGGCTGAGGCAGGCTGATGCTGAGGGCTGAGGCTGAGGCTGAGGCAGGAGGCTGCAGGCTGAGGCTGAGGCAGGCTGATGCGGAGGCAGGCTGAGGAGGCAGGCTGAGGCTGAGGCTGAGGCTGATGCAGGCTGAGGCTGAGGCAGGCTGAGGCTGAGCCTGAGGCAGAAGCTGAGGGCAGGCTGAGGAGGCTGAGGCAGGCCTGAGGCTGAGGCTGAGGCAGGCTGATCGGAGGCAGGCTGAGGCTGAGGCTGTGACTGAGACTGCCGTTGCCACTGCGACTGTCATCGCGAATGCGACTGCGACTGCGAGAACAGGAGAATTCTACAACCGGAGTCTCATCTGGATCTTAAGGGGAATGTTTCCATATATGCTTCTACACATCGCTGTTAGGTTGCTTTGCCGGGATAATTTTTAACTACGAATAGCCATGTTTAGACACGATGTTTTTAGACACGACAGTTTTGCTTCACATATACGGATGTTTATACATGTTTAGCCATTCGTAAGCCACGCCCAAGCGAAACACATGCGCGGCTAAACCCGGCTAGAACTTATGATTTCAAACATCTTTGCACCGCGCTCAAGCGAGAGCAACGTCCCGGCTAAGCGCGGCTAGAAATTTTTGCCGTGTCTTCCAGGGGGCAGGGGTCCGCACGCCTTGGTCGTGCGTGCTTGCGTGCGTGCGTGCGTGCGCGCGTGCGCGGGCGTGCGTGCGCGTGCGCGTGCGTGCGTGCGTGCGTGCGTGCGTGCGTGCCTGCGTGCGTGCGCGCGCGCGTGCGCGCGCGCGTGCGTGCATGCGCGCGC
>CAUYUJ010000965.1:91123-107070 GCA_963575745.1 Prorocentrum cordatum
GTGTTCGTGTGTGTGCGTGTGTGTGAGTGTGCGTGTGTGTGTGTTGTGTCTGTGTTGTTTGTGTGTGTTGTGTGTGTGTTGTGTGTATGTGTTGTCTGTGTGTTGTGCGTGTGTGTGCGTGTGTGTGCGTGCGTGTGCGTGTGTGTGTGTGTGTGTATGCGTGTCTGTGTGTGTGTGCGCGTGTGTGTGCGTCTATGTGCGTGTGTGTGTGTGCGTGTGTGTCCGTGTGTGTGCGTGTGTGTGTGTGTGTGTTGTGCGTTGGGCGTGTGTGTGCGTGTGTGTGCGATGCGTGTGCGTGCGTGTGCGCGCGTGTGCGTGTGTGTAGCGGTGCGTGTGCGTGTGTGGGCGTGTGTGTGCGTGTTGTGCGTGTGTGGTGCGTGGTGCGTGTGCGTATGTGTGCGCGTGTGTGCGCTGTGTGTGTGTGTGTGTGTGCGTGTGTGTGCGTGTGTGTGTGCGTGCGTGTTGCGTGCGGTGCTGTGTGTGCGTATGTGCGCGTGTGTATGTTGTGTGCTATGCGTGTGCGTGTTTGTGTTGGGTGTGCGTGGTGGTGTGTGTGTGTGCGTGTGTGCGTGTTGTGTGGCGTGTGTGTGCGCGTGTGTGCGTTGTGCGTGCGTGTGGTGTGTGCGTGTGTGTGCGTGTGCGTGCGGGTGTGTGCGTGTTTGTGCGTGTGTGTGGCGTGGTGTGCGCGTGTGCGTGCGTGCGTTTGTGTGCGTGTGCGTGCGTGTGCGTGCGTGTGCGTGCGTGTGCGTGCTTGTGCGTGCGTGTGCAGGCGTGTGCGTGCGTGTGCGTGCGCGTGCGTGCGTTTGCGTTCGCGTGCGTGCGCGTGCGTGCGCGTGCGTGCGCGTGCGTGCGCGGTCGTGCGCGTGCGTGCGCGTGCGTGCGCGTGCGTGCGCGTGCGTGCGCGTGTTTGCGCGTGCATGCGCGTGCGTGCGCGTGCGTGCGCGTGCGTGCGCGTGCGTGCGCGTGCGTGCGCGTGCGTGCGCGTGCGTGCGCGTGCGTGCGCGTGCGTGCGCGTGCGTGCGCGTGCGTGCGCGTGTGCGTGCGTGTGCGTGCGTGTGCGTGCGTGTGCGTGTGCGTGCGTGTGCGCGCGTGTGCGTGCGTGTGCGTGCGTGTGCGTGCGTGTGAAGGCGTGTGCGTGCGTGTGCGTGCGTGTGCGTGCGCGTGCGTGCGTGTGCGTTCGCGTGCGTGCGCGTGCGTGCGCGTGCGTGCGCGTGCGTGCGCGTGCGTGCGCGTTCGTGCGCGTGCGTGCGCGTGCGTGCGCGTGTGTGCGCGTGCGTGCGCGTGCGTGCGCGTGCGTGCGCGTGCGTGCGCGTGCGTGCGCGTGCGTGCGCGTGCGTGCGCGTGGTGCGCGTGCGTGCGCGCGTGCGCTTGCGTGCGCGTGCGTGCGCGTGCTTGCGCGTGAGTGAGCGGTTCGGCGCGTGCCCTGCTCGTGGTTTCTTTGTTCGTGCGCCGTGCGTGCGCGTGCGTGCCGTGCTGGCGCGTGCGGTGGTGTGTTGTGCGTGGGTTGTGCGTGGTGTGGGTTGCGTGTGTGCGCGTGCGTGCGTGGCTTGCGTGTGCGTGCGTGGTGCGTGCGTGTGTGTGCGTGTGCGTGCGTGTGCGTGCGTAATGCGTGTGTGGCGTAATGCGTGTGCGTGCGTGCCGTGCGTGCTTGCGTTGTGTGTGTGTGTGGTGTGCGTGTGTGCGTGTGTGTGCGTGTGCGTCGTGTGTGTGTGTGTTGTGTATCTTGTTTTAGGTGTGCGTGTGTGTGTGTGTGTGTGTGTGTGCGTGTGTGTGGGTGCGTGTGGTGTGTGTGTGCGTGTGTGGTGTGTTTGCGTGGTGTGTGTGCGTGTGTGTGTGCGTGTGTGCGCGTGTGTGCGCGTGTGTGCGCGGTGTGCGCGTGGGTGCACGTGTGTGCCGTGTTGCGCGTGTGTGCTGCGTGGGTGCGCGTGTGTGCGCGTGTGTGCGCGTGTGCGTGTGTGTGTGTGTGTGTGTGCGGTGTGTTCGTGTGTGCGCGAGTGCGTGTGTGCGCGAGGCGCGTGTTTCGTGTGTGCGTGTGTGCGTGTGTGCGTTTGTGTGTGTGGTGTGCGTGTGTCGTGTGCGTGTGTGACGTGTGTGCGTGTGTGCGTGTGTGCGTGGTGTGCGTGTGTGCGTGTGTGCGTGGTGTGCCGTGTGGCGTGTGTGCGTGTGTGCTTGTGTCGTGTGTGCGTGCGTGCGTGCTTGTGTGCGTTTGTGCGTGTGTGGCGTGTGTGCGTGTGTGCGTGCGTGCGTGTGTGCGTGTGTGCGTGTGTGCGTGTGTGCGTGTGTGCGGTGTGCGTGTGTGCGTTTTATATATATATATATATATATATATTGTGTGCGTGTGTGCGGTGTGCGTGTGTGCGTTATATATATATATATTTATTTAAGACGTGCTAGTGCGCACAGCCAAGCTGTACACACGGCAGCCACCAGGGCCGCCCCGACCGAGCCCCACATGGCCCGATCGACGCCCGCTCAGGCGGGCATCGCGGAGTGGAGCGCCGCGAAGCACTCCACGTGCGGGGAGGGGGGGAAGGGGCAGGCGGCGGCCCCCCTGCACGGGGCGCCGCACTATCGCCGACCCTTCCGCTGCCTCCCCCCCCCGCTCCGGCGCCGGGCGCGCCCACCGCCTCGGCGAGCCAGGCTCGGAGGCGCGGCAGCGGCCACGCGACGAAGTGCGGCTGGAGGTCGGCCACACGAGCGCCAGGCGTGCGGATCCACGCTGAGACCAGCTCGGCCCGCACCCCAGGCCCGTCGTCGTCCTCCACGGCCACCGCGCCAGCGGGAGCAGCAGCAGCAGCCGCAGCGGGCGCCTCCTCCGCGGGCAGCACGGCGCCCCCCCCCTCGCCGCCGAGCGGCGCTCCAGGCGACTCGCGAGTAGGGGGCGCCACGCCCAGCACCACAGCGGCGGCACCAGGGGCCGCGGCAGGCGCGCCTGCCAAGGGCGCAGGGCGGACGGCCCCGTCCGCCCAGCTGTCGTCCTCGAGGCAGTCGCCGTCGCCGCCCTCTGCACCGCCCGCCTCCTCGGCGGCGTTGGGGGTCACCATGGGCACGTCCTGCGCTCCGCGAGCTCGTCGACGCCGAGCACGACGGCGCTTCCGCCGTGGCCGATGGCCATCAGGCGGGGCGCCAGCCGCGGGAGCGCGAGGTGGCTCTGCAGGGCCTCCACCTCCACCGTGTCTTCCACCACCAGCGGCCGCGGGGCGGGCTGCTCGAAGCTCGGCTTCAAGCATCGCCGCCGCGGCACGAACAAGGCCCTCGGCGGAACGCAGCAGCCGAGCGGCTCCCGCACCCCGCGCCAGGCCAGCAGCGCCGTGCACCGCCAGCGCAGCCCCGCGGGCTGCGGCCAGCGCCGCGCGGCGATCCGTCGCCGCCGCCATCGGAGGCCCGCGGCGGGCCAGGCGGCCCTGCGACGGCGAGCTCGACGCGGCACGGCGTGTGCGTGTGTGCGTGTGTGCGTGTGTGCGTGTGTGCGTGTGTGCGTGTGTGCGTGTGTGCGTGTGTGCGTGTGTGCGTGTGCTCGTGTGCGCGTGTGCGCGTGTGCGCGTGTGCGCGTGTGTGCGTGTGTGCGTGCGTGCGTTGCGCGTGGCCGCGTGGTGAGTGTGTTTGAGCGTTGTGCGTGTGTGCGCGTTGGTGCGCGTGGGCGCAGTGTGCTGCGTGTGCGCGCAAAAACCTCCTGTGTGTGTGTATGTGTGTGTGTGTAGTGTGAGTGTGTGTGTGTGTGTTTTGGTGTGTGCTGTGGGCGGCGGGCGGGCGGTGGGACGGGCGGGCGGGCGGGCGGGCGGGCGGGCGGGCGCGGCGGAGGCGGGCGGCGGGCGGGGGGCGGGCGGGTGGGCGGGCGTGTGTGCGACGTCAGTGTGCGCTGTGTGTGCGCGTGAGGTGCGCAACGTGTGCGCGTCTTTGTGTGCGAGTATGTGTGCGCGAATACGTGTGCGAGGTGTGTGAGGCATGTGTGTGTGCGTCTGTGCGCGTGTGCGCGTGTGCGCTTGTGTGCGCGTGTGTGCGCGTGTGTGCGCGTGTGTGCGCGTGTGTGCGCGTGTGTGCGCGTGTGTGCGCGTGTGGGCGCGTGTGTGCGCGTGTGTGCGCGTGTGTGCGCGTGTGTGCGCGTGTGTGCGCGTGTGTGCGCGTGTGTGCGCGTGTGTGCGCGTGTGTGCGCGTGTGTGCGCGTGTGGGCGCGTGTGTGCGCGTGTGGGCGTGTGTGGGCGTGTGTGGGCGTGTGTGGGCGTGCGTGGGCGTGCGTGGGCGTGCGTGGGCGTGCGTGGGCGTGCGTGGGCGTGCGTGGGCGTGTGTGTGTGTGTGTGTGTGTGTGTGTGTGTGTGTGTGTGTGTGTGTGTGTGTGCCTGTGTGTGTTGTGCGTGCCGTGCGTGCGTTCTATTGTGCTTGCGTGCAGTGCGTGCGTGCGTGCTGTGCGTGCGTGAGTGCCGTGCGTGCGTGCGTGCGTAGCGTGCTGTGCGTGCGTGTGTTTTGTCTAACAGATGCATGTCTGGTTTTCTCGCTTCTTCAGTTCCAAACGCTACAGGGCGGCACGACACGCTCTCAAGGAAAGGCCCCCCAGACTGCCCAGCAGGCCCCCAAGAGAGCCCCAAGAGGCCCCGAGGGCCCCAAGGCGGCCCAAAACGCCTCAAAGACAGCCCCAGAGGGTGTCCAGCCGAGGGGCCCGAGCTGACACTTCGAGCCCTGGCCACCCGGGCCCCGCGAGGCCCCCAGGAAACCCCAAGAAGACCCAAGAGGCCCCCAAGAGGCCTGAGAGGCTTCCAAGAGGCCTCCGCGACGCCCCCAAGAGGCTCCCATGAGAGGCAGCACGAAACAACTCAGGCCCACGAGGGGCCCCGAGTGAGCCACACAAAGCCCCCGAGAGACCGCCCTCCCCCAAAGGATCCTTGGGGGGTCACTCTCGGGGTCCACACCTGTGCCCCCGAAAGGCCGGCGGCGCGCTGACAGAGAGGGGTTCGGCGGCACACGCGATCTGGCCTGGAGCGCCAGCTGCTCCCCAGCGTCGGCTGGCCTCTTCTCCTCTTCTGGCCCCCCACTGCTGCCTCCTGTTGCTTCGTATGCTCCTTCCTCCTCTCTCCTGTACCCCTCCAAGTTCTAACATCCCCCGTCCTCTGCACGGTGGCTGCAAATGCTGCAGCACCACTCCTTCGCAGCATGGTCATTTAGTTTTCGCCTCTGCGTTTGAGAAGCTTGCTCTGTGCTCGGATCTTTGTTGCGCCTGCAGTGACAAGTGATTTCGCTTTGTGCAGCGTCCCATTTTTCCGAGGCTTCCGGAGCACCATGAATTTAGCTGCTGCTCTATCGAGCACCAGGCTGCCACCGCAGCCATAGTTACCTAGCTTTGCATTCGTGTCTTCTTGGGTCTGTGCTCCATCGGGAGCGACTGCAGTGCCAGGCTCGCGCCTCGGGCAGTCGAGCCTACATGGAGGCTTCTGGGTTCCTCCTGTTCCAGGTCTTCTCTCAGCCCCGTCCTTTCTTCTAAGTGCAACCTTAGCGGTGCACGGTGCACTGCGAGGCTGCTGCCATGAGCTGCTACTCTGCCAGTGGCTCACATTCTCTATGCGCGTTTTGCCTCTGGGTTGGCCATTGTGTCTCCTCTGTCCGAGTGCTTTTCTGTAGGACTGCAGCTTTCCAGCCCGCGCCGTTACAGTGACAGTTATGATTCTACAGGCTTGCGCCACATCCGCCGACCACTATATCTACGTAATGGCCTTCGGCCCATCCCGCCGCCGTGCCGGGGTTGTGGGTCATAGGCCTCTTGGATGTTCGTTGGGGTCTCGTGGGAAGCCTCTCGGGAGCCTCCTAGAGGCAGTTTTGAGGCCTCTGGGGATCGTTTTGGGGCCTCGTTTAGGCATCTGGGGAGCCTCTTGAGGCCTCTTGGGGGGCCTCTTGGGGGCCTCCTCGGGGCTTCTTGGGGCCGGAGGCTCGGATTTTCGGTTCGCGTTCTCCTTCTTGGGCCCCTCTTGAGGCTGTCTGGGGGCCCTCGTGGGCCGTCTTGGGCGCCTCTTGGGCCGTCTTGGGCGCGCTGTGGGGCCGTCTTGGGGCCTTCTTGGAGGCTTCTTGGGCCGTCTTGGAGTGGTCTTGGAGGCTTCTAGGGACGTCATGGAGCGGCGGAAGGCCGAAAAGGCGAGAATACCAAAATCCTCCACAGATTGTTTCAAAACATTTATGATTTGGCCTCTTGGAAGTACTCTTGGAGGGCTCTTCAGCCGTCTTGGGGCTATTTTGGGCGTCTTGGAGCGATCTTTCAGAGACTCGGGGCCTTCTTGAACCGTCTTGGGTGCGTCTTGGGGCCCTCTTGGGTCGTCGGGGGACCCTTAATCCCCCCAGGCCTGGGGGGGGGGTCACATTCCCAGTTTTGGGGCCCCTGGGGGTGGGGGAGAAAGAATTTTTGGAGGGGAATCTCACGCGCCCAGAGACCCACGAGGGGTCGGCGGATCTGCAAAAGCCTTGGAAGTGCGCTCACGCGCCCGCGACCGCCGCTAAACAGGTAGACAAGATGTTCGCGCTCGCGGGCCAGGCGCTAATCTGTAAGTGATGTCGCATGCGAGGTAACCTCTTTTCTCTCCTCTCCACATCCTCCCAGCAGCTTGGCAGCGTGCAGCTAAACATCTGTTCAACTTTTGTGTTTAAACCAGCTGGAGGCGCAAAGTCCGGCCTCACTGAGAGGATCAGCTGGGATAAATTTTGAACAGTTGTTTGCATGGCTAATTAAACCTGTATATTCAGTCGGATCCGCAAAGGACGGCCTCACTGAGAGGATCGACTGTTTAAACGCAGATTTTAAACAGAATTCGTTTCGCTTTTAACCCTTGTCTGTACGCTGCGCACTGGCGAAAGCGGTCTGGGTACATGCCCTAACGTCTTGCTCTTCCTCTTTCTCCTCTCGTTCCTCTTCGTCTCACTCCTCGACGACGACGACAACATCGACGGACGACGGACGACGACGACGACCTCGACGACGACGACGACGACGGGCGACGGGCGACGGACGACGGACGACGGACGACGGACGACGGACGACGGACGACGGACGACGGACGACGACGACGACGACGACGGCGGACGACGGACGACGGACGACGGACGACGGACGACGGACGACGGACGACGGACGACGACGACGACGACGACGACGACGAAGTCCAGCGGCCTGGCGGTTTGATGGCGTCGCCGCGCCGGTCGGCCGAGCTGCACGCAGCGGCTCCGAAGGGCCCCGGGGGGCACAGAAGCTGCCTCCGGCCGCCCTCTCCCTCCTCGTCCTCGTCGTCGTCGTCGTCGTCGTCCTCGTTCTCCTTGTCGTCCTCCTCGTTCTCCTCCCCGTCCTCCTCCTCGTTCTCCTCGTCGTCGTCCTCCTCGTTCTCCTCGTCGTCCTCCTCCTCGTCGTCCTCCTCCTCTTCCTCCTCCTCCTCCTCCTTCGAGTTTTCTATCCGACTCGATGACGTTCCAAGAGAATGAGATGCACTTATGGGGATCCAAAGAGATGGGGTTCTTGTTATTGGCGGACCGCGCCGGAGGAACAGAGAGAGAACAGAACACCACCTCACCTCCTCTCACTCAGACCCACTCAGACTCAGTCATCACTCAGACTCCCTCATCACTCAGACTCAGTCAGTCACTCAGACTCACTCATCACTCAGACTCACTCATCACTCAGACTCACGCATCACTCATACCCACTCATCATTCGGACTCAGTCATGACTCAGACTCATCACTCATCAGCCAGACCCACTCATCAATCATACTCACTCATCACTCAGACTCACTCATCACTCGGACTAACTCGTACTTGCACTCATACATTTTCTACACTTACTCAGGTCCACTCATCGGATGATTCACACACACTGATGTTGAGGATGTGTCAGGCGGTTCTGTGGCTTCAGCACTCCTAAGGGGAGCGGCGGGGGGGTATTTCCCTCGGCCCCTTTCGCGGATTTGTGTGGGGATGTCTCAGGCGGTTTGGCCATTTTCTCTTCCAACATGCTTCGCTTTCGGGGCAGTTTGCGAGGATGTCTCAGGCGATTCGCTGGTTTCAGCACTTAAGGGGGGCGGCGGGGGGTATTTCCCTCGGCCCCTTTCGCAGACTTGTTCCCCATATCCTAAGTATGGGGTTCTTGTTATTGGCGGACCGCGCCGGAGGAGAGAGAACACACCACTCCTCTCACTCAGACCCACTCACTCATCACTCAGACTCACTCATCACTCAGACCCACTCATCACTCAGACTCCCTCATCACTCAGATTCAGTCATCACCCGGACTCAGTCATGACTCAGACTCATCACTCATCACTCAGACTCACTCATCACTCAGACTCACTCATCACTCAGACTCACTCGTCACTCAGACTCACTCGTACTTGTACTCATACATTCACTACACTCACTCAGGTCCACTCATCGGATGACTCACACACACACACACTGATGTTGAGGATGTGTCAGGCGATTCTGTGGCTTCAGCACTCCTAAGGGCAGCGGCGGGGGTGTATTTCCCTCGGCCCCTTTCGCGGATGTTTGTGGGGATGTCTCAGGCGGTTTGGCCATGTTCTCTTCCAACATGTTTCGCTTTCGGAGCAGTTTGCGAGGATGTCTCAGGCGATTCGCTGGTTTCAGCACTCCTAAGGGGAGCGGCGGGGGGGTATTTCCTTCGGCCCCTTTCGCAGGATTTTGTGGGGATGTTTCAGGCGGTTTGGCAATTTTCTCTTCCATGTTTCGCTTTTCGGAGCAGATTTGGACGATGCCTCGGGCGATTCGCTGGCTACAACACTCCTAAGGGGAGCGGCGGGGGGGTATTTCACTCGGCCCCTTTCGCGGGATTTTGTGGGGATGTCTCAGGCGGTTTGGCCATTTTCTCTTCGAACATGTTTCGCTTTCGGAGCAGATTTGGAGGATGTCTCGGGCGATTCGCTGGTTTCAGCACTCTAAGGGGAGCGGCGGGGGGGTATTTCACTCGGCCCCTTTCGCGGGATTTTGTGGGGATGTCTCAGGCGGTTTGGCAATTTTTTCTTCCAACATGTTTCGCTTTCGGAGCAGATTTGGAGGACGTTCGCGCCCAGTTCGCGGGGATGTCTCAGGCGGTTTGGCCGTTATGATGCTGGGCATCTGTCGTTTTCGGAACAGTTGTGGGAGGATTTGTTAGGCGATTTGCTGATTGCAGCATTCCCAAGGAGGAGGAGGAGGAAGAGGAGGAGGAGGACGAGGAGGAGGAGGAGGAGGAAGAGGAGGAGGAGGAGGAGGAGGAAGCGAGGAGGAGGAGGAAGAGGACGAGGAGGAGGAGGAGGAGATGGAGGACAGCATGCACACGGTAGGAGCAGAAACAGGAAGGGGAGGATGATGATGATGATGTTGATGATGATGGTGAGGCGGAGGAGGAGGAGGAGGACGTGGGCAACTCGAGTAGCCAGGGCCAGACGATCCAGGTTCGATGTTCCAAAGCTCTAGGTTTTACTCAAATGTTTCCGCCTCACTTTCCTTCGCTCTCCGCTCTCCTTCACGCTTCTGCATTCATACTCACTCATGCTCAGACCCAGTCACACGCAGGCTCACTCGCACTTAGACCCGCTCATCCCCATACTTAAACTTACTCACACGCAGACTCACGCTCAGAACCACTCATACTCAGACTCGCTCCTGCTCAGACTCATCATCCTTCGGTCCGCTCAAACGCAGACCGACTCACACTCGGACTGCCTCACATCCATGCCCAATCACACTCGGCTCATTCGCACCCATATTCATGAACACACATTTTTCCCACACTCAGACCCACTCAAGCCCAGCCTCGCTCATGCTCAGACTCATCATGCTACGATCCGCTCAATCACAGACTGGCTCACACTCAGATTCGTCCATACTCAGACCCACTCGCACACAGACGCACTCGCGCCCATATTTACTCACGCGCGTACCCATTCAAACCCAGGCTCAATCGCACCCAGATTAACTCACACTCATAATCAGTCGCCCTCACGTTTGCTATTGGTCGCACCCATGCTTGCAGACTGTGGGAATGTCTCGACGAGCGGCTCGCCCTCGCACACAGGCGCCAATTGACAGATATCAAGAGAAAGGCGTACCAAGATAATGGGATGCACATATGGGGAGCCCCGCGTCGAGTAATTGTAGGGATGTCTCAAACGTTTTTGTTTTTTCTTCTCCTTCAACATGTTTCGCGGTCGGGGCAGATTTGGAGGATGTCTTAGGCGATTCGCTGGTTTCAGCACTCCTAAGGGGAGCGGCGGGGGTGTATTTCACTCGGCCCCTTTCGATGGATTTTGTGGGGATGTCTCACGCGGTTTGGCCATTTTCTCGTCAGCATGTTTCGCTTTCCGAGCAGGTTAGGGGGATGTCTCAGGCGATTCGTTGGTTTCAGCACTCTAAGGGGAGCGGTGGACGTGTATTTCACTCTGCCCCTTTCGCGGGATGTTGTGGGGATGTCTCAGGCGGTTTGGCGATTTTCTCTTCCAACATGTTTCGCTTTCGGAGCAGATGTGGAGGATGTTTCAGGCGATTCGCTGGTTTCAGCACTCTAAGGGGAGCGGCGGTGCGGTATTTCATTCGGCCCCTTTCGCGGGATGTTGTGGGGATGTCCCAGGCGGTTTGGCCATTTTCTCGTCAACATGTTTCGTTTTCGGAACAGATTTGGAGGACGTTCGCACCCCCACCGCCGAGGTGCGGGATGTTCTCGGCGGCTTTGGCCGTATGATTTGTGGGCACCCCCGTTTCGGAGCAATGTGGGAGGATGTCTCAGGCGATTCGCTCGGTTCAGCCACTCCCAAGGAGGAGGAGGAAGGAGGAAGGAGGAGGAGGGGAGGAGGAGGAGGAGGAGGGGGAGGAGGAGGAGAGGGAGGCGGAGGAGGAGCGAGGGTGAGAAGGAAGAGGAGGAGGAGAGGAGAGGCGGAAGAGGAGGGAGGAGGAGGAGGAAGAGGAGAGGAGGACGAGGAGGACGAGGACGAGGAGGACGAGGAGGAGGAGGAGGAGAGGAGGAGGAGAGGAGGATGGGAGGAGCAGGGAGGAGGACGAGGACCAGGAGGAGGAGGAAGAGGAGAAGGAGGTCAGCATGAACACGGTAGGAGCAGAAGCAGGAAGGGGATGATGATGATGATGATGATGATGATGATGATGAAGGGGGAGGAGGGCGAGGAGGAGGAGGAGGAGGAGGATGTAGGCTTTCGAGTAGCCAGGGCCAGACGGTCCAGGCTCGATGCTCCAAAGCTTTAGGTTTTACTCAAACGCTTCCGCCTCACTCTCCTTCGCCCTCCGCTCTCCTTCACGCTTCTGCATTCATACTCATTCACGCCCAGACCCAGTCACACGCAGGCTCACTCGCACTTAGACTCGCTCATACCCATACTTAAACTTACTCACACCCAGACCCACGCTCAGAACCACTCATACTCAGACTCGCTCCTGCTCAGACTCATCATCCTTCGGTCCGCTCAAACGCAGACAGACTCACACTCAGACTGCCTCACATGCATACCCAATCACACTCGGCTCACTCGCACTCAGATTCCTTAACATTCACTTTGTTCCCACACTCAGACCCACTCGAGCCCAGACTCACTCATGCTCAGACCCATCATGCTACGATCCGCTCAATCACAGACTGGCTCACACTCAGGTTCGTCCATGCTCAGACCCATTCGCACACAGACGCGCTCGCGCTCATCTTTGCTCACGCGCATGCCCGCTCAAACCCAGGCCCAATCGCACCCAGATTAACCCACACTCAGAATCAGTCGCTCTCAGATTTGCTATTGGTCGCACCCATGCATGCAGACTGTGGGGATGTCTCGAGCGAGCGGTTCGCCCTCGCACACAGGCGCTCATTGACAGGTATCGTGAGAAAGACGTACCAAGAGAATGGGATGCACATATGGGGAACCCCGCGTTGAATAATTGTGGGGTTGTCCCAGACGGTTTTGTTTTTTTCTCATCCAACATGTTTCGCTTTCGGAGCACATTTGGAGGATGCCTCAGGCGATTCGCTGGTTTCAGCACTCTAAGGGGAGCGGCGGGGGTGTATTTCACTCGGCCCATTTCGCGGGATTTTGTTGGGATGTCCCAGGCGGTTTGGCCATTTTCTCTTCCAACATGTTTCGCTTTCGGAGCAGATTTGGAGGATATCTCAGGCGATTCGCTGGCTTCAGCACTCTAAGGGGAGCGGCGGGGTGGTATTTCATTCGGCCCGTGTTCGCTGGAATTTGTGGGGATGTCCCAAGCGGTTTGGCCATGTTTCTCTTCCAGCATGTTTCGCTTTCGGAGCAGATTTGGAGGATGTATCAGGCGATTCGCTGGTTTCAGCACTCTAAGGGGAGCGGCGGGGGTGTATTTCACTGGGCCCCTATCGCGGGATTTTGTGGGGATATCTCATGCGGTTTGGCCATTTTCTCTTCCAACATGTTCCGCTTTCGGAACAGATTTGGAGGACGTTCGCGCCCAGTTTGCGGGGATGTCTCAGGCGGTTTGGCCGTTATGATGCTGGGCATCTGTCGTTGTCGGAACAGTTGTGGGAGGATGTGCCAGGCGATTTGCTGATTTCAGCATTCCCAAGGAGGAGGAGGAGGGGGAAGAGGAGGAGGAGGAAGAGGAGGAGGAGGAGGAGGAGGAGGAGGAAGAGGAGGAGGAGGAGAAAGAGGAGGAAACGAGGAGGAAGAGGAGGACGAGGAGGAGGAGGAAGAGGAGATGGAGGACAGCATGCACACGGTAGGAGCAGAAGCAGGAAGGGGATGATGATGATGATGATGATGATGATGATGATGATGATGATGATGATGATGATGATGATGATGATGATGATGATGATGATGATGATGATGATGATGATGATGATGATGATGATGATGATGATGATGATGAGGAGGAGGAGGAGGAGGAGGAGGAGGAGGAGGAGGAGGAGGACGTGGGCAACTCGAGTAGCCAGGGCCAGACGATCCAGGTTCGTTTTCAAAGCTTTAGGTTTTACTCAAACGTTTCCGCCTCATTCAGAATCAGAGGAGGAGGAGGACGAGGAGGACGAGGAGGACGAGGAGGAGGAGGAGGAGGAGGAGGAGGAGGAGGAGGAAGCGAGGAGGAGGAGGACGAGGACGAGGAGGAGGAGGAGGAGGAGAAGGAGGACAGCATGAACACGGTAGGAGCAGAAGCAGGAAGGGGATGATGATGATGATGATGATGATGAGGAGGAGGAGGAGGAGGAGGAGGACGAAGAGGAGGACGAAGAGGAGGAGGAGGAGGAGGAGGAGGAGGGGGAGGACGTGGGCAACTCGAGTAGCCACGGGCAGACGATCGAGGTTTGATATTCCAAAGCTCTGGGTTTTACTCAAACGCTTCCGTCTTACTCTCCTTCGCCCTCCGCTCTCCTTCATTCTTCTGCATTCATACTCCCCCATACTCAGACTCAGCCACACGCCGGCTCACTCGCACTTAGACTCGCTCATACTCGCTCACTTGAACTTATTCACGCTCAGACTCACGCTCAGAACCACTCATACTCAGACTCGCTCCTGCTCAGACTCATCATCCTCCGGTCCGCTCAAACGCAGACCGACTCACACTCAGACTGCCTCGCATCCATACCCAATCACACTCGGCTCACTCGCGCTCATATTCATTAACACACACTTTTTTCTCACACTCAGACTCAGTCAAGCCCAGACTCACTCATGCTCAGACTCATCATGCTACGATCCGCTCAACCACAGACTAATTCACACTCAGATTCGTCCATATTCAGACCCACTCGCACACAGACGCACTCGCGCTCATATTTGCTCACACGCATACCCATTCAAACCCAGGCTCAATCGCACCCAGATTAACTCACACTCAGAATCAGTCGCTCTCAGATTTGCGATTTGTCGCACTCATGCTTGCAGACTGTGGGAATGTCTCGAGCGAGCGGTTCGCCCTCGCACACAGGCGCCCATTGACAGATATCAAGAGAAAGACGTACCTCCTCCTCCTCTTCCTCCTGGTCCTGCTCCTCCCCCTCCTCATTCTCCTCCTCGTCCTCCTGGTCCTCCTCCTCCTCCTCCTCCTCCTCCTGCCTCCTCCTCTTCCAAATCTGCTCCGAAAGCGAAACATGTTGGAGGAGAAAAAGGCAAAACCGCTTGAGACATCCCCACAACAATCCGCGAAAGGGGCCGATGGAAATACCCCCCCGCCGCCCCAACTTAAGTGCTGAAACCAGCGAATCGCCTGAGACATCCTCGCACACTGCTCCGAAAGCGAAACCTGTTGGAAGAGAAATTGGCCAAACCGCCCGAGACATCCCCACATAAATCCGCGAAAGGGGGGCGAGGGAAATCCCCCCCCGCCGCTCCCCTTAGGAGTGCTGAAGCCACAGAACCGCCTGAGACATCCTCAACATCAGTGTGTGTGAGTCATCCGATGAGTGGACCTGAGTGAGTGTATTGAATGTATGAGTACAAGTACGAGTGAGTCTGGGTGATGAGTGAGTCTGAGTGATGAGTGAGTCTGAGTGGTGAGTGAGTCTGAGTGATGAGTGATGAGTCTGAGTCATGACTGGGTCCGAGTGATGAGTGGGTCTGAGTGATGAGTGAGTCTGAGTGATGAGTGGGTCTGAGTGATGAGTGAGTCTGAGTGACTGACTGAGTCTGAGTGATGAGGGAGTCTGAGTGATGAGTGAGGTTGACTGGGTCTGAGTGAGAGGAGGTGAGGTGGTGTTTTGTTCTCTCTCTGTTCCTCCGGCGCGGTCTGCCAATAATTACTCGACGCGGGGCTCCCCAGATGTGCATCTCATTCTCTTGGTACGTTTTTCTATTGCTATCTGTCAATGAGCGCCTGCGTGCGAGGGCGACCCGCTCGCTCGAGACATTCCCACAGTCTGCAAGCATGAGTGCGACCAATAGCAAGTCTGAGAGCGACTGATTCTGAGTGTGAGTTAATCTGGGTGCGATTGAGCTTGGGTTTGAGTGGGTATGCGTGTGAGTAAATATGAGCGCGAGTGCGTTTGTGTGCGAGTGGGTCTGAGTATGGACGAATCTGAGTGTGAGCCAGTCTGTGATAAAGCGGATCGTAGCATGATGAGTATGAGCGTGAGTGAGTCTGGGCTTGAGTGGGTCTGAGCATGAGTCTGAGTGTGAGTAAGTTTAAGTTTAAGTATGGGTATGAGCGAGTCTCAGTGCGAGTGAGCCTGCGTGTGGCTGAGTCTGAGTATGAGTGAGTATGAATGCAGAAGCGTGAAGGAGAGCGGAGAGCAAAGGGGAGCGAGGTGGAAGCGTTTGAGTAAAACCTAAAGCCTTGGAACATCGAACCTCGATCGCCTGGCTCTGGCTACTCGAGTTGCCCACGTCCTCCTCCTCCTCCTCCTCCTCCTCCTCCTCCTCATCATCATCATCATCATCATCCTCCCCTTCCTGCTTCTGCTCCTACCGTGTTCATGTTGTCCTCCTTCTCCTCGTCCTCTTCCTCCTCCTCCTCCTCGCTTCCTCCTTCTCTTCCTCATCCTCCTCCTCCTCCTCCTCCCCCCTTCCTCCCCCTCCTCCTCCTCCTCCTCCTCCTCCTCCTCCTCCTCCTCCTCCTCCTCCTCCTCCTTGGGAGTGCTGAAGCCAGCAAATCGCCTGGCACATCCTCCCACAACTGCTCCGAAAACGACAGATGCCCAGTTTCATAACGGCCAAACCGCTTGAGACATCCCCGCAAACTGGGCGCGAACGTCCTCCAAATCTGCTCCGAACGCGAAACATGTTGGAAAAGAAAATGGCCAAACCGCCTGAGACATCCCCACAAAATCTTGCGAAAGGGGCCAAGTGAAATACCACCCCGCCGCTCCCCTTAGAGTGCTGAAGCCAGCGAATCGCCTGAGACATCCTCCAAATCTGCTCCGAAAGCGAAACATGTTGGAAGAGAAAATGGCCAAACCGCCTGAGACATCCCCACAAAATCCCGCGAAAGGGGCCGACTGCAATACCCCCCCGCCGCCCCCC
>CAUYUJ010000966.1:0-2500 GCA_963575745.1 Prorocentrum cordatum
TCCTCCTCCTCCTCCTCCTCCTCCTCCTCCTCCTCCTCCTCCCCCACGAAAGGAAGCACGGGGCGCGATCCGGTAACCCTGGTACAGGGCAGCGTCGATCATGCCCGCCACGGTGAACACGCCGCCGATGATGGCGCAGACCTGCGGCGGGCGGCCCCACTCGTGGAGCCCCCCGTCCGCCTGGCCTAGTCCTCATCCTCCACCCTCCAGGGGGGAAGGAGAACATGGTAGGGGGGCCACATGCGAACCCACCCCTACCCCCACGACTTCTGAGGGGGAGGGTGGGGTCACTTCGCTCGAGAGCTCTCGAACGAAGTGAACCCCACCCTCCCCCTCAGAAGTCGTGGGGGGTAGGGGTAGGGTTCGCATGTGGCCCTCTAATGAGGGAGAGAGAAAATGAGGCAGCAGGAAGTGAGGGCCCCTTGACTCCAATCCGCGCAGATACCTCAAACGCTGGAGTCGCGGGAGGTCCTGGACGACGTTCGCCGCCAACTCTTTCCCCTCCCCTGCTCCTCGCCCGGAGGTCTCCAGAGCACTCGGGAGGTGGTCCCAGCAGCTCTCTGGAGGTCAGGCCCCCGAAATGCAGCAAAAGTGCCAAAAGAAAGCCGTGCCTGTCCATGACGTCCAAAGACCTCGCTCCCACCAACAAACAACAAATCCGCCGACCCTGTCGGCGTGTGCGAGGAGTTTGTCTGTTCGAGTCGTCGTCTCCGTCAGTCGTCGTCTGCGTCGTCCCCTTTCCCTGCGCCCTCCTCAAGCCTGTCAGCGAAAGAAAAACCTTGCAATGTCATAATCGAATCGAAGGAAAGCCCCTTCCGGGGGTGAGATACCCGTCCCCCTCTGGGGGGTCCTGGGGGTAGGGGGGGTCTCGGACTCGGACTCGGACTCGGACCTGCAAGGTGCACGCCGGCGGGGGCGCTGCAGGCGGGCGCCATGGCGCCATTGTGTGAAACGAGCGTGGCCGCGGGCTCAGCACCGGTTGGCGGTGGCATGAACGCGTGATGCTGTATGGCAGGGGAAGGACGCACGAAAGGAGAGAGGGACGCACGACAAGCGAGGACGAGAGGCGAGGCCGAGGGAGGGAGGGGGAGGGACGAGCGACAGGAGGGACGACGGAGGAAACGCGAGGGAGGGAATTCAAACAGTGCTATGAAAAAAATGTACAATCACATTATCTACTGACAAATCTGCTCTCCATCGTTCCCCAAACGTCCGTCGTGGCAACATCATACCAATGGTATCCCGCACAACTTTGTTCTGATAAGATGAATTGCCGCAGATCATCAGACCATCGCTTCTTCGGGTGGCCTGGGTGTCGGCGAGTGTCACACTCGACGTCTGCCTCCGGATTCCACAACAACGCCCGTGCCGTCCAGCTGTTGTCCCCGAGACGGTCCAAGAGGCCTCCCAATTGCCAAACGATCGGTCCAAAACGCCGTCACGCTCGCAGACTGCCCAGGAGACCTCCAAGACGCCCCAAGAGGCCTCCAAAGGCAGTCCCAAGAGGGCCCCAAGACGCACAAACCATTAATTTTTCTAGGTCTTTGACAGATCTGGGCGTCCTCGCCTTTTCCGGTTCGAAGTGGCCGTCAAGATCGCCCCAACACGGCCCAAGAGACTTCCAATAGCGCCCCAAAACATCCCTAGAGAACCCCAAAAAAGCCCAAAACACCACCAAGACGGCCAAAGAGGCCCCCAAGACGGCTCAAAGAGCGTGTCTCGACGGGGAACCCACAAGGACATTTCGAGCCCTCGACCCCGAGAAGCTCCCAGGAGGCCCCAAGAGGTTCCCAAGAGGCCCAAAGAAGTTCACAAGAGGCCCTCAGGACACACGAAAAGGCCCCAAAGAGGTCCCCAAGAGGCTCCCAAGAGACCCCGAGAGCCTTCCCAAGAGACCCCGAGAAGCATCCCTGAGGATGCGGGCCCACGTCAACGTCGTCGTCGTCGTCGCCGCTACCGCCGCCGTCGTCGCCGACGTCCCCCCCCCCAGGGTCGGCGGCACCGGCTGCAAGGCCTTCGCAATCGGAACCGTCGTCGGCGTCACATCGTCGTCGTCGTCGTCGTCGTCGTCCTGCCCGCCCGCGCGCCGGGAGGGCGCGGGGCCGACCGTCACGAGGAAGTGGCCGAAAGGCACTGCCTGGGCACCGCGGGGCCCGTCGCGCCCCGCCCCGCAGAGAGAGCACCCGCCGCGCGCTGCCGCCGCACCGCCGCAGAGATTTTTGCCCGCTCGAGGCTCGGAGGCGCTCAACCGCTTTGGGGGTTTTTATGGCGCCTCCTGGGCGCTCTCCGGCCTGGAGGCCGCCGGAGAGCTCCGGAGACTTCAGCCCCCTCCTTCCCCCGGCCTCCTCTCCTCGCCCTGCCCTGTCCTCCTCATCGTCCTCCTTCGCTTCCTCCCCCTCCCCCTCCTTCTCCCCTCCTCCCCTTCCGCCCCCTCCCCCTCCTCCTCACCCTCATTCCTCCGCTGGCATCAGCGAGACCGAAGACGGGGAGTGGACTTCGG
>CAUYUJ010000966.1:7500-15000 GCA_963575745.1 Prorocentrum cordatum
TGGGTGGTCTGACGGGGCCAGGCCAGTCCGCCCTGCTGGCCACGGGGCAATTTTGGTCGCGCTCGGGCCGTGCCTGTGGGGACTTCTGCCCCCGTTCCCCGTCTCTTCGGGCCGTCTCACCGGGCTTCCGCCGGTCTGTTGACCTCGTGCTACCTCTGGGTTGCAATGGGCGCGCACGGCATCCCTTGGACCCATTGGTTGCCTTTCACCTTGTGGTCCATGCGCTCGCCATGTCTGACCGTTGGCCCCAGGGCATGCGGGGGAGGGTGCGGAGCTCAGTCGCTTGCTGCTTCTGCTAGCTGTCTCCCCGCGATGCCTGCACTTGCACCGCTGACCAGGCCCTGGGGCGACGCATGGGCGCCCCCGGTGTGAGCCGGGGCCCATGGGCGGCCCGGTCTGGTGAGCACTCACACTCTTTGGGGGGCCAACGATGGGGAGTGAAAGACCTCCACCAAACCGGGGCCACCTAGCGGCTCTCTCCACTGCCCGCGGCGTCCAGGTGAGGGCTGAGTGAGCCGCCGCGGGGGCTGACAGCACGGCGCGGCGCGTCCGCGGGCGCGGGCGCGGGCGCCGGACCGGACGTCGCCGCAAGCGGTATGAAATGAAATGAAAATGATACGCTGCAAAGCGCAACCGGGTGGATTCGGCAACAGCTTCTCCGTTCTGGTGCCCCGGATCCCGTGGACGTGTTCATCAAAAGCGGCTCGTTCCAAAACATCGCCTTCGCCAAATTCGATATAGCAGCATCCCGGCACAACTGTGTAAACATCTTGGGGAAAGCGGAGCTCAAACATGGGGAAGCACTGTTTGGACAAGGGCCGATCAGCCCTTGGAGAAGAGGGTACCCGAAAGCTCCTGATTTGGGTTACGTAAAGACTTCTTTGGAAGGGGGTACTCGAAAGGCGAAGTGCGCGTGGACACGGTGGAGCAAAAACTCAAAATTGCAAAGGAGCCTGCGGTGAGTGTGTTTATGGGCCAGTTCTTCGAATCGAGTGGCAGGGCCCCTAGACAAACTGGGCAGACCTCACGGGCAGCGCGGAGGTAGCTGCCCTGACCGAGCGTCCCAACTCTGCTTTGCTACGCGCCGTGAAGGGCGGCGGGAAGGGTAAGAAAGGTGGCGCGCACTCCGACTAGGAGATACGGCACCTTT
The DNA here is from genome assembly GCA_963575745.1 of Prorocentrum cordatum. Taxonomy (NCBI): domain Eukaryota; class Dinophyceae; order Prorocentrales; family Prorocentraceae; genus Prorocentrum; species Prorocentrum cordatum. The sequence goes on from CAUYUJ010000966.1 coordinate 8,651, forward strand.
CGGGCGGCATCGACGGGCAAATGGGGAACATATCCATGTTGGCCAGTCGAATGCGGCCAGATTGCTGCCTGGAATGTCAAAGGCATCAACTTGGAGCAGCCGAATAATCTTCACGAATTAATGCGACACGTGTGCAGTTTGAACATCCATGCTCTGTGCCTAAAGAGACACATCGTCGTGGTTCGCAAGTGTTTTCTTTCGAAAGATATTTCATCATCCTCTCTGGGTCGGAGAGCGAGGGCAGGGAAGACGCAGGAATCGGACTCATACTTGCGCCATGGGGGCGCCATGCCGTCAAAGGCTATCTGCTCCAAGATACTCTCATGGCCAGCCTCCGCCTCAGGGCACAAGGGGGTATCCTCACGATCGCTACGGCGTACGCGTGGACGAACGAGCGCCCGTACGACACCCGGCACGACCTCTTCACGGACCTCGTGCTTTTTACAGTCAAGCGCAAATCTCATGGGCCTACCATTTTACTCGGCGATTGGAATGCTCGATTGCTGCGACGACACCCCGGAGAGGAAAAATATTGGGCCAATACTTGCGTGAAAACCCAAGGGGGCACTGGACGCCGACAGCTAGTAGAAAGTTGCTGCTGAAACTTTGCACAAGCATGGAGGACTGCGTCGCGAATACATTTTGCAACACTGGAGCGGAGGCCAAGGTAACCGGTAACCTACTACGATCACAGAGCGCCAGCGACATCCAGCCAGGCCGTTTTGAACAGCTAGACCACCTAATCGTTGCTCAAAACTGGTTTTCTTCTGTGGTAAGTATTTGGAGCGACCGTTGGAAAACACTGCAGGCCCACCATTCTATTTTAACGGTGGATTTGGACATCATCATAGCCAAAGCAGACCACAATCAACGACCACCTACATTGAACATGGCAGACCTTCGAGATTTCAGCACTGCTTGCAAGTCCGCGGGGGGATTCGTGGAAAAATGGAGGCAACAACCAGAACATAGAGATCTTGATTCGAAAGCGTCTGCAGGTGGCACAGTGCATGCTGGAATCCGCGGCTGCTGCAATCCCTTCTTGTGTTGCGACGCCACGGCGGCCACGGATTTCTTCAAGAACGTTACACCTCATAGATCAAAAGAACACCAACAGAAACAGTGGAGCAGGCATGGACGATGTCGAACTACTGAACAAACATATTCAAATGTCTGCCCGTGCCGATCGACGGCGGTGGTTAGATGAAGTACTGGACAAAAATGGGTGGAAAACGCTGCATTCTCTTCGGAAGAGGCAAGCCACGACTACGGGAAGACTCCGCGATTTGAGTGGCGACCTTTGTGGATGCTGAAAAACCAGAAACAATGGCTGAGTATCTCGAAGCAGCAGAACGGTGGCTGTGTCATGCTGGTGTGGAATTCTCAGACTTGGTTGCCGACAACGCTTGCTTGCGAATCGAAACTGGCAGCATTACGCTGTGGAAGAGGTGCGAGGAGCCGTGAATCATCTTCGGGTACCAAGGGCGGCAGGCAGCGACGATGTTCCACCCGACCTCTGGCACGCACTGTGGTCGAACGACGGTGCCTTGGAATTTTTACGGGGCCTTTGCAACGCTGGCTGGCAGAACAAAAATATTCCAGAGCAGTGGCGGCAATCTTCGGTGGCATCTATATTCAAGAAACGGGACACGTCGCAGCCGGGCAACTACAGACCCATCTCATCATGAGTAGTTGGGTACAAAACACTCGCCTGCATTATTGTGCATCGTTTCAAGGCGGGTAGGGGCAGAATCCCAGTACGGGTTTAGACAAGGCAGAGGCACCAATTAAGCATTATTCCTGGCACGCAAGCTGGTTGATGCTGCTAGTGAAGATAAATACGGAAAGTTGCTTATCCTATTGTTGGACTGGAGTAAAGCCTTCGATCGTATCAAAGCAGAGGGCCTACTGTTCGCACTACGACACTTCGGCGTGCCCCCGGAGATGCTCGACATGAGTGCGGCTATTGACAGGGTGCGGCGGTATGTAGTCAAAGAGGGCCCTATGGTATCTTCGCAAACAGTCAAAAAAGCTAGAATAGCACAGGGATGCCCTCTGTCTCCATATCTCTTCATCATTGTTATGATTAGGTCGGGCGTGTCCCCCTACAGGCGGATTTTGGACGAAAAATTAAAAATATTCCAAAGATGCTCAAAACAAATATCCAACAAAACTTTAAAAAGTCGTCCCCAGATCATTTTTGGACTATTTTTGAATATCCCTCCAATAGAGGGAAACGCCCGATTTATTGTTACGGCCGTGCTCCTCGAGGCCGTCGACGACGAACCGGAAATCAGCCGCGCCAGCTGCACAGGCAAGCCGCACATCATCGCCAACGACGTCCCGTACGCCGACGACACGATGCTCGTGGCTGGCTCAAGATCGGCTTGCCCTCCGGAATCATTTCACGACTGTTGCGCGAATTGGAAAATCCTTCGGTCTTGATCTGAACGCTGGGAAGACACTGTTACCGAGAGTGCGGTCCGATGATATCTGTGCCTGGGCCAAACGGTGAGACACTCGGAGGAGGAGGAGGAGAAGGAGGAAGGGGGGGGGCGGAGGAGGAGGAGGAGGAGGAAGCGGAGGAGGAGGTGAAGGAGGAGGAGGAGAAGGAGGACGGAGGGAAGGGAGGGGGGGAGGAGGAGGAGGAGGAGGAGGAGGAGGAGGAGGAGGAGGAGGAGGAGGAGGAGGAGGAGGAGGAGGAGGAGGGGGAGGGGAAGGATGAGGAGGAGAAATGCGAAGATCTTGCCGTGTACCCGGAGGGACCGTTGAGTGCGGACGGGAGGCCGCGAAAGGAGCTCGCGCCATGCCTGGGAGAAGCGAAAGGACCACTTCACAACTTCTGCACGGTGTGGGGCCATGCGAACATGAGCCGGCAGCACAGATTGCGGATGCCGGAAGCCTGCGTGCCTTCCGAAATGTTCCACGGGCTCGGATCTTGCATGCTGCCAGAGGCGGACGGGGATCGGCTCGACAGCCTCCGAGCGACGTGCTTGCGAGAGACCTTCGAAAGCAGCGCCAGCGCTCCCGCCTCGCGTCCGCAGCGCCGATGGGCGGGGCGGCCGCGTAGGCCTGCCAGTCTTTATCTCTTTGCTTCCTGCGGCGCCGAGGGGAACTCCTGCGGCAGGCTGGCACGGGGGCCGCCCAGCAGCCTGCCCAGCGCAGCGGTGCTCGAGGGCGGGCGAGGCCGCAATATTCTGCCCAGGGATCCCCTGGGCACGCCGCGCCTCAAAAGGACGCCCGCGCTCACCGCGCGAGCGCCCGCGTGCACGCCCACGCCCGGGCCGTGGCAGGAGGCGGCCCAGACGCACTGCGAGCCCTCCTGCGTGGCACGCCGGAGAGATGGGAAGCGGCTGCCGTAGACTAGTGCTCTTCGTCGTGCCTCTGCTCGAGTTCCCGCCCTTCCTCCTCCTCCTCCTCCTCCTCCTCCTCCTCCTCCTCCTCCTCTCCTCCTCCTCCTCCTCTCCTCCTCCTCCTCTCCCTCCTCCTCCTCCTCCTCCTCCTCCTCCTCCTCCTCCTCCTCCTCCTCATTCTCCTCCTCCTCATCATCCTCCTTATTCTTCTTCCGCGCACTGTAGCATGCCCTCGCGCTTCGCTGGGAGGCGCGCTAGTACGTAGAGGGCTCGCGCTGCCAGCCTGTGGATACGAATCTTGCACTCGGGCGCGAGCAACGCAACATCTTCAGTATTTATCGCGGTGTCGTAGGGCGCAAAAGAAAGCACGCAAGACCCACATACTGCCAGCCGATGCGGTTCGTGTCACTGACGAAAGCAGAGGGCAGCTGCCCAGGAAGCAGTTGCCCGCGGGGAATATAGACCACTTTACGCTCAAGCCACAAAATCCGCAGCCATAAGCCACGTGAGCAAGTGCTTCACTTCATCTGTTCGCCTCGACTCGGCGTCCTTGCGCCGCGTCGGAGAGCTATGCCGCTATCGAGGCATAGATGCAAGTTTATGGAGCGCATCGCTACAGGACTGCCCAAAGCACACTTTGTGAGTCAATCATCGTCGTCGTAAACGGCAGGAGCATCAGCGTCCCTCCTCCTTCCCATCATTCTCCTCCTCCTCCTCCTCCTCCTCCTCCTCCTCCTCCTCCTCCTCCTCCTCCTCCTCCTCCTCCCTGCACAGATTCCATCTTTCTCCTCCTCCTCCTCCTCCTCCTCCTCCTCCTCCTCCTCCTCCTCCTCCTCCTCCCTGCACATCTTCCATCTTTCTCCTCCTCCTCCTCCTCCTCCTCCTCCTCCTCATCCTCCTCATCCTGCTCCTCATCGTCCTCCTCCTCCCCCCTCCCCTCCGTTCAGCATATGTCCCCTCCGTGTCCTCCTCTTCCGTCCGACTGAACCTCTGCAATTCGGAAGCACTATGACGGCCGCACTCCGCTCTGCGTGATCCCGTTGCTTGTCCACAAGATGCGGCGGCTCTAAACGCGACAAATGCGTCGCGAAACTGTGTTTAGTAGCATGGGGTCAACAACATGTTCATCCCTGCCTTCGCCACCCTGCTCTGCTGGACTGGCGCGAGCGTCCAGACCACTTCACACTAGAGGGAGTAATGCCTTCTCGGTCTTCTGCACCATAAAGGGGGTGAACTCGTAAACAAGGAAGACGCCTGCGCAGCTGGACGGGCCAATGCATTTCCCTGCGCGCTTCCCACTCCGCAAGTCCCTCGATAACAGCACTCGTCCACGACATGGTCGGCCGCGCCCTCTCCATCCATCCCTCTGTCCTCTCTCCATGTCTCTCTCGCTCTCTCGCCCCCTCTTCCCCTACACCCTACACTACTGCTCCCGCTCCTGCTCTCCCTCTCTGAACCTCCACACGTCCTTTCGACTGTCCGTCGGTCGGCCCCACCGTCCAGCCATCTGCCCGCTCCCCTACAGGAGCGGGCGGTCGGGGAGGTCAAAACAGTTCCCACGCGCTCCGGTGGCTAAGCGACAAGGGAGAGGCGAAACGAAGAGCGCACAACGACAATGTCCACCATCATGCGGATGCAATGCATCGCGATGCAGCCACGCGTAGAGCTACTCTGGTCCCCCGAGTTCATTCGTTTTCTCTGCCCGCCCGTTCAAACAACACTCTATCAGTCTATCCATCGGCCAGAGCTGCCGCTCCGGTTCCATAGGGGACTTCGGGAGGCAACATGATCGACCCACAAACCCGGAAAGGAATATAGAAATGTAAGACTTGGCAACGTTTCAAAGACACTTGATTGGGTGACGGGCAAGTGCAATGCTGATTGTATCGATCTTGATGTACCGTGCCGAGGGCTGTGCTGTGCTGCACCGTGCTGAACTGCGATGTGCCATGCCGCGGTTGTGCTCTATAGCGTCGTGGATCGAGTCTTCCTTTGCATCCGAGTCCTGACCGAACTGATCTGGATCTGAAGCTCGAGCTGCCTGAACACATAGTAGCTGCCCCAGAGCTAATTGATAGGGGGACATGCCAGGAGGACGCGCCGCGAAACGTCCCAAGGGACGCGCCAGGCGACGTGCCAAGGGACGCGTCATGGGGTCGCACCGTAGGACGTGCCAAGTGGACGCGCTACGGGACATCCTCGAAATTCCTGCGCGCGGGACGCGGCACGCGCGAGACATCATTGGAATTCCTGCGAGCGGGACGTGAAAACAAGCATTTCGCCTGAGACATCCTCTGAATTCTGGCCCCCCACGAAGCCCCCGCTCGAGACATCCAAATTTTGCAAAACCAGCGTTTCCCTCGAGACATCCTCAACAAACTATGTAAAAAAACGTTTCGCTCGAGACATCCTGCCAAAATTCTAAGAAATCCTGACAAAACAAGCGAATTAGTCGAGACATCCTCGAAATTCCTGCGCGCGGGACGCGGCACGCGCGAGACATCATTGGAATTCCTGCGAGCGGGACGTGAAAACAAGCATTTCGCCTGAGACATCCTCTGAATTCTGGCCCCCCACGGAGCCCCCGCTCGAGACATCCCCAAATTTTGCAAAACCAGCGTTTCCCTCGAGACATCCTCCACAAACTATGTAAAACAAGCGTTTCGCTCGAGACGTCCTGCCAAAATTCTTAAACAAATCCTGGCAAAACAAGCGAATTAGTCCAGACATCCTCGAAATTCCTGCGCGCGGGACGCGACACGCGCGAGACATCCTCGGAATTCCTGCGCGCGGGGCGCTTTTCCGCGTCGCGGTCGGGGCTCCAGACCCCGTTATTTGGTCGAGGATTCTACGAAAAACGCTCCGCACCCTCTTTTTCACGATGGAAAACGGGGGTCTGCGGACCCCGTTGTTTATCGAGGATCCGAGATGGGGGGCGCACTTTCCTCGAGCGGGCACGCACGAAACGCACTTCTTCAAAAAAAAAAAAAAAAAAAA
>CAUYUJ010000966.1:20000-47500 GCA_963575745.1 Prorocentrum cordatum
CCCCCTCTGCATTCCCCCCTGTGCACGCCGCCGAGCCCCAGGAGAACCCAAGAGGCTTGAGAGCGCCCAAAGAGAGCATAGCTGGCTTTTCGGAGGCCGCGGGGGAAGAGGGCGTGAACAAGGAGACCATGACGAACACGGGGCAACGGTGCACTCTGTGCTATCGATACCTTCTCCACATTCTCGGATCTCCGCTATTCTCTCTGCGGGGTATGTCTACTCATGTCTCGGTCGTGCCTCCTCCTCCTCAGCCTCCTCCTCCTCCTCCTCATCACCACCACCACCATCACCATCACCATCACCATAACCATCATCATCATCATCATCATCAGCAGCATCATTATCATCATTATCAGCATCATCATCATCATAATCATCATCATCAGCAGCAGCATCATCATCGTCATCATCATCATCATCAACAATGTCCTCATCCTCATCCTCATCCTCATACTCATCCTTGTTGTTCCATGTGCCCCAGCCTGGATCAGAGAGAGCGCGCCCGTGGAACACTCCCACACAGGAGGGGGGGCCCTCAGCTACCCCCAACCTTTGAACCTGCCCTGCCCGAAGCCTCCTCCTCCTCCTCCTCCTCCTCCTCCTCCTCCTCCTCCTCCTCCTCCTCCTCCTCCTCCTCCTCCTCCTCCTCCTCCTCCTCCTCCTCCTCCTCCCTTCACCCTTTTTTTCCCCGCCCCTCGGAAGCTACCCCTACCCCCCCCACCCCTACCCCTTTTAAGGGGGTGGGGGGGGGGGGTAGCTTTCGCGCTAAAGGGCCCTTTCGGGCTCCGGAGGCAAGCCCCCCTCCCCGCTTTCCAAAAGGGGGGGATGGCTCCGCTACCCCCCCCCCTTTGGAGCCCCCCGCCGGAAGCTGCCCCCCTTCGCTTCCGCCCCTCGGGACCCACCTCCTCCCGTTTCGGAGAAGGGGCGCTTAGCTACCCTCCCCCCCTTTGAACCCCCCTCTGCCGGAAGCGCACAGTCGATGGAGTCCTAAAGCAGGCCGGGGCCCCGGCCTCGCGGAGCGGCCATCCTTCAAGAGCCGCCGAGCGCACGCAGCCTAACGCGGCACGCCAGGACGGGGGGTGTCTGGCCGCCGTCGGCCTCTTCGGACCCTCGCCGGGCCCCTGGGGCCGTCCGAAGACTATCCAAGGCGCGATGCGCTGGCACCGGGGAAAGGGTCGAGACCCCCGGGGACTTCGAGTGGAAGACATCCAGATTGGCTAGAAGGGACAGGGCACAGGAAGACAAAAAAAGGGCGCCGAAAACCGACGGAGCGCCGAAAACCAGACGGCCACCCAAAACCGAAAGGGGAACACCGAAAGCGCGCCGAAAACCGAAGGAACGCCAAAAACAGAAAGGGCGCCGAAAATCGAAGGTGCGCCGAAAACCAAAAGGGCGCTGAAAACCGAAGGAGCGCCGAAAACTGAAGGAGCGCCGAAAACCAAAGGAGCGCTGACAACCAAAAGGGCGCCGAAAACCGAAGAAGCGCCGACAACCAAACGATTGCCGAAAAGGAAAGGGGCGCCGAAAACCAAAAGAACGCCGAAAACTAAAGAGGCTCCGAAACCCAAAGGGGCGCCGAAAACCCAAAAAAAAAATCCGATACCCTAAGGGGCACCGAAAACCAAAGGTGCGCCGAAAACCAAAAGAGCGCTGAAGACCATAGCAGCGCCGAAAACCAAAAGGGCGCCGAAAACCAAAGAGCGCCGAACCCAAAAGGGCGCTGAAAACCAAAGGGGCGCCGAACTTCAAAAGATCGCCGAAAACCAACGGAACGCCGAAAACAAAGAGGGCGCCGAAAACCACTGATGCGACGAAAACCAAAGGAACGCCGAAAACCAAAGGAGCGCCGAAAACCGGAAAGGCGCCGAATCCAAATGAGCGCCGAAAACGGAAATGGCGCCGAAAACCACATGAGCACCGAAAACCAAGGAGGCGCAGAAAACCTAACGGGCACCGAAAACCCAAGAAGCACCGACCACAAAAAAGGCGCCGAACACAAAAAAGAGGCGCCGAAAACCAAAAGGGCGCCGCAACCCAAAACGACACCGCAAAAGAAAAGGGCGCCGGGCACCAAGATGTCGCGAAAACCACAAAGGCGCCGAAAACCACAGGTAGCCGAAAACCAAAAAGGAGCGCCGAAACCCAATAGGGTGGGCGCCCAAAACCGAAGGGGCGCCGAAAACCCAAGAGCGCCAAAACCGAAGGGCCACCGAAAACCAAAGGAGCGCCAAAAACCAAAGGGGCTCTGAAGACCACAGGAGCGACCACGGGGGCGCCAAAAACCAAAGGGGCGGCGAAAATCAGAAGGGCGCCGAACACAAAAAAAAAAACGTCGAAAACCAAAGGAACGCCGAAAACCAAAGGTGCGCCGAAAACCAAAAAGGGCGGCGAAATCCAACAGAACGCCGAAAACCAAAGGGGCGCCGAAAACCAGAGAGACGCCGAAAACCAGAAGGGCGCCGACAACTACAGAGGCAACGAAAAGTAAAGGAGCGCCGAACATCAAAGCTGCGCCGAGAATCAACAGGGCGCCGAAAATCACAGGTGCGCAAACAAACAAAACAGGATGCCGAAAACAAAAAGAGCGCCGAAAACCCAAAGAGCATCGACAAAACCAAGAAGGCGGCGAAAACCAAACGGGCGCCGAAAAACAACAGAGCGCCGAACGGCAATGTAGCGCCGAAAACCAAAGTGGCGCCGAAAACCAACGGAACGCCAAAAACCAACGATGGACCAAAAACCGAAAGTGCGACAGAAAAAAACTCATACATAAGGGCGCCGAAAACAAAATGGGCGCCGAAAACCAATGGGCGCCGAAATCCACAACAAACAAAAAATAAAAAACGACGCCGAAAACCGAAAAGACGCCAAAAATCAAGGATGCAGGCTGGTTCCCTGAAGAAGGCGGGGGGCTCTCTCCAGCTTGCTCACTCCAAAGTCCTGGCGTCCCTCCACTCGCAGACGCCTCGGACTTCGATGAATGCAGGGACGAATTTCCAGGAGTGCTCTGACGGAAACACCTCCTCGAGTTTCCGAGTGCGCCCGTCGTGATCCTCGACGCTTTCTCTCATATCCGTGACCTGTGACGACTCGGGCCTAGATCAGTTTCTGATGCTTGATAAGGCATGCTGAACATATCCTCCATTCCGACGGACATGGCGAAAGCTCCACGTGTAAAGGCGATCTCAAGACATCCGTACGATCTCGGAGCCATGACATCCTCATCCCACCCTCCCTCCATCCCTCCATCAGTTCCCCCCTTCTCCCTCATCCGCCCTCCCTCCCTCCCCCCTCATCTGCCCTCAGTATTCTCTCTGCCCCTTCCCCCGTCGTCTTGCCCTGCCCCACCGTGCCTCCCTCCTCCTGGCCCCGCCCTCCTCCCCACTTCGCTGGCCGCGGGTCTGGCGCCCCCACCGGCTCTCAGGAGGCCACCCTGAGCGCAAGTGCGTCCGTCACAGAGCGCTCTTATGCAGCCACTCCGCCGCCCTCCACGACAACGCAGTCCAGGCCCTGAGCACACGGGCAGCCCAACGCCAGAAGATTATCCCAGTGCGACCCTACTTAGGAGTTGGAGCCCCTAGGAAAGCAGCATTAGTAGTAACAGTAGAGCTAAGCTAAAGCTAAGCTAAAGCTAAGCTAAAGCTAAGCTAAAGCTAAGCTAAAGCTAAGCGAAAGCTAAGCTAAAGCTAAGCTAAAGCTAAGCTAAAGCTAAGCTAAAGCTAAGCTAAAGGTAAGCTGAAGCTAACCTAAAGCTAAGCTAAAGCTAAGCTAAAGCTAAGCTAAAGCTAAGCTAAAGCTTAGCTAAATCTAAGCTAAAGCTAAGCTAAAGCTAAGCTAAAGCTAAAGCTAAAGCTAAAGCTAAAGCTAAAGCTAAAGCTAAAGCTAAAGCTAAAGCTCCCAGGGGACTGGTGGAACCGCTCCCAGGGGACTGGGGGAACCGCCCGGGGCGAGTTCCACTGCCCGGCCCCTGTAAGAACCCTCTAGGCAGAGCCTAGGTAGGGAACAAGAGGAAGACGGAAGGCGCGAAAGCGCAAGAAGGACCGAATGCAGCAACGCAAGACGGGGCGAAAACGAGGCCGGTCAGTCAGTGGAGCCGCGCCGCACGGCGCATCGGCTAAACAGCACAGGGCGAATTACAATGATACCGGGAAAAAACCCAATCAAAGTCTTTTTAGGGCTGTAGGGCTATGGGGCTATTGGGCTATAGGGCGACGGGGTCATGGGGCTATAGGGCCATGGACCTATAGGAATATAGGGTCATAGGGCTCTTGGTCTGTCGGAGGTTGGGGGGAGAGATCGAAGTGGAACGGAGAGCCCCCCCACCGGGAAATCGATTTCGGTTTCGTGTTCGTGCCGTGCGTGCGGGCGAGGCGAAGTTGCGTGGGCGGGGGAGAAGAAATTCTCCTGTGGCTGGGCCGCGGCTGGACCAAAAGGTTCTCCACCCAGCAACCGGTGGCGCGCGGTGTCCCGCCGGTGTCCCGCTGGTGTCCCGCTGGTGTCCCGCCGGTGTCCCGTCGTGACTGGGCCGCGGCCGGACCAAAAGGTTCTCCGCCCGGCAACCGGTGGCGCGCGGTGTCCCGCCAGTGTCCCGCTGGTGTCCCGCTGGTGTCCCGCCGGTGTCCCGTCGTTATCCCGTGGTGTCCCGTGGTGAGATCGACAGTGAGATCGATAGTGAGATCGATAATGAGATCGACAATGAGACCGAAGCCAAACGGCCCCCCAAGCCCTTGCAAAATGAACGGAAAAAAAAATATTTCGTTGGTTCCCAGGGGAGGGGGGGAATGGTACCAAGGCGCCCAAAAGCGAAGGGTGACGTAAACAACTCGACACCAAGGCTCCCAAGAGCGAGCGGCAACGCAACGATCTCCTCTGGAATCGTCAGAACAACAGTCACCACTGTTGCCCACTGCTGACCCCCTCCCCCCCAACCTCCTTATCACCCGCAGGGTGTTCGTATAGGCAGGGCTACAGGGCTATAGGGCTATAGGGATATAGGGCTATAGGGCTATAGGGCTGTAGGGCTATGGGGCTATGGGGCTCTGAGGATAAGGGGGTATAGGGCTACAGGGCCACAAGGCTATGAGTATATAGGGCTATGGCCATAGGGCGATAGGACCATAGGACTATAGGGCTATAGGGATAAAGGGCTATGGGACTATACGGCTATACGGCTATAGGCATATGGAGCAATGGGGCAATAGGGCTGTGGGGCAATAGGGCTGTAGGGACATAGGACTATAAGGATACAGCGCTATTGGGCTACTGGGCTATAGGGCTACAAGGCTATAGGGCTATGGGACTATAGGGCTATGGGGTTATAGGGCTATAGGGCTACAGGGTTATAGGGCTATAGGGTTGTAGGGCTATTCGGCTATTGGGCTACAGAGCTATAGGGCTATTGGGTTACAGGGCTATATGGTTATTGGGCTATGGTGCTATAGGGCTATAAGGCTATAGGGCTATGGGGCTATATGGCTATAGAACCATAGGGCTATAGGGCTATAGGGTTATGGAGGTATGGGGCTATGGGGATATGGGGCTGTAGGGCTACAGGGCCATAGGGCTATGAGTATGTAGGGCTATGGGGCTATATGGCTATAAGACAATAGGACTATAGGGCTATAGGGCTATAGGGATATAGGGCTCGGGGGCTATACAGCTATACGGCTATAGGCATATGGAGCTATGGGGCTATAGGGCTATGGGGCTATAGGGCTATAGGGCTGTAAGGTTAGAAGACTGTAGGGCTATATGGCTATAGGGCTATAGGGTTGTAGGGCAATTGGGCAATTGGGCGATAGGGCTGTAGGGCTATAGGGCTATGGAGCTATAGTGCTATTGGGATATAGGGCTATGAGATGGGGCTCTAGGGCTATAGGGCTATAGGGATATAAGGCTATAAGGCTGTGGGGCTACAGGGCTATAGGGCTATTGAGCTATAGGGCTATAGGGCAATTGGGCTATAAAGCTATAAGGCTGTAAGGCTATAAGGCTATAGGACTATATAACTATAGACCTACAGAGCTATAGAGCCATAGGGCTATAGGGCTATAAAGCACCCGGGCACCCGGGCACTCGGGCGGGCCGCGGAAATCGGCAGCAGTCTAACCTAACCATATAAATCCGCTAGGACACCTTACAAAGGTAAGCTCTGATTTGGGAATGAATCCGCTAGGACCCCTACAGAGGCAAGCTCTGATTGGGGAACTGTTCTGCTACATAAGTTCTATGTGGTGACCGCACTGGCGACAAAGGCAAAAGTCAAGCCTGAGCAAGGCTTCTGCTCAGTGTGTGTGGCGGGCCATCCCCTGAAATCGCCCCCTCCTCCCTCCCTACTCCATCCAGAAAATGCCAACAGCTGACTCTGGCCCAGGAAGCCCCAAACTTATCGCGCAGTCTTGGGACGCCCTAATGCCCTCTAGGCCTCGCGAGGGGCGATCTGGAGGCCATCTGGGCCTGGAGAAGCTGGGGCCAGCTCCAGCAGCACCCGATCCGTACTCCCTCGGCCCTCACCCTCCCAAATGCTCCCCCTCCTCCTCCTCCTCCTCCTCCTCCTCCTCCTCCTCCTCATCATCATCATCATCATCATCATCATCATCATCATCATCATCATCATCCTCATCATCCTCATCCTCATCCTCATCCTCATCCTCATCCTCCTCCGCCTCGTCTTCCTCCTCCTCGTCCGGATCCTCCTCCTCCTCCTCATCATCCTCCTCCTCCTCCAACTCATCATTCTGGTCCTCCTGCTCCTCCGCCTCCTCCTCCTCCTCCTCCTCCTCCTCCTCCTCCTCCTCCATCCCAGGCGGGGGAGCACTGGTGCGTGTACACCGTCCGACCTGACCCCGAGAACAACGTGGGCACCAGCTTGATGTAGTAGTGAAACCTCCACGGCATCGCGCGGCGGGCTGACGGACAATGACGGGGGAAGAGAGGAGGGAGGGTCGGTCCGCTCGGTCGAGATTGACGGCGTTGACCAGGAGAAGCCAGGGGGAAGGGGGGGAGGAGCACAAAGGAGGGAGGAAGCAGCGAGGAGCGAGGAGGAACGAGGAAAGGCGGGAAGAGGAAGAGGAATGATCTACGAGCAGGACCAGGTGTGAGTGAAAACAGGGTGGGGAGGGAGTGGAGGGCGGGAGGAGGTGGGAGCGGATCAAAAACAGCCCAAGAGAGCCCCAAAACGCCCCGAGACGCCCCCAAGACAGCCCAAGTAACACGACCGGGACCACTCTATTTCACCTCAGTCCGCCCCGCTCTTACGACACCGCTCCAAAGCCCACTCCTGCGAGGCGGGAATTTGTCCATAACCACCGCCTGGGAACCGACGTCCTGGTGCCCCAGCGGCGGGTGGGTATGGATGTATTTTGGCCCCTGGAGGCCCGAATATGTCCATATTCACCGCTTCTGGAGGTCCGCGAGGATCGATCCCCCAGGCGGTCGATATGGATAAATTCCCGCCTCGGAACTCCACTCCACCCCACTCAACTGCACACCGCCCATCGCCTCCCCATTCTCCGTTCCACTCCGCTCCTCATCCCCCCTGCGACCGCCTCCGCGCCACCCTACCCCTACCCAGTCCTACCAATTCTCGTTTGCTCTGCCTGGTTCCTGCCCGCTCCACTCGTCTCCTCTCCCCCCCCTTCTCCGTTCTCAACCCCATTCCCCTCCACTTCACTCCGCTCCTCCCCTCTCCTCGCAAGGCATGAGCGTGCAAATCCAACTTGTCTGGCCGATGCTCTGGGGGGGCCTGTGCTCATGGGAGGCTGCAGCACCGCTCAACGATGTGCTGTCAACCAGGACCTGCAGGGTGAGCCCTGCCCATTTTTTGTGCACTTCAGCTTTGGCTGCGGCGCCAGCCGTACGGCAGGTTCGTGTCGTGCCGACTTCGGTTTTGGTTTCTGACACCGCCGGGATCGTTCAACCTTGAACGCTCGGCCGTGTCCGAACCGTCTGATCGTTCAACATCGACCGATTCTGGGTCCCCGGCGGCATTCAACTTTGAACGCCAGCGGCGGGGTCACCGCCGATCGACGCAACGCGAACCTCGCGCAGGTGCACCGTGGGGCGCCTTCGGACCAGCTCACCCGAGTTGGTTTTCCTCTCCCCCCTCCTCCTCCTCCATCCCTTTTCCCCTCCTCCCCTCCTCCTCCCCTCCTCCTCCTCCTCCTCCTCCTCCCTCCTCCCCTCCTCCCCTCCTCCTCCTCCTCCCTCCTCCTCCTCCTCCCTCCTCCTCCTCCTCCTCCTCCTCCTCCTCCTCCTCCTCCTCCTCCTCCTCCTCCTCCTCCATCCCCTTTTCCTTAACAAATCCGCCGACCCTCGCTCGCCTGGGGTGAAAAGGGCGCGCGCGGCAAAAATCCAGCTCAATGGGGGGTACGAGCTCGTCACCGCGCCCCTGGGGCATCCAGGGCCTTCCAAAAAAAACCCAGGCGGACCCAGAGAGCCAAGACAGAGCGCCGAGACAGTCCAAGAGAGCGTCGAAACGGCCCCGGGTAGCCAAACCACGATCCGAGATGGGCTCAAGACGGCCAACGACGACCCCTCAGAGGGCCGTAAGCAGCAAACACCGCCCGAACCCCCCAGAGGAACGCACATTTGTGTTGCAAAGTCTCCGCTTCCAAATGAGGAGAAGGATGAAGATGAGGATGACGAGAAGGAGGACGTGGAGGTGGTGGAGGAAGAGGAGGAGGAGGAGGAGGAGGAGGAGGAGGAGAAAGGAGAAAGGAGAAGGAGGAGGAGGAGAAGGAGGAAGAGGAGGATGAGGAGTTCGCAGCATTGGTCTTCACAACGTCCAGAGCCTGCTCAAGAGGGCCCCAGGATCGCTCCAAGAGGGAGCCCACGGCGCTAGAAAGAGAAAGAGCCCCAAGACGGCCGAAGCGGGCCCCAAGACGGCCCCAGAGAAGCGCCCACGATGACACCCGGGGGAGGACGAGACTGGAATCACCAGAAAAATGTTTGACTCACGAGTTAATGCGTTCGTACAGTGATTATACACATGTCACCTGCGTGGAAACTCAGCTCGTTCGTAAGTAAACACAATACATACACACGTACACACATACACACATTCACACATATTTTATATATCTATATAACAAATCGAAAGATCGCACAACGATCGGAAATCCGAAATCGGCATCGACCAACATTCATCGAAATCCGTACTATCCAGAGCTCGCAAGTGTTAAACGTACGTCCGCATACCTCACGGAAGAAGTCTTCATGGTCTGTAGCACTACAGAGAATCGCATTACCACGAAAGGTTATTCGTATGTCATGCTGTCAGCAGGTCTCCTGGAGATCTCTGGGATCGCTCGGCCTCCAAGAATATGCATGCCCATGTCCTACACAGGACTCGTGGCAGCTCTGGGGCACAAGTGCGGCAGCAAGGGGGTCAAAAGTTGCTAAGTTGTCTGGCTCAATTTCCTCTCAATCAAAAAACCCCTGCGAGGATTTTTCAATCAAAAACACGAACCCCGCGGTAGAGATCGGAAAGGCACGGGCACAGAAATAATACGTTCATCATCCATCATTCATCCCGCATATCTTGACGAATATTTGTTCGAGTGAAAATATAACGTTCTATACTATTTCAGAAACACTATCATTGTGAAGGCGATGGATTGTTTTCTGATTCAGCCTGACCGTTTGCCTCCCGGGATATTGTATTATGTACGATCCGTAACAATTCAGGGTCCAATTTTGTTCTCAGCAATCAGCATCGTGTTCGTTCACAGCCGCACATTTACCCCATGGGATGTTCATTACGCCCTTGCTCTCCGCCGCAAGTGGCGGCATTTTTATGGCGTCGGTCAGCGGTCGACGGCGCAAGCGGTGGGGACCTCCTTTGCTGGTACCCCACCGCGAAATCGGCAGGCTGCCAGCTGGGGAGGCACCTTGTCCACCGAGTGCGAATTCGAAAAATTGGTCCATCGATTCAATGAAAACCGTTCCTCGTCCAGTTGAAGTTCCACAGTCAGGCCCAGGAGAACACCCGCCCCCAACGAGAAAGGCGAGGCGCCATCTGAGACATTAGGAGGTTAAGTTTACCTCGCTGTTCCCAACCCTACTTGGCGCACGATGCAAACATATTTGTTCGAGAAAATGAATGGACAGCGCAAGCGTTAAGGCCATCGTATTCAAATCGAAATCAATTATCCTGGCGAAAGACCCAAGCATATGCAGTTGTGAGTGCCGCAATTGTGAGTACCTTCTTCGGCGGCGCTCCCTATGGGGCCACGAACCGCATGAGGGGTATGCCGAAATATGGCGGGGTACACAACGCAAAGGAATACGATAGGTCAGATTACGAAAGAATGAACGCGGGTGAGCCAGAGCGCGAGAGAGTCTGAGTGTGAATGGGTCTGCGTGGGAGTGAGTATATTTGCATGAATGCGATCTTGGCTACGCCTAGTGTAAATGTATATGAATGTGAATGGCTCGAGCACGCCTGTCCGAACACTCGTGACACTGGGCGTGGCCGCCGCAGGCAGCTTCCGCGGGAACCCCGACGGCAGCGCCCGCGCGCCGCGACGCCCATGTCGGCACGCCCCTCGCGGGGATCGCACCCGCTTCCGCCCCTTCTTTTCCCCCCTCTTTGCTTGCGCGCTCCAAAAATCCAAAGCTGCGGGCGCAGAGCAGCGCGGAGTCCCCGCGACGCGCGCAGGTCGCCGCGGAGGGATCCCAGCGACGCGCGCAGGTCCTGAGATGGAGCTCCCTGTGGGGCCACGAAACGTGTGAAGGGGTGCCATGCGAACTGCACCACTGGGACCTTAGGTGCAACTCCCTGAGGGGCCACGAAACGTGTGAGGGGTGTGCCAAAAAGGGGCGGTGGCGCCATGCGAGCTGCGCCACTTGGACCTCAGGTGGAGCTCCCTGAAGGGCCACGAAACGTGTGAGGGGTGTGCCAAAATGGGGCGGTGGCGCCATGCGAGCTGCGCCACTTGGACCGTAAATGGAGCTCCTTATGGGGCCACGAAGCGTGTGAGGGGTGCCAAAAAAAAGGGACGGTGGCGCCATGCGAGCTGCGCCGCGTGGACCTTAGGGGGAGCTCCCTATGGGGCCACGAAGCGTGTGAGGGGTGTGCCAAAATGAGTTCCCTGAGGGGCCACGAAACGTGTGAGGGCTGTGCCAAAATGGGGCGGTGGCGCCATGCGAGCTGCGCCACTTGGACCTCAGGTGGAGCTCCCTGAGGGGCCACGAAACGTGTGAGGGGTGTGCCAAAATGGGGCGGTGGCGCCATGCGAGCTGCGCCACTTGGACCTCAGGTGGAGCTCCCTGAGGGGCCACGAAACGTGTGAGGGGTGTGCCAAAATGGGGCGGTGGCGCCATGCGAGCTGCGCCACTTGGACCGTAAATGGAGCTCCCTGTGGGGCCACGAAACGTGTGAGGGGTGTGCCAAAATGGGGCGGTGGCGCCATGCGAGCTGAGCCGCTTGGACCGTAAATGGAGCTCCCTATGGGGCCACGAAACGTGTGAGGGGTGTGCCAAAAAGGGACGGTAGCGCCATGCGAGCTGCGCCACGTGGACCTTAGGTGGAGCTCCCTATGGGGCCACGAAGCGTGTGAGGGGTGTGCCAAAATGAGTTCCCTGAGGGGCCACGAAACGTGTGAGGGGTGTGCCAAAATGGGGCGGTGGCGCCATGCGAGCTGCGCCACTTGGACCTCAGGTGGAGCTCCATGAGGGGCCACGAAACGTGTGAGGGGTGTGCCAAAATGGGGCGGTGGCGCCATGCGAGCTGCGCCACTTGGACCTTAGGTGGAGCTCCCTATGGGGCCACGAAACGTGTGAGGGGTGTGCCAAAAAGGGGCGGTGGCGCCATGCGAGCTGCGCCACGTGGACCTTAGGTGGAGCTCCCTATGGGGCCACGAAACGTGAGAGGGGTGCGCCATGATGATGACGATGATGACGATGATGACGATGATGGTGGGAGGAGGGAGGGAGGAGGGGGAGGAGGAGGAGGAGAGGAGAACGCGGGGCGACGTCTCTTCAAAACAAGGACCCAACACCACAGGACGGTTGGGAAAAATCGTAGCCAGTTGCACGACACGTAGAAGTTGTACATAAAAACGCAATGGCTGTCGAAAAAGAATGATATGATGATTAGCGAACACACCGACAAGCACACCAGAAATTTGAATAAACACGATACGCAATTGAAAAATGCCAAAACGCATGCCCAAAGCGGGCAAGCTTGTGTTGCGTGACGGGGCCGATGCTGATTTTTGGCCTACAGACCGCCAAATCACAAACCAACATGCAAAAACCAAAGCGCCAAAGAATCACTACATGGCGGAATGCCTTGGCACGTTCAATATGCGTTTGGAGAATCCGCCTGGTGAGATCAAAGTTCAGCACGACAAAAAGACACTGACATCGAAGTTGCGGGCTCCTTGTCTGCGCACATATCTGGGACAAATTCGTTCGGTTGTTGCAAATGTTTTGGACGGTTTTGACCATTAAAATGATTACGATCGCTCTATCCTATAAGTTGCTCCCTGGGGTGCTGAGAGATAGCGCAAACGACAAGAGTTAGCGACTTCCCTGGAAATCGATTAGTCTCGAATTTGCGCGAGAAGTGAGCAAGTTGGGACCGCGAGCGGTGCGCCGAGAGTTCCACCGAAGTTTGTGTTATGTGGCCGCTCCACACAAGTACACGTTATGTGGCCGCGCCATGTAAGTTTTGCGTGGCCACTTCGTCCTGTTTTGCAAGAGCGCTGCAAACGCAGCACAGCGCGATTGTATGAGCGTTGAGGTAATATCTCGTTTGCTAACGTTCGCTGCCAAGCGCTGTCACTCCATATCGTCAACTTGTCATGGCTGGCGCTAACTGGTGCATCGTTCCTCATAGTGTTTGCGCGCTTGCTCTTAAAGGCATCGTGTTTTAGAGGTTCCGCCGACCCTTCGGCGCGTGTGCGACGCTGTCGTCGTCTTCGTCGTCGTCGTCGTCGTCGCCAATCCAACTGGACTCTAGGAACGAAGAGACAAAAAAACCTTCGTAATCAAGCCGATTATCCTCCTGGCCCCGTCCCCGTCGCCGCCAATCCACGGGGAATCTAAGCACGAAGGAAAGAAAAAGGGGGAAAAATAACAAAAAAAAAAAAAAAAAAAAAAAAAAAAAAAAAAAACTTCGTTGACATGCCAATTATCACCCTTTTTCCCTCCCCGGCGGGAGGGGGGTCCTGGGTCAGATTGCCGCCCGTCCCCGGGGGCCCGGCCGCCCTCCCTGACCCTCCCCGGCCCCCACCTGTGGACAGGAAGAACACGAGAAGGGGGGGGCCCGCGTGGGACTCGGGGCCCTGGAGGGGCGGGGCGACTAGGGGGCCACATGCGAAGCCTACTCCTTCCCCCCACGATTTCTGAAGGGGGGGGGGGTTCACTTCGTACGGGAGCCCCCGAGCGAAGTGAACCCCACCCTCCCCCTCAAAAATCGTGAGGGTCTCTGCTGGTTGGGCCATTTCTTGTTTCCCGTCCTCATCATTTTCGTTCTCCTTCGCCTCCTCCTCTTCGTACCTCATCGTGCCTCCTCCTCGTCGTATCCCTATCGTACGTCCCCCTTGTTCTTTCTCCTCCTCGTACCTCCTTGTACCTCCTCGCGGTCCCTCCCCGTACGTCCTCCAACTCCCCATCGTCAACATCGTCATCCTGATCATCGCCAGCATCACCACTATCATCATCATCATTACCATCACCATCAGCATCATCAGCACCAACATCACCATCATCGTCTTCGCCATCGTCATCATCAGAAACAACACCGTCATCATCACACTTCCTCGTACGTGATTCACGCACCTCTTCCTGATCGACATCGTCATCGTCATCATAAACGTCATCATCACCATCAGCATCAGCATCGTCATCATCGTCATAACCATCATCTTCATCATCATCATCATCATCATCATGTTCGGCATCATCATCATATGACTCCCACTCTGTCTCCTCATCGCCCCCCGTCGCACAACCCCCTCATCACGATCTCCCCATCCCTCTACCCCTCCTCCTCATGTTCATCCCTCTGCTCGCACTTCCTCCCGGAATTCCCTCCCCGAGCGTCCTCTTCGCAGCTTGTCACAATCCATTTCCTCGCACTGCATCGTGCAAACTCCCTGTTCATCCTCGTGTTTCCTCCTCGTACCTCCTCTCGGAACCTCGTTCCTCCTCCTGCTCCTCCACCTGGTCGTCCTCGCGCCTCCCCAACGTACCCATCATTCGCTTTTCGTGCTTCCCCCTCAGAAGCCTGCCCGGTCACGTCCACTTGATATCCCCTCCTCGTCATCACCGTCGCCCACCTCCTCTTCACAACCAGCATCATGATCGGAACAGCCATGCCCATCGCCATGGCAATTGTCACCGTTGCCGCCACCGCCGTCACCGCCATCACGACCCCCATGATTCACTCGGTTGCACTTCGTCGTGCCTCCACGCGCCCCGCAGTCGCATCTCTTCGCGCCTATGATTTCCTGTTCGCGCCTCCGTTTCCTCATCTCCCCCATCCTCATGCGCGCCATCAGCATCATCACCATCCTCCCCATCCGGATTGTACAAGCTCGCACTCTGCCGCGCATCTCATCGTCGTACTTTCTGTCCGAACCTCCTTGCACCTCCTCGCACCACTTCGCACCTCCTCGCGCCCCCCCCCCCCCCCTCGACACCCACTTCATCATCCTCGTTTGCCCTTTCCGGGAAAAAACGACCCCTTTCAACCAGACGGGGTCTCGCTTGGGGGGCGGAACGGGCTCTCACCAGTTGAATGTGCTTGCTGGCTGCTGCCGAACCGTTTCTTTCGCACGCGTCGCACATATCCCCACCCTCGTCTTCCTCGGATCGGCCGGCAGAGTGCGAACGGGCGGGGCTTGACAGAGGGAGGGGATAGAGCGGATATTCATAATGAAGAGGGACAGAAGTCCGAGATGGGGCAAAGAGGAGGGATACCAAATCAGTTGTCAAAGCATAGTGCATCGTTTTTGTTCCTATATATTTTCCCCCGCCCGTCGTCGTCGTCGTCGTCGCCGGCCGTGGACGTCGCGATGCCCTGCAGGGCCAGCCAGCGCAGGATGTGGGAGATATTGAGCTTCCAACTCTGAGGGAAGACCTGCGCCACCAAGTCGACGACGTCCTGCCTGGTCGGAGGCAGCTCGCACGAGGCGCCCCTGCCCCTGAATGCTTTGAAGAGGCCGAACACGGCGTTGGAAGTAATATCGTCGACATCCCTGGTTGGGAAAAGGCAACTCCCACTCTTGAAGTGCCGGCGGGGGACAAAGCGGAGGCTCGTGAACTCAAGCGGCATGCCGGACATCTGCTCGCCC
Source organism: Prorocentrum cordatum (assembly GCA_963575745.1). Lineage (NCBI taxonomy): Eukaryota > Dinophyceae > Prorocentrales > Prorocentraceae > Prorocentrum > Prorocentrum cordatum. The sequence continues at coordinate 35,306 of CAUYUJ010000966.1, forward strand.
CCATGGAACCTGGAGACGAGCTCGAAAATGCCCGCCACCCAGGAGTTCAAGAAGAACGCCGCAGCGCGCCACATCCAAGGGGCGCAACGCGTCGCCATGCCCACGCACACCGCACCGAGCACCACCCACACTGGCAGCTCTTGGGGGCCACGGCTCGCGCGAATCGCTTGGCTTCCTGGACCGGCGGGTCCGGCAGGGACGTTCAGATGCCATTTGAGGAGCGGCGCCGGCAGCCGAGCTCACATCTCTGACCTTCTCCTTCGTCACGCGGTAGCAGAGGGTCATCCGGACGGCGTCCGCGAACGAGTGGCCTACCAGGCGCGGTGCCCACTGGCGCTCGCCTACCACACCGAGTTGGTTTTGCCAATGAATGTGGAGCTCCTGAGCTTGATCTTGCTGCGAAATGCGACGTATTCGGCAAGAAAAAGCGCCCCAGCATCGGCACCGGTAGGTATCAGCATGGCCACGAGGGCAAGTATCAGATTCTTCTTCTCGGTGATCCGTTGCACGCACGTTTTCACGACCGACGTGTTTGCTTCTGTTATTTCAGGCTCGGCGCCCCCTCACGCGCTAGCTCCGAAAGGCCAGTCCCGAATGACCTCTTCACGCCACGTCCACGTTTGATGGCACGACGCCTCATCATCGTAGCCACCGTAGGGTTCGCGAAGGGCCAGCTCGAATTAGTCTGACAGGTTTGAGTCGACACGACATCGGAAACCAAATTCCAGTTGCATTGGCCCGGTTAGGGCTCGGGCCCCTGGGGGGCAGGGGTGGGGTTCGCATGTGGCTCCCTCACGACCCTGGGGGAGGTCCCGTCTGTCACTGCACCGACCTTGCAGACGTGCTGCAGCGGACTTTTGCATGGATTTCTGTCAACGGCGAGCGAAGAACGAAACGAATGTCACGTGGATGTGTGTATTAGTCTTCATTCCTGGCCACAAAAATCCGCACGAAATTCACTTCGAAATCCGGAACGAAAGTCTCCGGGACACCCCGGGCCCATCCGATTGTTTTCCGAAAGAAATCCGCTCTACGATGTTGGCGCCATGACATCTGTGGTGGGGGAGGGGAATCCCGGATTAGAATACCGCCCCCCACCGAGGTCCAGGCGGGTCCCGGGGTAGCGCCATCGGGGGTCCCCGGGGAGGTCCTGCCTGAAGGGTCGGCGGCACAGGCCGCAAGGCCTTCACCGTATTTGATTCAGGCAAACGGATGGTCCCTGTATCTAGATGTTGATTCACACGGTTTTCTTGAATTTATGTTTCGGCCGTTCCAGAGCAGTGATTAGTTTCGTTGTCAGCCGTCTCGGTGTTCAATTTGTTTGTTTAGTCGGATTCGTGTTCAAATGTCAATATCGACCGCTTTTGTGTTCAAAGCTTGGGTCAGACGCTTGTGCTGCTTAAATATACGTTTCGGTCGTCTCGAAGTTCTTACTAGAGTCGATAATTGATGCTCCATTCGTCGTTTTCGGCCGTCTCTGTGTCCAAATCATGTGTTTTGGCGGCTTCGTGTTCAAATTTAGGTTTCGACCGAGTCCTGTGTTCACACTTCGAGTCAGCGTTTTGGCTTGTTTATAATTAGGTTTCGACGCTTTTAGAACTTAAACTGTTACTCATGTGATGCCCAATTTTCGGCTTCAGCCATCGTGGCGTTCAAATTGTTTGTTCAGGCGGTGATTCGGGTTCAGCATTTCTGTGTTCACATTTTGAGTCAGACGTTTTTTATTTAGAATTCGGCTATCAGAGATTGAACTGTTAGCTCTGATTGGTTTCGTGTTCAATTCTATCCGTCTCTGCGATGACGTTGTTCGTTCAGACAGCCTGGGCTCCGGCTTGGTCCCGGGGCCTTGGCCCCGGCCCCTGGATCAGGAACGGGTCTAAGCCAGATCTTGGCGCAGGTTCCAGATTTGATCTTGGCCAGAATCTAGGCCCAGGACGGATCCTGGCCCCAAACACCGCCACGGCCCTGCTCTTCCTCATCCCCCTCCTCCTCCTCCTCCTCCTCCTCCTCCTCCTCCTCCTCCTCCTCCTCCTCCTCCTCCTCCTCCTCCGCCTCCGCCTCCGCCTCCGCCTCCGCCTCCGCCTCCGCCTCCACCTCCGCCTCCGCCTCCGCCTCCTCCTCCGCCTCCGCCTCCGCCTCCGCCTCCGCCTCCGCCTCCGCCTCCGCCTAAGCCTCCGCATCCGCCTCCGCCTCCGCCTCCGCCTCCCCCCCCTCCCCCTCCCCCCCTCCTCCGCCTCCGCCTCCGCCTCCCCCCCCTCCCCCTCCCCCCCTCCTCCGCCTCCGCCTCCGCCTCCTCCCCTTCCTCCTCCTCCTCCTCCTCCTCCTCCGCCTCCTCCTCCTCCTCCTCCTCCTCCTCCTCCTCCTCCTCCTCCTCTTCCTCCGCAGGCCCTGGTCTCGGCCCCGGTTCCGGGGCTGGCGTCGGGTCCCCAAAGTTTCGGCCTCGGCTCCAGTCTGGCCCAGGCCCCATATGGCCTCGACCCCTGTCTGGCCTGCTGGGCCCCGGGGGTTCGGTGCACGCTTTGTTTCGGGTTCGAGCCCGGAAGAGGTGCGCTCTCGACCCGCGGATCAAAAAGTGTCGGGTTCGAGTGGATTTTTGGTTCTGGTATGCAGGCAGGCCGCGGTTTCATTTTGGCGCGGCCCAGGTTCGGCTAGGCTCACTTCGGTTGGGTATCGCTTCGGCTTCGTTCGGGTAGATTGAGCTTTGTTCGGTTTCGCGAGTCTCGGCAGTGGTGTAGGCATCACTGCACCCGCGGAAGGAGCAGCAGGCATCTTGTAAGGAAGGGAAGAATTAACTCGCGAGTTAATCCTTGTAAGCGTGGCTGCGAGAAGTGGAAAAGATCATCTCGCGAGTCAACTATTTTCGTTGGGTGGATCCGTATACGCGAGATGAAAAGCATTAACTCGCGAGTTATCTCTGTTTAAAATCGCGATTCGAATGTTGTCCCCTGGGGGCCCCAGAAGGTCCCCGAGAGGCGCCCGAGAGAGTTACCTCGAACGGACATTCCGAGCCCCCCGCCCCCAGAATACCCCCGAGACCGCATGAAGGCGCCCAAGGAACACCCAGCAGGCCCGAAGAGGCCCCCAAAAAGGCCCAAGACGGGCCCCCAGAAGTTCCCCAAGGGAGACCCCAAACGGCCGCACCCGTGGAGCTCTTCCCTCGTCTAGGGGCCGGCGGAATGACGTCAGCGTCGTGAATAACTCCTTCTCCTCCTCCTCCTCCTCCTCCTCCTCCTCCTCCTCCTCCTCCTCCTCCTCCTCCTCCCCCTCCTCCTCCTCCTCCTCCCTCCTCCCCATCCTCCTCCTCCTCCGCCTCCTCTCCTCCTCCTCCTCCTCCTCCTCCTCCTCCTCCTCCTCCCTCCTCCTCCTCCTCCTCCTCCTCCTCCTCCTCCTCCCTCCTCCTCCTCCTCCTCCTCCTCCTCCTCCTCCTCCTCCTCCTCCTCCTCCTCCTCCTCCTCCTCCTCCTCCTCCTCCTCCTCCTCCTCCTCCTCCTCCTCCTCCTCCTCCTCCTCCTCCTCTCCTCCTCCTCCTCCTCCCTCCTCCTCCTCCTCCTCCTCCTCCTCCTCCTCCCCTCCTCCTCCTCCCCTCCTCCTCCTCCTCCTCCTCCTCCTCCTCCTCCTCCTCCTCCTCCTCCTCTCCTCCTCCTCCTCCTCCTCCTCTCCTCCTCCTCCTCCTCCTCCTCCTCCTCCTCCTCCTCCTCCTCCTCCTCCTCCTCTCCTCCTCCTCCTCCTCCTCCTCCTCCTCCTCCTCCTCCTCCTCCTCCTCTCCTCCTCCTCCTCCTCCTCCTCCTCCTCCTCCTCCTCCTCCTCCTCCTCCTCCTCCTCCTCCCTCCTCCCCGAGGAGGGGCTCCTCCTCCTCCTCCTCCTCCTCCTCCTCCTCCTCCTCCTCCTCCTCCTCCTCCTCCTCCTCCTCCTCCTCCTCCTCCTCCTCCTCCTCCTCCTCCTCCTCTCCTCCTCCTCGTCGCACCCCGGGACGTGTCGGCAAGGCTGACCAGGCGCTTCGCCCGACGCCCTCCGCAAATGACGAGAGCCTTCCGCTTCACGGTTGGAGCGGCTTCGCGGCTGGGCGGCGGGCCGTCTTCGAAAGTGTGGTGCCGGCCTCCGCGCCGCGCGCCTTCGCGGCAAAAGTCTGCAGCGGCTTCACGGATACGGGGCGGGCGGTCCTCAAAAGATGGCTCTCGCCTTGGCGCCGCGCACGCTCGTCTTCGAAGCGTCCAGGAGCCTCACGGATGGAGGGCCGTGCCTTCTCAGAGTGTGGCTCTCGCCTCGGCGCGGCGCAGAGGTCGTCTGAAGCGTCTGCAACAGTTTCTGGGAATATGATGGCTGAGGTCCCAGAAGCAGTGCTTTGGAACGATGTGGGACTGCCAGGGCGCAACAGTCACGTGGATTCGCGGCGTGGAAATCCCGGGAATGGTGCTTTGGCACGTTGCAGGACTTTCAAACGGCTGCCTTCCAACGGGGCTTTTCCCTGAGTGGGATTTTATTACAATGTCGTTGGTGAGTCTTGCGTTTACACTGGTCCTCCTCCTCCTCCTCCTCCTCCTCCTCCTCCTCCTCCTCCTCCTCCTCCTCCTCCTCCTCCTGCTCCTCCGACCAGTCCACACGACCACTATTAGCTTCGGAGCATCTGAGCATCACCAGCCCTCGAGTCCCATCAGCCGTGTAATCCAGTCGAAATTGCGTTTCCCTCTTGTGATCTGCCGAATGAGACCTATGAGCCTTACGAGACGCAGAGGCCTTACGCGACCCCGAAGGCCCTGAGAATTCACCGATTGCCGTGATCAAAGGCACATTGCTAGCGATCGCGATCGCGAACACATTGTGGTGTTCGCAAGGTACGGCGGGCGGGTGTTGTGGTGGCAGGGTCGGGCTTCGCTCGCCGTCTGGCGGTTGCAATCACACTGTGATGTTCTATGTCACGTTGCGGTGCTCGCCCATAGGAGAGGAGAGAAGGGACGAGGAGAGAGGAGGGAGGAAGGAGGCGCGGGCATGCCCAAATGACTTGTTTCATTTCTTTTACATCATCGGTTTGTACTCTGGGAGGAGACTGGACGACCTGGGGGAGGAGGAAGCAGAAGAGGAAGAGAAGCAGAAGAACGAGGTAGCGCAGGGGATAAGGGCTAAGAGCAGTACAGTGGGAAAGCGGGAGAGGGAGAGCTGTTTGCCTTCAGCAAATCCACCAGCAGGTTAAGTCAAACCACCGCCCATTGTATCCACATGCGTGGCCTCCACATCAAGATACGCTCCTACTTACGAATGTCTTCCTGGTTGGTCCCCCGTACCCAGCGATCCGGGTGTGCACTCCCGATGTTGCCTTGCACGTGGCATGGGTCATTGAATATGTGGTATGTCTCGGCTCCGTAATCGAACACGAGACAGTCAGCGTGAGGGTCATTAGGATTGTCAGCAAGCTGCGGCAAGGCAGATCGCCAGAAACGAATTCGCCTTGTTTTGAAGTGTCTGGCACGTAAACTAAACGACTACATGTATGCTCCAACGGCAACACGGCAAGCATGAAACGGAACATGGGAACTCAAGCCCAACATCAGTGGGTAATCTTCAAGGTCTACATCCGTGAATCAGAACGGCTTGCCCCACTTGCCCAACGAAGACGAGAAGGACGAGGAAGAGGAAAAAGAGGACGACGACGACGACGACAACGACGACGACGACGACGACGACGACGACGACGACAGGGCCCAAGAAGGCGAGCCAGACGACGGATCCTGCCCACCCACAGCGCGGCCCCCGTGAGTAGCAATACACCTGCACCCCACGCCCTCCCATGCCCAGACGCATCCGCCACCGTGCCGCTGGGCACGGAGTGGGCGTGTCCCCAGGTCCTTTGCCTCGTCCCTTGAGTACTCCCTTAAGTTCTTGGGCTTTTTATGTTTTTCTAAACAACAAAAAAATCTGAGGAGTCTTTCAGGGACCCGGACCCGAATGTGCGAGATTTGGCGGGGCTTGGCGCGGCGGTTCTGGGCTCAGGCGCGTTTTCCCCGCGCGACATTTTTTCTGGCCCAGGAGGGCCCCAGAACAGGCCAGGAGGGCCCCACGAGGCCCCCGAGACGGTCCAAGAGGGCCCCGAGCCGCGAACGATCGCTCCAAGACGCCCAAGATGGCCTCCGGCTGGCCCAGGAGGCCTCCAAGACGCCCCAAGAGGCCTCCCGAGAGGGCCCCAAAAGGCAAAATCATGGATTAAATTCTTGGAGGATTTGGGCGTTCTCGCCTTTTCTGTTTTCCGACGCTCCAAGACGGCCCAAGAGGCCCCGACGACCACCTGAAGACGGTCCAAGAGGCCTCCAAGGGCTCCAAGACGGCGTAAGAGCGCCCCCAAACAGCCCAAGAGGCGCCAAAGACTGCCCTAGAGGGCCCCAACACGGCCCCACAAGGGGCTCAAGAGAGGGACCCCGAACCGAAAATCCTGGGCTTCCGTCCCGAGAGGCCCCCAGGAGGCCCCCAGGAGGCCCCCAGGAGGCCCCCAGGAGGCCCCAAGGAGGCCCCAAGGAGGCCCCTAAGAGGCCCAAAAAAGCGCCCCATCAGAAACGACACAGAGTCGACGCGCTTCCCTCCAGCATGGCCAGCTTGTCGAAGGTGTTAGATGCGTGGCAGCACCAGGGCGAGGCGCACACCGCGCTCGAGAGGGCGAAATGTCGCTCTCGCCCCAGCGCCGCACGGGCTGTCTTGGAAAATTGCGATCCCATTCGGGCACGGCGCATAGCTTTGGACTCGCACATCCTGTTCGAAGAAGCTGGGCCGCTCGACAGCGAGCGGCGTATTGCGCTCCCGAAGAGTGTCCAAACCCGGATTATTTCGTTAAGGTTGCGATCCCACCTTGGCGCGGCGCATCCTTTCCCTTCGGAGGCGGGGCTGCACGCGCACCCGCCTTCCGTTGGCGCGGGTGGGTGCGCGCTTGGCCCTCGCCGCACGTTGACTCGCTGATTCGCTCCAGCTTGCTGGCTTGGCCTCCTGACCCTCCTCATCAAACCCCTGCTCCCTCCTCTGTCCTCCGTCCGTTTCCTCCTTTTGCCGTCCGCTTTTCGTACTGCATCCTCCTCCTCCTCCTCCGTCGTCGTCCTCGTCCTCGTCCTCCTGTTCCTGTTCCTTTTTGTTCCTCCTCCTCCTCCTTTTTATCCTCACGTTCCTCCTCATATTCCATCCTTATCATTCGTCTTTCTCTTGTCCTCCTCCTCCTCCTCTTCCTCCTCCTCCTCTTCCTCCTCCTCCTCCTCCTCATCATCCTCCTCCTCATCCTCCCCCTCCCCCCAACCTATGCCTCCTCCTCATCATCCTAATTTTCTTCCTCTTCGTCCATCATCACCATCAGCATCATCAACATCATCATCACCACCAGTAGCATCATCACCATCACCACCACCACCACCACAACCACCAGCACCATAAGCATCATCAGCATCACCAACCGCAGCAACAACATCATCACCATAACCAGCATCATTAGCATTCGAATCATCAGCAGCAGCCGAAACATCATCAGTATCATCATACACATCATCAAAAAACCCTCATCATCAGCAGCAGAATCATCAACATCAGCATTATCATAATCATCGCCACTACCATCATCAGCATCGCCATCATCATCATAATCATCAGCATCATCATTGTCCTCATCAGCAACAACATCAGCATCATAATTTGCATTAACATCAGCATCAGCATCCTCATTAACTGCAGCAGCAGCATCACAAGCACCGTCATCACCCCTGTATATCTCATATTATTCCTCCCCGTCGCCCGTTTCATCGTCCTCATCCCCATCCTCATCACAATCGTAATCACCATCATCACCATCATGATCGTCATCATCATCATCATCATCATCATCATCAGCATCATCAGAATTATCAACATCATCATCCTCATCACCACCATCATCATCCCTATCAAAATCACCATCCACACAACAAGCATCATCATACTCGCAATGAGTGCCACGATCATGTTTACCACAGTTTCTTCCACGCTTCGGTCCATCCTGCTCTCGCCTAGCGGAGCGTCAGTTGCTTCTCCCTGGACCGAGGCAGGGCAGGGCATGAGCTGGCCTCTTTCTCTCATCGGGCGTCAGCAAGACTGGGCGTAGTGGAACCTGCTTCACTGATGTGTGCTGGGGGACGCCTTCCCCGACCCATTCCGCAAACCAGAACTGCCGTTGCCCGAAACACATACAAACTACGGCAGACATGGTTTAGCGATTCTACCTTCTGTTTTAGGGTTCGGACCCTATCACTATCTGGCCCCCTTTCTCTGGGGCCCTGGCTGCACCGAGTAAAAAGAAAGGGGGGAAGACAAAAGAACGGTTCGATCGGGCGGAGCGTCATGTATGCCCCATGCTTGACTATTTTCGTGGTGCCCTCCAGCGGCGACAGCATGCCGTCCACCTGACAGAGGGGGCACTGCATCGTCAAGCTGGAATCCTGTCCATTCCACCCCTTCCTCTTTTTGCTCCTCCATCCTTCCCAACAGCTACGAGTCGCCTGCCCAATGAGCCAACGGTTAAGAGGTTCAGGGCATTTGTGTACATGTCGACGTGGCGCGGGCGCGGCACCCCCTGGGGGGTGCTGGACGAATAACCCAGGTTGGCGTCAGCTTGTGATTAATAAAAGGCACGGGGGGGGCGTGACATAAACAAATATACGTTTCCCTGCTTAGGCGAATCGCGGGGGGAGGCGCCCGCCAAATGGAAACGTACGGCGGCGGCGCCGGTGATTAGCGCCGACGTCTGGCCGCCAGCGAGAGGGCGACAGGAGCGACGCCAGCGGCGCCGATTCAACGGAGAGGGACCGCAGCGCCTCCGCCAACGGGGCGCGCGGGCCAAAATGGCTACAGACAGCTGAGAGAAGAGGCGGGGGGAAGAGGCGCCCCAACTTGCGGGCGGCGCCGACACGGGTACAAAAGAGAACGGGAAGAAGGGGGGATGAGCGGCAGAGGCAGGCGAAAAGGGATCCCCCTTCTCCTTTCCCCCCTCCCAACCCCCCATCCACTAAAATATGTCCAACGACGACGTCGACGCCGACGCCGACGAGGCCGACGACGACGACGACGACGACGACGACGGCGAAGGCGACAGCAACGGCGACGGCGACGGCGACGGCGGACGAAGACACACTGCGGATACTGCGCAGGGGGGTACTGCGCATGCCAGCTGTAATCATCGACGACGACGACGACAATGACGACGACGACGACGACGACGACGACGACGACGAACGCACTGCGGATGCCACACGGGGGGGAAGAGGTGCGTAGGCCCGCTGTCGTCGACGACGACGCACGGCGGATGCCCCGCGGGGGGGGCTGCGCAGGCCCGTTGTCGTCGACGTCAACGTCGACGACGACGAAAACGACAACGAGGACAACGACGACGACGACGACGACAACGACGACGACGCGGAGACGACGGCGACGACGATGACGCCACCACGACGACGACGCCGACGCCGACGCCGACGACGCAAAAGACGACGACGACGAACAACCGACGACGACGACGACGACGACGACGACGACGACGACGACGACGACGACGACGACGACGACGATCGACACACGACGGACGACGGACGACGGACGACGGACGACGGACGACGACGACGGACGACGACGGTCGACGGACGACGGCGACGACGACGAGGACGACGACGACGACTGTGGCTCGCCAGAAACCTTCCTGGGAGGGTGAAAAACTTCGCCCCTGATGTATACGAACCCTACGAACATCTCGTAAACGAAAAGCAATCGTTGCGAGGTGCCGCGCAGGGGGGGGGCACGCGGCCCCCTCGGCGGCGCCCGCGACGACCGCGCGGCGCGCGCGCGTAAGAAAATATTCGCGCCCCGGGGGGTTCTACTGCCCCGGGGGGGGGGGCATCATTGAGCAATCGCGAGCTGACGTCACTCGGATCAGACATGGTTCTCACACCTGCGCGCGGCCCTCGGGGCCCCAAGACTGCCCCAAGAATGCCACGCGGCGGCTCCAAGAAAGCCGAAAAGCGACTCGGGGGCGATAATCAACGGGCGAAATGCTTCCAAGTATCCCAAAGACAGCCCCACGATAAACCCGAGAAGCCCAAGGATGTTCCAAGGCAGCCCTCAAGAGGCCCCCCGAAGACGAATGTCTAACAACAAGACATATGTGTTCGCATGTTTTCGGCTGCCTCGCCTCTTCGCTTCCTGTGGGATTGGAAACAAGGGCCCCTGATGCCTCAAGACGGCTCCGCGATCGCTCACGATGACCCCAACTGGGGCCTGGAAGAGCTCCAGGAGAGCTCGGGAGAGCCCCAGCGGCACCCCAGGAGAGACCCAAAAGAGACCCAAAAGAGCTCCAGAGACATCCCACGAGCGACCCCGGCTCGGGGGTCAACGGGCGGCAGGGCCCAAGACGGCCCCGACCGAACCCCAAGAAATGAAACGAGCCTCATTTTGGCACACACACACACACGTCACGCACGGCGTGGCCCAGGTGTCCTCAGCTGGCCCCCAAGAAGCTCCGAACCCCGAGGTGAAGCCAGGATGGCATCAACAAAAATGTTGCATCGCTTTGTACCGACCTTCGTCGAAGCCGTGCCCCAAGACAGTCAATGATTGCAAGACTTGCGCGCTCGTTACCCCTTGGGGACACATCATGAATCAAGCCCTGCGGGCTCAAAAATAGGCTCTAAGAAGACCCTTACTACTAAACTTCCCAAACTTCATTTGAAAATAGAAGGGCTGGCAAATCAATGCAAATGCGGATATCCAACTGTCGTTCCGCACTTGCGCACTACATGAGGGAGCTTGCCAACTACTATCAACAGGACATAGCGTGAGCCGAACTCGCGATGAGGGACGGGTAGCGAGGAGTGGGCAACGTGGCTGCCAAAATCGGCTCACCAACAAGATGGGGGGGAAGCATAGGAAGAGGAGAGGGAGGGAGAAAGAAATGAGAACAGAGAAACCCACAGGCCGATAATGATGGTGTGAGTCATCGGGAACGTATACGCATCCCCTTGCAATTCTAAACACATCTACGTGGTATGCATCGCCTGCTGGCAAAGAGCAAGGAGAGACGGAAATTGCGGGACGCAATTATCTCCAACAATTGGCGAGGAAACTGGGATGGCGAAGAAATGAAAGGAAGCGGCGGTGGGGATAAACTACCAACGATTAAAATCTGAACGCAACCACACCCACCACACACACACACCGTTATGTGAAGCGCTGGCGACGCGGCGACAATTTAAGATGAAGTGGGTGGTACATAGTCTGCGGCAGCAACAGGTCGCAAGAAAGGGACTGGCACGAGCTCAAGACATAAATGGTTCGATCACTCCGAATCACTGCGACAATAATGATAGCAAGAATGGCAAGGGTCATCATCATCATCATCATCATCATCATCATCATCATCATCATCATCATCATCATCATCATCATCATCATCATCATCATCTCATATCACCACAGACTCATCATCAGCAGCAGGGGCAGCAGCATCAGTATCATAAACATAGCCGATCGGAATCAGCATCAACATCTTCATCGCCAGCAGCAGCATCCTCATCAACATCATCAGCATCATCATCATCAAAATCGTGTGCAGGACATGCCTCCTTGAGGCCAGGTGCCTCCTCGAATCTTCGACTTCGCCCTGCGTGCACTGCCGCCTGGCAGTCGCAAGCCAACTTAGAGACACCAGAAGAGATACAAGCGCGCCGTGAGGGCGCAAGCCAGAAGGACTCTAGCCCCGGCCCACCACTACTGGCAACGGGCAGAGTGCACCGAAATGATGCTAGGAACCGAGGGCGACTGAGGCAGAGGTGGCCACGGTACGGCCACCCTTGCCCGAGCGGCCTCTTCTGCGGCGCGGCAGCAGCGGGGGGACCTCCTCCTCCTCCTCCTCCTCCTCCTCCTCCTCCTCCTCATCCTCCTCCTCCTCCGTCCCTTCCTCTCCTCATCCTCATACTCCACACTCTCGCTCGCCACGAGCACACCGACAGTAGCAACAGTGCTGGGCCTGTTGTCCACCACCACCACCACAAGTTGGAGGGGGAGGGGGTCCTCCTCCTCGTCCTCCTCCTCCTCCTCCTCGTTCCCCCCTCCAAGCATCCTCCCTCCTGAATTCCTGCTCCTGCACTCCTCCCCCCATCCTCCTCGGCAACCGCCCTCCTCCACCTCCTCCTCCTCCTCCTCCCTCTCCCTA
>CAUYUJ010000966.1:52500-107051 GCA_963575745.1 Prorocentrum cordatum
TTGGCCCCTCGAGCATCCGGGGCTTGACGCGCCCGAATGCAGTCCAAGACGGCCCCAAGACGGCCCAAGAGAGTCCCGCCCAAGATGCCCCCAAGATGGTCGATAGGGCCCCAAGAAGGCCTCAAGAGGGTCCCGAGAGGGGGGACACCAACGGACATTTCGAGCGTTCTGGCCCAAGAGGCCCCCAGGAGGCCCCAAGAGGCGCCCAAGAGGCCCCCAAGAGGCCCCCAAGAGAGCTCCAAGAGCACTCCCAAGACAACCCCAAAAAGGTAAACTGGATTGCTTTGAGTTGTTTGATGCTTTCGTCGTCGCCGACGTCGCCGCCGACGTCGTCGCCGTCGCCGTCGCCGTCGCCTTCGCCGTCGTCGTCGTCGTCGTCGTCGTCGTCGTCGTCGTCGTCGTCGTCGTCGTCGTCGTCGTCGTCGTCGTCGTCGTCGTCGTCGTCGTCGTCGTCGTCGTCGTCGTCGTCGTCGTCGTCGTCGTCGTCGTCGTCGTCGTCGTCGTCGTCGTCGTCGTCGTCGTCGTCGTCGTCGTCGTCGTCGTCGTCGTCGTCGTCGTCGTCGTCGTCGTCGTCGTCGTCGTCGTCGTCGTCGTCGTCTCCCTTCAGGGTCGGCGGCACCGGCCGCAAGGCCTTGGCAACACACCACGAAACCCCCTGCGGGTGGCTGCTGGTGCTGGCTCGCTTGGGCGAGCAGGCCCCCGCCGGGCGGGCGTAGCGACGGCGGCCGCCGCGGACGGCGCGGGGGCGCGGCGGATAGCGACGATGTCCAGGGGGGGGGGGGCAGCCTGCGTCGAGGGCCAGGGGAAGGCCGACGCCTGTGATGAGGGGCAACGGTAGGGTGGACTGGCCCAGGGGGTGAGCATGAAATCGACCTCGAATCGGCGATACCTCACCCACAGATCGGCGATAGGCCCCAGGGATAGCGTATCCGCACGGTCCTGGGCGGGGTGTGCAATCGGGCCCCCATCGGCGATGAACGGGCGGTTGAGGGTCGATGCATCCCCCCTGAGCCCATCCTGCTGTATCGTTGACCCCAGTTGAAGCCCGACGCTTGTGATGAGATTATCAAATCGCTTCTGCTGGCTGGTCGAGGGTGGCCCCGGCAAGGTAGAGCACTACGTGGCGCGCGTGCTGCACGCGGATGCCCAGGCTCGTGCCTACATCGCCGATGGTGGCCGTGGCCAGGGCGCCGAATAACTGGCGGGGGGGGGCCCAGCGGGCAGGGCGCCCATCGACACCGCCATGGCCGACAGCACGCCGTTGGTCCGTGGGCAACTCGCCCCTGCCCTCGTAGAGGCAGGAAAGGGGTCTGGGTTGACAGGCAGTCGGCGGCACGGCGCGCAAAATGCCCGCGAGGAGGCGGAGGATGCCATCTGGGGAGGCCTTGGCCTCCTGGGTGGTCCATCCATCCATGCCGCCAGCCCGATGTCAAGGCCGCGTCCGTACGGATGAAGTGGATGAGGGCGGGGAGTCCAGCGGCGTACTCGCGCCCGAATGCGGACGACGTGGACATGCTCCCAGGTGTCGACCATGAGCCGAAGCAGATGAGATACCATCCTCGCTCCTCACTCCTAGTTTAGCTCCTCATCCTGATACCTACACCCCACTGCCCACTCCTTGGTCCCTGCTCCTCCTCCTCCTCCTCCTCCTCCTCCTCCTCCTCCTCCTCCTCCTCCTCCTCCTCCTCATCATCATCATCATCAGCAGCAGCAGCAGCATCATCATCATCATCATCATCATCATCATCATCATCATCATCATCATCAGCATCAGCATCAGCATCAGCATCAGCATCAGCATCAGCATCAGCATCAGCATCAGCAGCAGCAGCAGCATCATCATCATCATCATCATCATCATCATCATCATCATCATCATCATCATCATCATCATCGTCAGCATCATCATCATCAGCAGCATCATCATCGTCATCGTCCTCCCCCTCCTCCTCCTCCTCCTCCTCTTCCTCATCATCATCATCATCATCATCATCATCATCATCATCATCATCATCATCATCATCATCATCATCGTCAGCATCATCATCAGCAGCATCATCATCCCCATCATCATCACCATCATCAGCATCATCATCGTCATCATCATCATCACCACCACCACCATCATCATCATCATCAGCAGCAGCATCATCATCATCATCATCACCATCACCATCACCATCACCACCATCACCATCACCATCACCATCATCATCACCATCATCATCATCACCATCATCATCATCACCATCAGCATCATCATCCTCCTGCCCTCGGGGAGGCAGGAGGGCCTCCTTGATGTTGAATTCGTGCACGTGCTTGCCGTCGCGTATCGTGGACTTGCCGAGGGCAACGTGCACCTTCGCCCCGCCAGGGGGGCCAGCCAACGACGCAGCGGGGCGGCGCTGGGCGGCCCGCGCTGCGCCTCCTCCAGGGAGGCAGCCACGTCCTTCTCGTGTTCCTCCTCGCCGTCCTCCTCCTCGTGTGCCTCCCTCTCCTCGCGTTCCTCCTTCTCCTCGTGTTCCTCCTTCTCCTCGTGTTCCTCCTTCTCCTCGTGTTCCTCGCCGTCCTTCTCCTCGTGTGCCTCCCTCTCCACCCCGTCCCTGGTAAGCAGCCCTTCCTCCTCGCGCCACCAGCCGTGCGGGTCGGGTGTGCCACGGGGGAGCCCCTTGCGCTTGCGCAGGGCGTCCGTCGGGTGGTCGGGGCCTCCCCCTGAAGACTTCCTCATCGCACCCCGAACCCTGAAATCCCACCAGCCATCTGGGCGTAGGCGGTTCCAGGAGTCACCCGTTCCGGTCCCCCTTTTCCCCTTCCTGGATCCTTCCCTTGCCCCCCTCCCCTTTTCCCATTTTCCCCTTTTCCCTTCCCTTTTCCCTGCCTGGATCCTTCCCTTTCCCTTTTTCCCTTTTCCCTTCCCTTCCTTTCCCTTCCTTTCCCCCCTTCCCTTCTCTTCCTGGATCCTTCCCTTTTCCCCTTTCCCTTTTCCCTTCCCTTCCTTTCCCTTCCTTTCCCCCCTTCCCTCTTCCCCTCCTGAATCCTTCCCTTTGGCCCCTTTCCCCTTTTACCCGTTCCGGTCCCCCTTTTCCCCTGCCTGGATCCTTCCCTTGGCCCCCCTCCCCCCGGGTCCCGCGCGCGGGCGGGGGAGCGGAGGCGTCAAAGTGCGCGCGCTGGCGCGCCCGAGGTGGCTCCGTTCTCCGTGGACGCCCTGCTCTCTCGCTCCAGGAGCCGCGAGGACGAAGGGCGGGCCCTGTTCGAAACGGGGCGCCCTCGCCTGCGTGGCAAGCCCGTGGGGCACTCCTCTTCCGAGAGTGCGCCTCCCAAAACGAAGGGGAGTTGTCGCAGGGACTTGCGAGGAAGGGCCCTGGGGCGGGGGGGCGCGCTCGGAGACCATCGACGCATCCTGGAGTCACTTCCGTCCTCCTCCTCTTCCTCAGGCTCTTGACCTGGCCGTTGGGAGGGGTCCTCGAAGCCACGGCTGGACGCGGCTCAGAAACTCTTCGGGCCAGAATGTCTCCTCCTCCTCCTACTCCTCCTCCCCTTCCTCCTCCTCCTCCTCCTCCTCCTCCTCCTCCTCCTCCTCCTCCTCCTCCTCCTGCTTCTCCTCCTCCCCTTCCTCCTCCTCCTTCTCTTCCTCCTCCTCCTCCTCCTCATCTTCCTCCTCCTGACCCTCCCGCATGCCCTATCCCTTCTCCTCGCCTCCTCCTCTTTCGACCCCCGTTCATCATCATCCTTATCCTTCTCATCTTCGTCCCCAACAGTTACGCATTAAGAACGATACTTTCCTCCCTCCCCTGACTCTGTGCGGAAGATGCTCGGTCCTCTCCGAACATTGTTTTTTCCCCAACCATCCTGTGGTGTTGGGTCCTCGTTTTGAAAAGGCAATTCACCGCGTTCCTGCCTTCCTTCCTCTCCTCCTCCCCCTCTTTATTCCTCCCATCCTCCCGCTGCCCTCCCTCTGCTCCGACCCCTGCCTCTGCCATCCTCGATTCATCTCGTCGTCATCATCATCATCATCATCATCATCATCATCATCATCATCATCATCATCATCATCATCATCATCATCATCATCACCATCACCATCATCATCATCATCATCATCATCATCATCATCATCATCATCATCATCATCATCATCATCATCATCATCATCAGCCGCATCATCATTAGCATCATCCTCATCAACATCATCGTCATCGTCATAATCATCATCACCAACATCAGCAGCAACACCATCACCACCAACACAAACAGAATCATCATCAGCATCAGCATCATCACCATCATTATCATCATCATCATCATCATCATCATCATCATCATCATCATCATCATCATCATCATCATCATCATCATCATCATCATCGTCATCGTCATCGTCAGCATCATCACCATCATCATCATCCTCGCTATCACCATCGCCATCGCCATCATCCAATCATTGCCATCGCCATCGTCAGCATCGTATCTTTGTTCTCCACATGCGCACCATGTCAGCACACCTCTCACACGGTTCGTGGCCCCATAAGGGAGCTCCACCGAAAGCCCCAGTGGCTGCGTTGCTCCACCGAAGGCGCAACTGGCCGCGTTCACCTGCGTCCCGCTCCCATTTCGGCACACCCACACGCATCGTGGCCCCATAGGGAGCTCAACCGAAGGCCTCAATGGTTGCGTTCTCATGCGTCCCGCGCCCATTTCGGCACACCCGTCACACGGTTCGTGACCCCATAAGGAGCTCAACCGAAGGCCTCAATGGTTGCGTTCACATGCGTCCCGCGCCCATGTCGGCACACACCCCACACGCTCAGTGGCCCCATAGGGAGCTCAACCGAAAGCTGCACATGCTAATTCCCTGACACGCTTCGGGGCCACATAAGAACCTCAACCGAAGGCGCCAATTGCAGATTCCACTCATTGGAAGTATTATGTTTTGGGGTGTCCTCCACCAGCTGCGGCTTGCCGAGAGCCGCTTTTCCAGGGGCGCCCGAAGCGTCGTCCCGAATGATCGCTGGAGGCCCAAGATATTCGAGCTCTTGCCTGAAAGTTGTCGAAATCGCTCGAATTCTACCAAAGGCCTCTGTGGGTTTTGGCGGTTCGTTCGGAGACACTCTTCCGTCGGATGTACTGCGCGAGTTGTTTCCGCGCGAGTGGGTTCCGAAAGACACCGATTTCTTCGCTGCAAAGGAGAAAGACATCGACTGCGTCGCCATGGCCTACGTATCTGGCGCGCTGGGCCAGCTCGGGCGCGGCTGGGACAGGGCGCGGCACCTCTACTACGAGGAATCCGACGACGACGACGACGACGTGTTCGACGTTGCCGGCGTGCCGAAGGGCACGGCAGCGGGCAACGGACGAGATCCTTTCTACGACACGGCCGAAATGGCCGCCACGGCCGAAGCATTCGAAGAGTTCCGCGGCCTGGTCCGTCCGAGGCACGTCCGCGGAGACCGCGCCAGACACGATGTTTTGCGGACTCCCGCGAGTTATCCCCCGCTGCTTTTCCCGAGCGACTTCGGGTGCTTTCGGCCCATCAGCATCGCCCTCGCCCGGGTGCTGGGGCCTCCTTCGGCGAGGGTGGCCTTGCCACGCCTCGTTATGAATGGGTTCGACCTGGTGCCGCGCGCGGTGAACGCGAAGATGGGGCGACTTCTCGTTCCGCTGCTCGGGTAACCTTAACACCGCCCCCGCCGCGCAACTGCGCCTCCTCTTCTTCAACCCAGAGGCGGTGCGCCGCTGGAGACATAGGGAACGCCAGAGGATGACCCGCCAGGTTCGCAAACACATGGGCCGCGGCTTCACTTTCCCGCGCACGTCCGCTGCGATTCTCCGCTCGCTCGCGCCAGCGGAGGAGGCCCCTCAGCGTCGCGGCCATGGGGCTCTAGGCTTGCTCTGCATGGCTGCGCTTGGGATGACCTGCGCGCGCTGCCTGGGCTCCTTCGGGGCGACTGGCGCGCGTCGCGGGAACTCCGTGCTGCGCTCCGCCTCGCGCCTCGCTGGCCCGTCGCCGGCCTGCCCAACGGCCAGCGCCTGGCTCGCCGTCGGCCAGCCAGCAGCGGACGACCCGCGCGCGTCGCCCGGACCCCTGCGGGGCAGCCAGCGCGCGTCGCGGGCACTCCGCGTTGTGCGCTCCGCCCAGGAGCCGCGGCCACGAGGGCGCGAGCACACCGACGGCAAACAGCTGAGAGCCCACCTTCCCGCTCCGCTCCCCCCCCCTGCCTGCACTGCCCCGCGCCTCGTTTTTGTTCCTGCGGCGCGTCGCCAATGGGAGCAGAAGGTTGCACCTGGTGCGCTACTCGGAGGTGGCGCGCTCCCCTCTTTCGTCTCATCTCACTCGCGGTACTCGCAGTTGCATCTGGTTGGGCCCTTCGTCGGACAAAATTGCACACCGGATTGCTGCGTGTTTGTTCCATCCGATTGTTTTCGGTGTTTCGAAATGGTGATCCCGCTGCAGCGTGGGCCTCATTCTCGGATCGGCGCTGTGCTCCCGTCGTTCAGAATGGCGCTCTCGCCCGAGCGCGGGCCACTCTTCTGGATCCGAGTCCTGTTGCATCTCTGTCGCCACCCTCGTTTCGTCCTCCGCCTTCCCCTGGCTCTCCTGCTCCTCCCACTCCTTCCACTCCAGTTCCTGCTACTGCTATTCGTCCTCGCGCTCCTCCTTCCTCATCGTCGTTTTCCTCCTACTCATCCTCCTGCTCCTCGTCCTCCTCCTGCTATATACGCAGCTCCCCTGTTCCGAATTGCGCATAACACGATGCGGTCTTTTGTGGGATGCCAGGCCAGCTATGACACGCGTCCGCGGATAAAACAATCAACGCAATGGGAAGGGATTGGAGTGAGGGATAAGAGTCATAGATGGCGCGCGAGCGCACCTCGCTTGTCATCCTGCTCCGCACCCCCCTCCTACCCTCCTCCTCTTACTCTTCCTCCTCCAACCCTGATTTCCGGATCAGAATCGGATGAAACAGCCTGGGTGTAAGTGCGATAAGCTGGCGCTTCGACGCTCAAAGGACTCTGCTGACCTTCGACCCGAGGTGTTATTGAGCAGTGCGCGAGCGAGGACGTGGAAGGTGTTCCAATATCGTTGCTTCTCCCCCTCTCCCATCCTCCTCCTCCTCTTCAACCCTCGTCCTCTTCCTCCTCCTGCTCCTCCTAGCTCCTCCTCCTCCCCTTTCCCCCTTCCGTCACTCCCCTTGCACCCCTCCTCAATCCTTCTCCACACGTCAACATGAACACCACTCTCCCCTCCGCCCCCGAAGACCACTATGAGGGGGCGTGCCCCCATCTGCGTATTGCTTGTTTGCACATCGGGTGCCTGCGAGTTGGATGCTTATGTGTGTTTCCCAATCCGAATGTTCGGTGTTTCCACCATGTTGCTGCCGCTACAGCGCTGGCCTCATTGTGCGGCTTCCGCTCGATCCGAATCGAGCTCCCGCTGCAACGCTGGCCTCACTTCCACGCTTCCGCTCGATCCAAATCGTGCTCTCGCTGCAACGTTGGCCTCGTTTCCAGTGCCATGCCGTGGCATGTACTGCAATGCTATGTTGTGTTTCGCTGTGCGATGCTATGCCTTCTGCTGCATTGCTATGACATGCACTTCTTGGCCTCGCAGTGCACCGCCATGCTCTGCCACGCTACGATTTGAGGTTCAAAGACATGCTATGCCATGGAATGCTATACCATGCTACGGCATCCAGCCGTGCGAATAGACAGGAGATCTACGCCATGGTAAGGGATGGAAGGGTTGGGTAGGATGTCAGTTAAGACGTTTGCCTAACTAGCTTGTTCCTTCCCCTCTCCCTTCTTCCTCCTCCTCCTCCTCCTCATCCTCCTCCTCCTCTTCCTCCTCCTCTCCATCATCAGCAGCAGCAGAAGCATCATCATCATCATCATCATCATCATCATCATCATCATCATCATCATCATCATCAGCATCATCAGCATCATCAGCATCATAATCATCATCACAATCAGCATCATTATTATCAGCATCATCATCATCAACATAATCGTCATCGCCATCGTCATCGTCATCATCATCATCATCATCATCATCATCATCATCATCATCATCATCATCATCATCATCATCATCATCATCATCATCATCATCATCATCATCATCATCATCATCATCATCATCATCAGCATCATCATCATCAGTATCATCAGCATCATCAGCATCATCATCAGCATCATCATCATCATCATCATCATCATCATCATCATCATCATCATCATCGTCAGCATCATCAACATCATCAACATCATCATCCTCATCCTCATCATCATCGTCATAATCATCATTATCATCATCCTGCTCCTCCTCCTCCTGATCCTCCTGCTCCTCCTCCTCCTCATCATCAGTATCATCTTCGTCGTCGTCATCGTCATCGTCGTCATCATCGTCATCATCGTCATCATCAATATCATCATCCTCATCATCTTCATCATCCTCATTATGATCATCAACACCATCGTCATCATCATCAGCATCATGATCATCCGCACCGTCATCATCGTATTCATCGTCGTCATCGTCATCATCATCGTCATCATCATCAGCGTCATCATCATCGTCACCGTGATCATCAGCAGCATCCTCATCATCCTCATCATCATACTCATCACGACAACCACCGTCACCACCACCACAACCATCATCATCATCATCATCATCATCATCATCATCAGCATCAGCATGATCGTCATCATCATCGTCATCAGCAGCAGCAGCTTCAGCATCAGCAGCATCATCATCAGCAGCAGCATCACCACCTCCTCGCCTTCCGCCCCCGGGGCACGGCGAGACGGGCAGAGCGACGTTCCCGCCGACCTTGGACACGAGCACGTCTCCGCTGACCTGGGGGGGGGGCGGGGGGGGCGAGCGGGGCGACGGGGCACGGCGCAGGAGGAGAGGGAGAGCGAGAGCAGGACGGACCACAGGCAGAAGCAGACGCAAACGTTCCTCACAGATTCGTGAAATAAGAGAAGGGAATATAAGAGAAAGGACGGAGAGAAAGGGGGCGGGAAGAGAGGAGAGGAGAGGGGAGGGGAGGAGCGGAGGGGAGAGTGGGACAGAGGAGTGCACGGGAGAGGGAATAGAAAGAGGGAGACAGGAGCAGCAGGGGGAACTAAAAAAAGATAGGGAGAGGGGACATAGAGATGGATAACGAGGGAGAGGAGAGGAGAGGAGAGGAGAGGAGAGGAGAGGAGAGGAGAGGAGAGGAGAGGAGAGGAGAGGAGAGGAGAGAAGGGAGGAAGGAAAGGAGAGAACAGAAACGATAGAGCAAGAGGGAGCGACACGGAAAGACAAGCGAGCAAACGCACACACTGACAGACGAGCAGACGACGACGAGCAGGCCGGGAGACCTCCAGCGGACTCCCAAGGTCTCCAGAGGTCTCCTGCAAACTTCCCGGGTGCCTCCGGCGGACCGGGAAGGCCGCAGGCAACGGGAGAGATGAGCCGAATCTCACAGATGCAGGCCCCAGGGCTGAACCCAAACGTTGCTCTTCGTTGGAGCTTGGCTTTGCTGTTCGTCTGGCTCTAGCCGTTCTCCTGCATGCCTCTCTGCCAAAGAAAGAAAAACAAAACACTGCCGAAGTCCAGCAAAACAGCGCTCGGGTCCAGCCCTGGCTGGCCCGGCAGAACAAAAACCTGCAGGCTACGAATGGTCCTAGCTCGGCAGGCCAGACTTCGACTCCCGAGGCGGCAACCGATCTCGTCCAAGCAGTAACGACACTTCTCGAGGACCAGGCTGATAAGAGTCCGTCTGACACGAGGCTCGCCAACACCACTGAGCGTCTGCACGAGCTGATGGGAAACTCCAGCACACGCGGAAAGCATCTGTACACCACCACCGTGCCAGGCCAGGGCCATCCTGGGCCCCAGGATGGTGTATACGCCCTCCTGGCCGAGCCAGGAGGGTCTGTACAGATGGCCCTGGCCTGGCACGGTGGTGGTGTACAGATGCCTTCCTCGGACAGCAGGAGCTCTGCCCAGTACACGGGAAAAAAGGTGGTGCCCGTGCTCCGCCGAGGGGCCACCCGCGGGGCCTTCCGCCGGGGCGGAGGAGGTCAACTTGTGCCGCCCTCTTGGCAGGGAGGCCTCCGAGAGCGCCCACGAGCCTAGCCTCTCGACGGTCAGCGTGCCAACCTGATCCTCGATACCCGTTATGTTTTGGAGAATGCTCTGGAGCAGATGTGCATGAAGGCGTTGACTAGTGTGCCCTTCGCTGTGCGGAAATGGACCACTGATAATTCCCTTCGAGGGAAGATCAGCTCAGCGATGGAAGTTGCTCAGCCAAGGGAGAAGTGGTCAACCTTCGCGAAGGGTCCGTCTGCGGTCATGGGGATGAAGACCACAACGAACGGGCTTCTGCAATGGTTTATCGGGTAATACGTAAAAGTATACATATATCGAAAACGGCCTTATTGTGGTTCCAAATGGCGTCATGGTCTGGACAAGCACTGAAGGTGGCGGCAACATGTGTGACAGCAGGGCCGTGGAACTCGTGAATAACACCCTGTCCTGAAATATTGAACTGGTACGATTGTCTACACAATGTTATATTCCCACCCATAATAAAGAAACATTGTGTATTTGTGTGTCCGCCTGCACATTACGCCTGTTGTGTGTTCCGTCTTGCTGTTTAGCGGTTGAACCTTTATGTCATACAGTTTTCGGGTGCAGTTGCAGAAAATACGATGCGATGTAGGTGTACCATACACATGACGTTTGCCGTGCCTCCCTGTATGTTTGCGCGTGCCTGCACGTCGATGTGCACAACCACCCGGGCGAGTGCATATCTCAGTGTTTGGCCAAAACGTTTTTGGGCCAGCCGCCTGGCGCCTCACACAATGTCGGCGCCAGCGCCGCCTAGGCAGCAGCTGACGTTCAAAGACATGCCACGGTAGCCAGACCAGACATTGAAAATACACCTGAGCTCGACGCTGTGATATTGTATACGACATCAGATTGGTCTTCAGTTCCTTGGATCTGGAGACTTTCGACACCGCCGCGATGTCCTGAGTTGCGCTCAAGAGGTAGTGCGCATTATTGGGAGATGTTATAAAAAACATGTTGGGTGCTCAGCGCGGCCATCGGAAGGATCTTCAGGGTGCTCTCGCAGGACCTCTCGCAGGGAACTTCACGGAGCACGTGGGCCTCGAGTGTGAGAGCTTGAAGTGGTCATCTTCCTTGCAGTGTATGCGTGTGTGCGCGCGTGCGCGCATTCGCCCCTGCACGCGCGCGCGCGTGGGCGCGCGCGCGCGCGTGCCCGCGCGTGCGGCGCGCGCATGCGCGTGAGGGCATGTGCGCGCGCGCGTGCGCGCGTGCGCGTGCGGGCGCGTGCACGCGTGCGTGCGCGCATGCGCGTGAGCGCGTGCGCGCGTGCGTGCGCGTGCGTGCGCGTGCGCGTGCGCGCGCGTGGGCGCGTGTGCGCGCGTGCGAAAGCGCGTCCGCGCGTGCGCGCGCGCGCGCGTGCGGTCGTGTGCACCCGCGCGTGTGTGCGCGCGCGTGAGCGCGCGCGCGCGCGCACGTGTGCGTGCGTGCGCGTGCGCGCGCGGGCGCGTGCGCACATGCGCGAGCGCGCGTGCGCGCGTGCGCGTGCGCGGCCGCTTTCACGCGCGTCCGCGCGCAAGCCCCTGCGCGTGCGCGCGCACGCGCACGCGCGCGCGTGAGGGCGCCCGCGCTTGTGTGCGCGGGTGCGCGCGCGTACGCGTGCGCGCGCGTGCGCGCGTTTGGGCGTGCGCGTGCGTGCGTGCGCACGTGCGCGTGTGCGTGCGCGCGCGTGAGCGTGTGTTCGCATGCGCGTGGGTGCGTGTATGCGTGCGTGTGTGTGTGCGTGTGCGTGCGTGCGTGTGCACGTGCGCGCGCGCGACTGTGTGCGCGCGCGTGCGCGCGTGCGTGTGTGCAAGCAAGCGTGTGTGCGTGTGTGAGCGTGTGCGCGTTTGCGCGTGTGCGCGCGTTTGTGTATGTGCGTGTGCGCATGTGTGCGTATGTGCATGTGTGCGCGTGTGCGTTTGTGTGTGTGCGTGTGTGCGTGCGTGCGCGTGTGCGTGCGCGTGCGCGTGCGTGTGTGCGTGTGCGCGCGTGTGCGTGTGAACGTGTGCGCGTGCGTACGTGTGCGCGCGCGTGCGAATGGGCGTGTGCGCGTGCGTGCATGTGTGCGCGTGTGCCTGTGTGCGCGTGCGTGCGCGCGCGTGCCCGTGCGCGCGTGCGTGCGTGCGTGCGCGCGTGCGCATATGCACGTGTGCGCGCGTGCGCGCGCGCGCGTGCACGCGTGTGTGCGCGTGTACGTCCGCGCGTCCGTGCGTGGGTGTATGCGCGTGCGTGTGCGCGTGTGCGCGCGCGCGTGTGCGCGTGTGCGCATGCGCGTGCGCGCCCGCGCGCGTGCGTGCGAGCGCATGTGCGCGTGTGCGCGTGCGCGCGTGGGCGCGCGTGCTTGAGCGCGCGCGTCGGCGTGTGCGCGTGTGCGCGCGTGCGCGCGCAAGCGCGCAAGCGTGTGCGCGCGCGCGGGCGCGTGCGTGTGTGTGTGTGTGCGTGTGTGCGTGTGTGCGCGTGCGCGCGTGTGCGGGCGCGCGCGCGTGCGTGCGTGCGTGTGCGCGTGGACGTGCGTGCGCGTGTGCGCGTGTGCGTGTTTGCGCGCGCGCGTGAGTGCGCGCGCGTGTGCGCGTGCGCGCGTGTGTGCGTGTACGCGAATGTGCGTATGTGCGCATGTGCGCGTGTGCGTGCGTGCGCATGCGCGCGTGTGCGTGTGCGCGTGCGTGCGTGTGCGCGCGCGTGCGCGACTGCGCGCGCGCGCGCGCGCGAGCCCGTGCGCGCGCGCGTGTGCGCACGCGCGTGCGTGCCTGAATGCGCGCGTACGTGTGGCGTGTGTGGGTGTGTGTGCGTGTGTGCGCGCGCGCGTGCGTGCGTGCGCGCGTGCGTGCGTGCGCGCGCGTGCGCGTGCGCGCGCGTGCGTTTGCGCGCGCGCGTGCGCGTGCGCGCGCGTGTGCGCGCGAGCGTGAGCGCGAGCGCGCGTTCGCGTGAGCGCGAGCGCGCGTTCGCGCGCGCGTGTGCACGCGCGCGCGCCCGCGTGCGTGCGCGCGTAAGCGTGCGCGCGCGTGCGCGCGCGTGCGTTTGCGCGCGCGTGTGCGCGCGCACGTGCGTGCGTCTGCGCGCGCGCGTGCGCGTGCGTCTGCGCGTGCGCGCGCGCGGGTGCGAGCGCGCATGCGCGCGCGCGCGCGCGTGCACGCGTGAGTGTGTGCGCGTGCGTGTGCGTGCGCGCGTGCACGTGCGCGCGCGTGCGCCTGCGTGCGTTCGCGCGCGCGCGCGCGTGCGCGTGCGCGCGTGCGTGTGAGCGCGCGCGCGCGCGGGCGCGAGCGCGCGCGAGCTTGCGCGTGCATGCGTTCGCGCGTGCGCGCGGGCGGACGGGCGGGCGGGCGAGCGGGCGGGCGCGCGCGCGCGTGCGCGACTACGTGCGTGCGCGCGCGGTATGTGGTGTGCGCATGTATGCGTATATGCGCGCGTCCGTGCGCGTGCGTGTGTGCGCGTGTGTGAGTGTGTTTCTGTGAGTGCGTATGTCTGCCTGTCTGTCTATCTGTCTGTCCGTCCGTCCGTCTGCCTGTCTGTCTGCCTGCATGTCGGTCCGTCCATGCGCGCGCGCGAGTGCGCGCGCGCCCGCGCGCAAGCGCGCGCGTTGTGCGCGCGAGCGCGGGCACGGGCGCAGGCGCAGGCGCGCGCGCGCGTGAGTGTGCGTGCGCAGGCGCGCGCGCGCGCGTGCGCGCGGGTGTGCGCGCGCGAGCGTGCGCGTGCACGTGCGTGCGCGCGCGTGCGCGTGGGCGCACGTGCGCGCGTGCGCGCGCGTGTGCGCGTGCGTGTGCTTATACGCATGCGCGTGCGCGTGTGCGCGTGCCGCGCGTGCTCCTGCGCGCGCGCGTTCGCGCGCGTGCGCGCGTGCGCGCGCGTGCTAATGTGCTACAGTTACCTTGATTTAACGCTTCTCTGGGCATTTATTCCAGCAGCTTCTCCATGTTATGGTCTAAATCGATCGACGGTTGGGAACTCGGGCGCGCCGACACATGCCCAAATGACCCCATGGTGGGAGTTTTGGCTGCACCAGACCTCCCACCTTACTACTGCCATCGAATCGACTGGAGAACCCCCTTCTGTTAAATCGAATACAGTTTTCGACGCTTGCTTTTTTGGGAGACGGAGAGAAGTAGGTCGCCTCATAATGGCGCCTGCATCATGAATATGCTCGGGGCGATAACGGTCTTCTTCTCTTCCGAGTGATCCTTCCTGCGGCCACATGCTCTGCGAAGCTTAACGGCTGTGCCGCCGCTTCGGCTGATAACCAGTCGTTTGCCTGGATATTTAAAATCCCTGCAAGATGTTCTGTTGACGTCTCATAGTCAGTGGGCTCCGCCGATGACATGGGTAAGAAAGGATAATGCAGCCAAGCATGCAATAGGGTAACACTGAAGAGAGGAGGCCGCCCCGATGGCCGACGCACTCGCGCGCGCCGCAGGCTCGCTCCTTTTCCGTTTCCCTAGAGCCAAAGTGTAGCTGCAGGTAGACATTCGAGTCAAGAAGAGAAGCAGACAGCACAGCAGACACTGCAGGCAATGCTAAAGAGCAGGCTGGGCGGCAGGCTGGTGGTGCGGAAGAAGTGCATTGACTCTTGTTGTTACTCCGACCACGCCGATCACGACAACCCTGATGATGATGATGATGATGATGATGACGGCGCTGACGATGACGATGATGATGGTGATGACCCTCATGATAATAGTGATGATGATGACGATGAGGATGATGATGCAGATGATGATGAGGAGGAGGATGATGATGATGGTGATGATGGTGATAGTGGGGATGAGGAAGCTGATGAGGAAACTGATGAGGATAAGAATAAGGATGAGGATGACGGTGATGATGATGAAAATGATGATAATAATAACAATGATGATTGTGGTGATGATGGTGGTGATGATGACACTGATAGTGCTGATGATGATGATGATGATGGCGAGAATGCTGATGATGATGGTGATAATAATGATAGTGATGATGATGCGAATAATGATGATAATGACGACCATGATGGTCATGGTGATGCTGATGATAGTGAGGATAATGGTGGTGATGGTACTGGTGCTGATGATGATGATAATGATGATGATCAGGTGGTGTGGTGGTGATGCTGATGTTGTTGATGATGGTGATGGTGATGAGGATGATGGTTATGATATGAACGATGATGGTAATGATGGCGATAGTGACGATGATGATGCTGATGGGGATAAGGATCAGGATGAGGATGATGATGAGGATAAGAATGAGGATGATGATGGTGATGATGACGATTATGCTGGTGAGAATGCTGAAAATAATACTGATGATGCTGATGATGATGGCGATGATGATAACGACGAATATCATGACGATGACGACGGCGACGACGATGATGACGATGATGGTGATGATGAAAATGATGGTGATGATAATGATAATGATAATGATAATGATAATGATAATGATAATGATAATGATAATGAGAATGAGAATGAGAATGAGAATGATACTGATAATGATAATGATAATGATAATGATAATGATAATGATGGTGGTGATGCTGATGATGGCGGTGATGGTGATATGGTGCTGGTGGTGGTGATGAAAACGATGACGATGATGTTGATGATGGTGACGATGAAAATTATAGGCTCGGAAAAGAGTTTGAGGATGTCTCGGGCGAGGGGCGGGTTCCGCACCCTCAAGGGGGAGCGGCGGGCGGCTGCCCAGCGAGCAGGCGTCGAAGCGACGTCTTGTGCCAACAGAGGTAGCTTGAGCCAGAATGGCTACTGGCTCTCGTGAGGCCCTTTTGGACCGCTTTGGGGCTTCTCGGGGGCCTCGTGGGAGCCGCTTGAGCTCTCTTGACCCGCCTCAGGGCGTGGAGTCCTTCGGGGGCTTTCTTGGTCTGCCTTGGCGCCGTCTTAGACGTAGGAGGCAGGACGAAAAAGACAACATGTGCGATAAAGAACACAGCAAAGGGCATGTAGAGGCTGAGGTCTGGATAGAGATTGACGTGGAGATCGTGATAGAACTGGGAAAATACCAGCAAGGAGTGCCAATCGTCGATACTCAGGAGGGTTCCCACTCGAGTGGGGATCTCCTGCCAACATCTCGCATCTACAGCTTGGGCGGCATTCCGGTCCCAAGCTTACGACATTGGTCTGGACTGCATAGAAGTTCGAAGGCCAGCTGAACGCTCAGGATATTCGGAGCGGAAGAAGAGACGTATGGTAACCAGCGTGGGCCCAAAAATGTTGCGCAATATGTTTGGTGCAATGTATGTGGTGCCGGATATGTGGTACAACACATGGTGTGCAGCAGATGTGCAGCAAACGATGCGGTGCAACCCCTGTGGTACAGTCTGCGTTCAGCAATGTCTATTTGCAAACTATGTTGTGCCATATGCGTTGCGCAATAGATGATGTGCAAAGGTACAAGATTTGTGCTGCATGTGTATATATACATATATATATAAGTATGCGTGGTACAACCTAGGTTGTGCAATATATGGTAGAATAATCCATGTGGTGCAATATATGTGGTGCAATCCACGTGGCGCAATACATTATGGGTACCATCGACGTGGTGCGATGAATGTGGTGCAGTGGATGTGGTGCGATAGATGCGGCAATCAATACAACATGTTCTGCCATCTATGTGGAGCAACCTACGTGATGAAATATATGTTGAATCCGTATATGCTGTACAAAATTAATTGGTAAAAATACGTTGTGCAATCTACGTGGTGCATAATATGTGGTCCAGTCCTTCAGTCCTTGTTGCGACGAGGAGGCGACGGGGCGGCGACGGCGGCCACATGGCCGCCTGACCGACCGCCAGGCCCAGTTCCCCAGAAATGAAGTAAGAGCCCCTAGAGGAACAAAAAGTGACATAAACATAAAAACTCGGAGGTCCGCGCGGATTTCTCGGATCGGCGCTGGACCCCCCTCCCTGGCGCGCGGAGCGCGCCAGGGGCGGCGCCGGAGGCGCCGACGGGGGGGCCCCAGCGCCAATTCCGAGAAATCCGCGCGCGGACCTCCGAGTTGTTATGTTTCTGCCACTTTTTGTTCCCCTAGCCCCAACGTGCAAGCACTGCTCGAAGCTCTTTCGCAGAAGGCATCTATACACCACCAGCGTGCCAGGTCAGGGCCATCCTGGGCGCTAGGATGGTGTATGCGCCCTCCTGGCCGAGCCAGGAGGGTCTATACACCATCCTACGACCCAGGATGGCCCTGGTCTGGCACGGTGGTGGTGTATAGATGCCTTCGTCGGAGCGCTCTGGGAAGAGGAGCAGGGGCAGAGGCAAGGGCAGGGGACGTGGCTCCCTCCGCTCCGCCTCGAGGCCGCGGCGCATCGCCGCACACGAGGCGCGCCTCGGGCCGTGCTGCTCGGGCCGCCTCGCCTCGGAGGAGGAGGCGGAGGAGGAGGCGGAGGAGGAGGAGGAGGAGGCGGAGGAGGAGGCGGAGGAGGAGGAGGAGGAGGAGCTCTTCTCGACGGTGGGCAAACCTACCTTTAGCAAACCTCCCCTTAGGGAAAACCGCCCACGACCGAAACCGACGGGCCTGGACCCGCAAAAATTGACGGGCGGAGAACGGTATAGAATAGACTTTTTCGCTGTCGGGGGCGCCTGTCCCAGGGCGGCTGGAAAGTTTATACCCTTACGGTGGCACCGTAGGGGTATAAACTTTCCAGCCGCCCAGGGACAGGCGCCCCCGACAGCGAAAAAGTATATGTTATACCGTTCTTCGCTCGCTGAACGAATGCCGGCCGCGACGCCCTCTCGCGAACCGAGAACGGCCAACTCCTGAATCGACGTGTCAGGGTAGGAGGTCCGTCCAGCCCCGATCTTCTGACGTTGAGGAGGCGCACCTTCTCCACTCTACTTGTCGGCGCGCAGAGGGGGGTAGGGGGAGGGGGTATAGGCTTCTTAGAAGGGGGCTGCTTCTTAGAAGGCGCCGGCCTCACACGTGTAGAGAAGGCCCGCGCCTCCTGACCAGCAGGGGTGCCTCTGAGAAGGCTTACCCCTCCCACTGCCCCCCTCCGCGCGTGGCCGATCCACGTGGCCGCGGCGCCTCGATCTCCGAGGCGCCAAAGGGCGAGGGCACAGCGGCAGCAGGCAGTGCGGGCGCCCGCCGGGGCGCGGGCGCGCAAGGCGGGCGGGGGCGCCGACCCGGCAGCCGACCGAGTCCCTGCACTGGACCGCCGTGTCCAGGACGTGAAAGTACGGGAGGTCCGCCTGGGTCCGGAGGCGCCGCCGCTCCCCCACCCCCCTTCCTTCGGGAGGGAGAAAAACACACGGACACCATGATCCTTCGTCGATTCCCAGGACAATGTGGGAAGATGTGGGGAGTGGGGGCGAAGACAGAAACCCAGAAAATATATAGGAAATATGGGGAATCCTGTTGTTCGTGTGTATTTATGTGTGTGTCCTAGGGCCTCTTCATTCCTGCCCGGCGACGCAACCGGGTCCTGTGCGTAGTCGTTCTCATCTGCCGGGGGGGAAAGTTTGAACACGACTTCGGCGCCTTGATGATGCAGCACCACACGGTCATCAGTAAATCTCACCCGCGCGATGGGCGTAGGTGGTTCTGCAAGTTACATACCTTCCCCTGCGGGAGGAGGTTTACCTCTGGAGGGGGGGGGGTCGCGGGTCGTAAGAGTGTCCTCAAGATGGCTCCAAGAGGGCCCTGGATAGCCCAAGATAGCCACAGAGATCGCGAAAGACACAGACATAGCCATAGATGATTCGAGATAGCTTCCAACATGCCTCTGAGAGGCCCCATGACCACCCCAAGACGAATCCACGCGGCCACGGAGACTCTTAAGTACTCCTCGGGAGGCAATCCTCGGGAGGCAATCCTTTTCAAAACATACAGCATGTGCGTGTTTTGCATTCTCGCGTTTTCGTTTTCGATGGGCTTTTGAGGCCTAAAGGTGGCTCCAAGATGGCCCAACTGAAGGGAGACCCAAGAGGGGCCCAAAGGCGGCCTCAAGAGTGCCAAAGAGCGCCCCAAGAGGGCCCCAAGAGCGCCCCAAGAAGCGAGTCCCACCAGCCCTCTGGGCGTAGGTGGTCAAGGGCGGTGTCTCTGCCAACCTCCTCCTTTCCCTTCGGGGAGGGATTTATCACTTCCCGATCTCCGCCAGGCGACCAGCACCCAACCAGGAACCATGAGGACTCCATGCTCACCCCCCCCACCACCCCTGTTTAAAAACTATACAGAACGCACTCTGCCTCCACATTTAGAGCATGCACGGTCAAGCCGATGCGGCCCCCCCCCCCACACCATCAATGTCAAAAACCGTACAAAGTACACGGTGCGGCAAAGTCATGCTTGTGAGGCCCGCGAGCACTTTGCATTGTTTTTGACAGGGAACGGGGGTGCCAGAATATTGCCTGCTGCGCGCAGGGTTACCATCCCTAACAAAAATTACCCTGTGACGTACCCAACCCATTTGTATCATGGGAAACGAGGAGTTGGCCGAAACTTGCACGGACAATCAAATTGCAGGATCCGTTGTTTGATATGTAAGCTACTTGGGACACGCGCCAATGGAATGATGCGCAGGAGAACCATACAAGAACGGGGGGCGACAACTACAGGCTCGAAGAGGACATGGGGAGTCGGGAACGAAGAGCAGGAGAAAGACGTGCGGGAAGCCCACTGTGCTGGGCCCCCCAGCAGGCCTCGAAAGGGGCGACAGTTTCACAGATCGCAGCCCCCCAGGGATGGCGAGGTCCCATTTGAATCCGCCGTGGGTACCCACTGTGCTGGGCCCCCCAGCAGGCCTCGAAAGTGGCGACAGTTTCACAGATCGCAGCCCCCCAGGGATGGCGAGGTCCCATTTGAATCCGCCGTGGGTACCCACTGTGCTGGGCCCCCCAGCAGCCCTCGAAAGTGGCGACAGTTTCACAGATCGCAGCCCCCCAGGGATGGCGAGGTCCATTTGAATCCGCCGCGGGTGCCCACTGTGCTGGGCCCCCCAGCAGCCCTCGAAAGTGGCGACAGTTTCACAGATCGCAGCCCCCCAGGGATGGCGAGGTCCCATTTGAATCCGCCGCGGGTGCACACTGTGCTGGGCCCCCCAGCAGGCCTCGAAAGTGGCGACAGTTTCACAGATCGCAGCCCCCCAGGGATGGCGAGGTCCCATTTGAATCCGCCGCGGGTGCACACTGTGCTGGGCCCCCCAGCAGCCCTCGAAAGTGGCGACAGTTTCACAGATCGCAGCCCCCCAGGGATGGCGAGGTCCCATTTGAATCCGCCGCGGGTGCCCACTGCGCTGGGCCCCCCAGCACCCCTCGAAAGCGGCGACACACCGCAGCCCCCAGCAGCCCTCGAAACGCAGCGACGAGCCAGGTAAAAGGCAGGGGGAAGAGAGGGACGGGAGGGGGTGGGAAAGTTCGCGCGAGCACTGCTCTATTCAAAACAAGAACCCAACGCAGGAGGGTTGGGAAAAACACAATGCACCTCGCAGCCAAATCTGGACCATGCGCGGCCACCCCGCGACCACTGCCAATTGGTTTTTGACAGGGACAGCGGGGGTGGCGGCGTCTGGCCTGCCGTGCGCAAGCCCACCAGACACAATGGTGGGCATTGGCGTTCGACCAGGATGGTGGGGGGGGGGCGACTGTTCCCCGATGTGTACTGTCACGTGCGCAGGCGCACCTGACACACTCTGCACGTGCCCCGAACATGGCGCACCTGGCGCGGCTGGAGTATGCGGCGCACCTGGCGCACGCGGAGCATGGCGCGCGTGGCGCGCCTGGCAAGCGAGGCGCACCTCGCCCCAGCATCGCGCACATGGGGTCGGCTTTGGTCCCCAATAGATGTCCGTCCAAAGACGACCGCTGAGCATGCTCAGGCTCGGGTGTTACTTGCGTGTTGGGAGGGCGGGTGGGAGTGAGCTAAGCGGCTTGCGGGCGGGTGGGTAGCTTGACCACTGCTCCCTATTAATAAACACCCCCTCCCCCAGGCGACTGGGGGCCAACCTGGGTCCATGACAACCCCTCCCACCATCCTTTTGAAAAATTATCCCACCGCGACACTGCTTAGGAGTTGGAGCCCCTAGGGAAGCAGCATTAGTAGTAACCGTAAACTAAGCTAAAGCTAAGCTACAGCTAAGCTAAAGCTGAGCCAAAGCTGAGCTAAAGCTAAGCTAAAGCTAAGCTAAGCTAAAGCTAAGCTAAAGCTGAGCTAAAGCTAAGCTAAAAAGCTAAGCTAGAGCTAAGCTAAAGCTAAGCTAAAGCTAAGCTGAAGATAAGCTAAAGCTAAGCTAAAGCTAAGCTAAAGCTTAGCTAAAGCTGAGCTAAAGCTAAGCTAAAGGTAAGCTAAAGCTAAGCTAAAGCTAAGCTAAAGCTAAGCTAAAGCTAAGCTAAAGCTAAGCTACAGCTGAGCTAAAGCTAAGCTAAAGCTAAGCTCAAGCTAAGCTAAAGCTAAGCTAAAGCTAAGCTGAAGCTAAGATAAAGCTAAGCTAAAGCTAAGCTGAAGATAAGCTAAAGCTCAGCTAAAGCTAAGCTAAAGTTAAGCTAAAGCTAAGCTAAGGCTAAGCTAAAGCTAAGGTGAAGCTAAGGTAAAGCTAAGGTACAGCTAAGCTACAGCTAAGTTAAAGCTAAGCTAAAGCCAAAGATAAGCTAAAGTTAAGTTAAAGCTAAGCTAAAGCATAGCTAACGCTAAGCTAATGCTAAGCTAAAGCTAAGCTAAAGCTAAGCTAAAGCTAAAACTAAAGCTAAAGCTAAAGCTAAAGCTCCCAGGATGCCGGGGGAACCGCGGGGCGGGGACTGGGGGAACCGCCCGGGGCGCGTTCCACTGCCCGGCCCCCTTTAAGCTAAGAGAGTAAGAACCCTCTAGGCAGAGCCTAGGTAGGGAAAAAAACAATACAAAACACACTCTGCCTCCAAATTCGGACCATGCGCAGCCAACCCGATGCGGCCCCCCCATCACCATCCCTGTCAAAAAACAATACAGAGTACACTTGGCGGCGGCGGCGGCTGCGGCGGCTGCGGCGGCGGTGGCGGCGGCTGCGGCTGCGGCGGCGGCGGTGGCGGCGCGGGGGCGGCGGGGGCGGCGGCGGCGGCGGCGGCGGCGGCTGCGGCGGCGGCGGGCGGCGGTGGCGGTGGCGGCAGCGGCTGCGGCGGCGGCGGCGGCTTGGCAGCGGGGGCGGCGGCGGCGGCGGGCGGCGGCGGCGGCGGCGGGCGGCTGCGGCGGCGGCGCGCGGCGGCGCGGCGCGGCGGCAGCGGCGGCGGCGGCGGCGGCGGCGGCGGAGGCGGCGGCGGCGGCGGCGGCGGACTGGCCCCCAGTAGCTGCCCATCCAAAGACGACTGCCGAATATGCTGAGGCTCGGGCCAGACTCGGGTGCTACGTATGTGTTGGGAGGGCGGGTGGGAGTGAGCGAGACGGCTTGCGGGCGGGGAGGGGGTCTTGACCCCCCCCCTACGCCCTCCCCTGGACCTGGAGGGAGGGTTAGCGAGGCGTTGGAGCGTCCAAGATGGCCCAAGATGGCTCCAAGAGGGCCTCAGAGAGACCAAGACGACCTCCAAGATGGCTCAAGATAGCCCAAGATGGCTTCAGATGGCTCCCAAGATGCCGGAAGAAGGGCCAAGATCGCTCCGAGTGGCCATGGAACCTCCCCAGGAGGCCGCCAAGAGGTAAAAACCATTGAACATCCTTTGGAAATCAATGCAGTTGGCCTTCACGCCTGTTTGCTGTCGATGGCCTTCCGAGGCCTCAAGACAGCTCCAAGGGGGTCCTTGAGAGCCCCAAGAGAGGCCCGAGAGAGCCCCAAGACCGCCCCAAGAGCGAACAAGGGAGCTCCAAGAGCGCTCGCGGGAGTCCAGAAGCCTCCTCCTCCTCCTCCCTCCTCCTCCTCCTTCCCTCCCTCCCTCCCTCCCTCCCCTCCCCTCCCTCCCTCCCTCCTCTCCTCTCCTCCCTCCCTCCCTCCATCCCTCCCTCCTCCCTCCTCCTTCCTCCTTCCTCCTCCTCCCTCCTCCTCCTCCCTCCTCCCTCCTCCCCCCCTCCCTCTTCCTCCCTCCTCTCCTCCTCCTCCTCCTCCTCCCTCCTCCTCCCTCCTCCTCCCTCCTCCTCCCTCATACCCCTCCTCTCCCTCTCCCTCCTCTCCCTCCTCTCCCTCCTCTCCCTCCTCTCCCTCCTCTCCCCCCTCTCCCTCCTCTCCCCCATGAAGTTCCGCTTCTGAGCTGCCAGCTTGCTAGCCTTCAGGGGGGATCCCTGCAGCACACTATCAATCTCTCCTGTCCTGCCTGGCCGCCAGGTTCTTGGCCAGCTGATGTCGTAGTCTCTGACTGTCTGCATCTTGCTCGTGTCGATCTCTGGCGCAGGAGGGGCCTCCCTCGTTTTCTAAGAAGTCCTGGTGTCCAGACGAAGGATAGATCGGTTCGGTCGCGATGGTCGTCGCTGCTTGCCCGTGCCGATGCGGTCGTGTCGCCGTCCTCGTCGTTACAGCTGGACGCCAGGCCAGGCAAGACGTGTTCTCGTGCTGCCTGTGATTTCTCTCGGCCTTCCCTGCTCTACCCAGTTGCTCAGCTCGGTGCAGGCGTAGGCAAGAGCGTCCATTCTGTCACTGTGGTCCAGCTTCCTTTGGCCGACGTGGACGATCGAATCGAATCCCTTCTCCATGAGCGAGGATTGCACGTCTCTAGGCAGGTTGAGCTTGGATCGGAGCTGCCGAAGGTCAGCCCTCCTTCTCTGGTTCGCCAGTCTGCCTGTCCCCACCTTTTGCTAGACCGGCTCGATTTTAGGTTCCAGGACGCGGGCGTCGGCTCCGACGCCCCACGGCAGCCCGTGCAGACTGGTTCCTCTCCCAAGCAGGCTCCTGTCAAGGATGGAGGAGTGAGACCTGATCCCAACAGTGTTGAGCTTTGTATTAAGACCATCAACTGCAACTCATGGGGCACCATGCGTGACCTTCTGGAAAGCTTTTCACACGCCCATATCGTCCTTTGTCAGGAGCACCGCTTGAGAGGGGAAGATGTGCAGGCGGCCAACGCGTGGTGTATCAAGAGGGGCTGGAAGTCCCTCTGGTCCGAGGCTGAGAAGACCGAGGCGGGCACCTCGGCGGGCGTTGCCATTTTTGTGAAGGATTGGATTGGACTTCAGGGGATGGAAGGAGGAGAGATTGTTCCAGGCAGGTGTCTTGCGGGCTCCATCCACCTTCCTGGCACCTCTCCCATCGTTGTTGTCTCGTCTTACCTCTACCACACTGAAGAGTTGTCTGATCGCAACCTTGGTATCCTGTCTCGTCTCGGCCTCTTCCTCACCAGTTGCGATTTGCCCTTTGTTGCCGGAGCTGACCACAACTTCGAGCCACCCCTTCTGGAAGATACCGAGTTTGTCAGGAAATTGAGAGGTGTTCTTGTGGTTCCAGCTTCGTGCACGCACTTCCCGTCGGGGAAGCCTTCTGTTTTTGATTATTTTATTTGCTCGGGGGGGCTGGCCAAAGGTGTGAGAGAGTGCGCCGTCGATTTCTCTACGTCCTTGACCCCCCACCGACCTGTCAACTTAACCTTTTTCCCGCAGCTTGCCGTTTTGCAGGCGCTGTCGTTTCGGAAGCCCCCCCCGCTTCCTGCGGAGGCGGCTTTCGGACCCCGTCCTCAAGGTTCCTCCTGGGCCGGCCCGAGAGTTCGATCTTGCCAAGGAGGCCCTGGACAAGGTTGAAAATCAGGATTTTTGGGGGGCCCACAAGCTCTTGGGCCCGTTGTATCAGGCGCGGGCGGACCGAGCCGAGTCCGACCTTGTGCCGATTTTGGGGGCCGAGCTGCCCAAGAAGGGCTGTCGTGGGTCGGGGCCTCAGTTGGTCTGGCGCTCTCTCCTCACTGCCGACGGCCGCAGCAAGTACCCTGAGCACCGCGCTATTCGTTGGCTGGCGGCTCAGTGGCACGCCTTAGTTCTTGCTCGCCGTGCAGGCGACCGCCGGTTGTCGGATAAGCTGGGCCTCCTGCTTTGCCAGCCGCCGTCGCACATCGTGCAGCACGTGGGCTCCAGGACCCAAATTTTTTCCCGTGCTGCTCGCATTGCTGGCGCCTCCAACCAGACGATCGATGATCTCGAGGAGTTTGAGGTTGAATTAAAAGAAGAACTCGAGGCCGCCAACAAGTTTTTCGCCAAGCAGGCTCGAGAGGACTGGTCTGCCTGGCTGCACGTAGGCGTCTCTTCGGGCTCGCGGCGAGTCCATCAGATCACCCGAGATCCCACCCCGTGGACCCCGACCACCACGCTTAGCGCCAAAGGTTGCACCGTTTCTGACCCCCTCTCTTTGTTGCGGGCTGAAGGTGCTCGCTTTAGTGCTGCGTGGGGCCAGGGTTCGGGGGCTGAGCCTTCGGGGGAAATCTTGGAGCCGCTTCCTCGTCTCAGCGTCGAAGAGATTAGAGCTGCCTCCAGAAGGTATAAGCCTGGTTCTGCCGTGTCCTTGGACGGGTTTCACTGTCGCCATTTTTCGCTCCTGGGAGATCCAGCGCTGGAGTGTCTCAGCATGGTTTTTGCTCTCATTGAAGCCCTGGGTTGCCTGCCGCCCCAGATTTCGGTCGTCCTTCTTGCTCTCCTCTCGAAGCCTGCTGGAGGCTACAGGCCGATTGGGGTGTTCTGCTCCTGGTACAGGGTTTGGGGGCGTCTCCGACGCCCCCTTGCCCTGGCCTGGGAGCAGCAACACCCCAGACGGTACTGGGCCGCTGGCAGACATCGCGGGGCCGCCGACGTCGTGTGGAGACAGGCCGTTCGGTCCGAAACTGGCGTCAAGAGGGGAGATGCCGCCTGCAGTGTCCTCTTCGATCTTCGTAAATTTTACGAACACATCTCCTTGGCCGCCCTGCAAGAGAGATGTGCTCGGCATGGGTTCCCGCCTGTCATTGCTAGGGTGGCTCTTTTTGCCTACCGTTGCGGGCGCTTCCTCAGCTTGGGAGGCATCGTTGAGGGCCCCTTTTTTGTTTTGAGAGGAGTGGTGGCGGGATGCAGCTTCGCCACCACCTTCATCCGTGTTCACGGGATGGAGGGCTATGACAGGATCACTCGCCAGCCCATCCTTGAGCTCGATGTTTACATCGACGATCTTGGCCTCTCGAGCGTTGGTCCCCCATCGAAGGTCATCGCCTCTGTGGTTGGCTGTGCGCAGCAGTTGAAGGGTGTTGTGGGAGAGGTTCTGGGTTGCAGTTTCGCCCTGGACAAGACCTGCATTGTTGCCTCGTCGCGTGCCGTGGGGGAGCAGGTGTCGTCCCAGTTGGCCGAGCTCTCGACCCAACCCTCGTCTTCTGCCGTCAACTTAGGCGTTGACTACACCGCTGGTCGCGCGCTCAGGGTCGGTGGTCGGTGTGCCAAGCTGAAGTCTAGGATTGCGGCCGCCTGTAGGCGCACCAAGCGGCTCCGTAGACAGAATAAGGTGCTCAAGAGGGGCGCCATCATCAAGGTTTTTTCGGCTGGCCCCTTGGCGGGCGCCAGCTACGGGAGCGAGATCACGGGGACCTCCGACCATGACCTCCTCCTCCTCCGCAGGAAACTTTTCGGATCGGTTCGTCCTCTCTCGAAGCTTCGTTCGCTCACCACCTCGGCCATCCTCGATTCGGACCCTTGTTGGAGAACCGCGTGCTCTCCCATAATTCGGTGGTCGAAGGAAGTCTGGCTGGCTCAGGTGGGCGAGTTCCCCTGGGCGATCGGTCTCCCAGAGCTCAGGCGAGCCTGGACGAACATTTTTAGCCAGGAAGCGTGTTCCTGGCGCAGTGTGGCTGGCCCCCTCTCTGCCCTGCGTATGTCGCTCTCTCGGATTGGTTGGGTGATGACGGATTTCATGACCATTAGAGACGACCGTGGCTTCGTCATCCCTCTTGGTCTGTTCTCCACTGCCCTTGTCAAAAAACTGTGCAAAGAGGCCTACTTGCGCATGTTGGAGAGGGACTCTGCGGCCAAACGAGGGGTTAAGCACCGGCTGTGTTATGACATTGTCAAAGAAGCTCTTGCCAGCAGCAAGTACAGTGCTCTCGAAAAGGGTAGGATCCGAGCTTTCGCCACTGAAGCCTTCCTCACTAAGGAGCGTGCGCTCCAGCTGGGCTACCAGACGGATGTTGAGTGCCAGTTCTGCGGAGAGCTTGACAATATTTTCCATAGGCTGTGGAAGTGTCAGGGTGATTGTATCGTTGAAAAACGCAACTCCTTGGTCAAAGCTGAAGAAATCGCGGCCGCGCTCGAGGCTGAAGGTAGTGATAGGTCTGTTTTGCTCCCGTTCATCTCAGGGGCTTTCGCCCATCCCGCCGACTCCAGCCCGAAGCCCGCGACGGATGCTGATGATGGTCCTATGGTTGTGTGGCATGACACCGATAAGGTCTCCCCTGTAGGTGGCCCCCTAGACAGGCAGCTCTGGGGGTCCCTCTTTATAGACGGCTCTTGCACCCGGCACCCCATCCGTGAATTAAGTCGGGCCGCGTCTTGCGTGGCCATGGTTGACTCCGCTGGTAGGTGTGTTGCCGAATTCAGAGCCCCTGTCTGGGCGCCCTATCCCCAGACCCCACAGAGCGCTGAGTTTTCGGCCTACACGTGGGCCCACATGCTCGGCATTCCAGGCCACACTTCGGCCCTGTCTGATTGCCTCAATGTTGTAAAGATCGCTGACCTGCCTAAGGCGGCCCATCTTTCTGGTCAGCGCATGTACGCGGGGGCCTTCCTCCAGTGTTACTCCACCGCGTCCTCCCTCCTCCCTGTGGAAAAAGTTGCTGCTCATAAGGACCTTGATGAGCAAGGCATCTCCAGTGAAGAGAGATGGCGTAGGCAAGGCGACTACTGGGCCGATGTCGGTGCTAAGCATGCTGTCGACTTGCATCCCAGCTCGGCTGAAGCCAATGTTGCTACGGACAAATTAATCAAGGCGGCCCGCTGCACCTTGCGCCTCGCGGCCCGCCTCCTGCCCTTGTGGGACCCCATAGACTTGTCTGGTGTGGTATTGCTTAGGAAGCCCTCGGCTGCCTCAGCGCCTGTGCCACATGTCTGGAGACCCTGGGCTGGAGCGTGGAGGTGCGAAGTTTGTTTGCGCGGCACTCGAGCCCTCGAAGAGCCCCCTCCTGGTTCCTGCAGTGGTCGCAGTAAACTTGACGAGGGCCGTCTCTCGGCTCTTGAGCATCGTGTTTTAGCGTTTGACTGTTCTGACAGCAGCGTTTTATTCATCTGTGTGCGTTGCCACTGTCACTCCTCGGGCCAGTGCGTTCGCGGTTTGTCTGTGAAATGTGTTGGCCGTCCGACCAGGGCCACTCGGACGGGCTGGAACACGTTGTGCAAACGAGGCCTGCACCCCCAGTACAGCAAGAGGGAGGTCAGGGTCCACACAGGTAACATTATGAGCCTGTTCAGCTCCGTGGATGGAGTCCATGAGCCTGCCGAGGAGGAGGAGGAGGTCCCCACTCCCTCGGTTGAGCCTCCCCCTCCCCCGTCCTCGGAGGTGGAGGAAGCTCGCAGCAAGCGCCAGGCCGTCCTGGCCCAGCGCCTGCTAGAGGCTGCCCGAACAGGCTCCTCTCGGCCCTCATCGGGCTAGTCGGCTCTCCTGGCCACCCTTTTTCCGGCCCAGGTGTCTGCCGTGGCGAGTTCTCTCGCCTTTTTCCTTTTCTGCCTGCAGGGCTCGTGTTGGTTCGTCTGACACATGTGGCCCTGCTGGCACCCATCTGTCCCTTTCCCCCCGCAGTAGAGGGCCAGGCAGAATGTTGCGGCGCAGAGCGTGGAGCTCAAAAAAAAACCCTCCTCTCCCTTCTCTCCCTCCTATCCCTCCTCTCCCTCCTCTCCCTCCTCTCCCTCCTCTCCCTCCTCTCCCTTCTGACCCTCCTCTCCCTTCTCTCCCTTCTCTCCCTCCTCTACCTCCTCTCCCTCCTCTCCCTCCTCCCTCCTCCCTCCTCCTCCCAGAGTTTTCTCCTTTGTTGGTTTTGGGGTTTGGGCGCAGGTATTTCTGTGTTCTGGATTTGAAAAGGCCCTGGCCTCTGAGTTCCAGGATCCATTTCTCAGGGTTGTCGTCTCTGGGCTCTCGGCTCTGGTCTCTGTTTGCGGGTCCACGCGGTGGGGCCCGCGCCGTTCGCGTCGGAGGGGTCCACGCTCGGCGACCGCGTTCAAGGTTCGGCAGCGTTTGGCTCAATGTTGGAGCTCGAGGACTTCGGCTCTCAGCCCGCCGCGGCGCCCGCCGCGGCGGTCGCCGCGCCAGGGCCCTCCCGCCGCGTGATATCGAGGCTGATGCACACGGCGAAGGCCCTGAAGAGGACCAAGCGGCAGTTGAAGGCGCAGGACGGCTTGCGCCGCGGTTTCAACCTCGGCAAGTTGAGGGCGCTGGACACCGTCCAGGACCGAATGCCATTGAGGATGGTGAGGAAAGAAAGGAGGATGTGGAGGAGGGGGAGCAGGACCATGAAGATGGCGATGCGGATGATGAGGAGGATGAGGAGAGTCAGGAGGGAACGAGGAGGAGGAGGAGGAGGAGGAGGATACAGGATAACCACCCTCCTCCCTCCTCTTCGTTCCCTGCCTTCCCATTCCCATTCGTCCTTCA
This sequence comes from Prorocentrum cordatum, assembly GCA_963575745.1. Lineage (NCBI taxonomy): Eukaryota > Dinophyceae > Prorocentrales > Prorocentraceae > Prorocentrum > Prorocentrum cordatum. Next base: position 82,070 of record CAUYUJ010000966.1, read on the forward strand.
TTCCTATCCCATCCCCGTCCATCCTTCCCATGCCCACTCACGCATCTCATCCCATCCCCATGCGTCCCCCCCTGCCTTCCCATCCCCGTTCGCCCTATCCCATCCCCACTCATCCTTCGTGTGCCTTCCCAACCCCATTTGTCCTTCACCCTTATCCAGCTTCCAGCCATTCCTCCCTTCCTCCCTTCTCCCATCCTTCCGTCCTGTCCTCTGTCCTCTTCCTAGTCTTCTCTTTCTCCTCCCCGCAGCGCCTTCCCTCTCCTCCAGCCTCCTCGACTCCCTTTGTTTTCTCCCGCCGTGCTTTCACCCTCCTCCCCGCCAGCCGCGGCTCCGACGCCGCCCCGCGAGGAGTCGGGCTCGTTCGACGTTGTGCGCGGCCGCTGGGGCGACGTCATGCGCACGGAGGGTGTCCTCCGAAGCGCGTGGCGTTCCTTGAGCAAGGGCGTCAACGTGCGCGAGGGCGTCGAGGCCCGCGCCCAAACGCCAAACGCCGCCCTCCCCTCCCCCCCCCCGCCCATAGCACTCCTCTCTTCCCTCGTCACTCTTCTCGCTTCTCGCCCTCTTTCCTGTTCCGTGATCCTGCTCCTGCTCTTGCTCTTTTTGATTCTCTTCGCCCCTCTGGGCGGGAGGGCGAGGATGGGAAAGGGATGGGCGGATGGACGGCGGCGGGGCGGCGGCGGCGCCAAGGGCGGCGGTGCGTGACAGCGGCGTTCAGGTGAGGGGCGGGGCGGGCGGAGAACGATGAAGGATGACGACGATTTGTGCTCTCGCCCCCGCAGGGGAGCCACCGGGTGCACGACTTCTTCTCTTGCGCGTCCGCGGTCGCCCACAAGGCGCAGGACGCGTACCTCCTCAACGAGGTGGAATCCATGTTGGAGGCCAAGGCAGTACCTGTCTTCAAGACATGGTACCTTGGGGCTTCGAAGTCGGCAGTCGTGGATGGCTTCGCGACGTTGGCGAATCCGACGTCGTGGAGCCTTCCACGACTGCGAGCTTCTTCTCTTGCGAGGTACGACGCTAGCCCGAGCAGGGTGAGGTTTGGGAAACTCCAGGACTCCAGGGATGGCCAATCGGGGGGGGGGGGCGGGGGCCTGGGACCTGGGGCGACTCGGGGGGTTGACTCGGGCCGCCTTTGCCTCAGAGGGCGGCGCGCGCCGGTGGAGAGCGGAGATTTGGAGGAGGATGCGGAGAGGGGGAGGAGGATGGAGGCAGGAGGAGGAGGAGGAGGCGGTGGAGTGGCGGGGCGCGGGCAGGAGGGAGGCGGAGGATGAAAAGGAGGTGCGAGGATACTGTTGAGGAAGAGGGTGAGGAGGAGGAGGAGGAGGAGGAGGAGGAGGAGGAGGGGGAGGGACATGATGATGGGGTGGTGGGAGGAGGAACGGATGGGCGTCGTCGTCTTCCATCGCGTTTCTGAAGTCCTTGGTCATCCAGGATGACCTCCTCATCCCCTCCCACCTTTGACCTCGCCCCATCGCCCTGCTCGCCCGAGGCCATCCTCGCTGGTTGCCCTGGTCGGCGGTCGACGGCCCAGGTCTTGCCGATCACTCCCTCTCCCTTGCGCCTCAGTCGTCCGACCGCCCGCCCCGCGAGGACCGTTTGGTGCCCCACGCCCGTTGCGCCGTGAAGAACGACGACGGGAGATGGACCTCCGTGCCGCACTCCGAGTACATCAAGCGGTTCGGCTCGAATCGGATGTTGAGGTCGGAGGGGGTTCAAGACGGGAAGACAGGGGCGCGCCAGCAGTTGCGCGAAGATGAGGCGGCCAAGGACGAGGAAGCCGAACGCGGAGGATAGGGTGGATGCGCTTGGAGGATCTGAGGCGCAGATTGGGGGGTTTGGGGTTTCATTTAGTTGAGTGGTTGAGCGGTTGATCGGTGGTGCGGTGGGCGTTTGTTGTTAGGTTTGGCAGGGTTCGGTTGGTTGACCTTGGATGTTTGCCCTTCCACTCGCCCCCCCTCCCGCCGCGCCGCGGCGCCCCCCCTCTCTCTCTCGATCCTCAAGGTCCCCGATGTTTGTTAGAATATGTCATCTCTTCTGCCTCTTGCCTTCTTTCCCTCTGGCATTCAGGCTACCCCTCATCCCTCGTCACTCTTCCTCCCAAGCCTTCGCCCTTTGCTTCGTTTCTCGCTTTTCGCTTCAGAGCGCCAGTCCCGCCGCTCGCCTCAGGTTCGGCATCCTAGACATCATGGCTTGCGGAGCGTCGACCGTGTACATGGTTGAGCCTGGCGCCGCCGGGGCTGAGGCGGGGGCGGCGGGCATCTCGGACCCGCAGCGTTTGGGGTACTTGCGTGGGTTTCGGCAGTTCGGGCGCCCAGTTGTGCTTCAACGATCCAATGCTTCGTGCACCTTTACAGCTTTGGAGCGGAGCCTTCCAGCTTGGAGCACGTCTTCCATCACTGATGTATGCGCAAAGTTGCCCTTTGCCTTCTGGGTCGAGGTGCCCGATGGCGCGTCGTCGAACGATCGCAAGAAGGAACTGACGAAGCTGGCATTGCCTTCGAATTGCGGCGGCTTGTTCGCTAAGTGCACGGGCCACCAGGCCAGGCGGATTATACTCAGCAGGGAGAAGGGCGTCGTCGGGGACATCTACGCCACGGCTCTCACGTGCAGTACCCTCAGCCACCAGAACAGGCTCCAAGCTGCGCTGTGGACGCTGCTGGGCAAGACGCAGATCGTAGAAGGATGGCCGCCTGAGAAGTTTGGCGTGCACAATCGGACCGTGTTGCTTCAGACTTTGTGCAGGAGGAAGTCCTTTGTCCAGGGGGTCATCGACGACTTGTTCAGCGTGGACATGAAATCTGTGGATGACGACTCCGCAGTCAGCAATCTCCTGTCGGCGTTCAATGGCGACTGGACGAGGGGTCGGATTCAATCAGTGACGCTTCGCGCATCCCCGCCTGCCCTTGGCTAGAAATCTAGAACAGGGGCTCTCTCCTCTCCCCTCCTCTTGTTCAATTTCTCCGCCTCCTCCTCCTCGTTCCTCGTCGTCCTCCTCTTTCTTATCATCCTCCCCGTCCTCTTCCATATTGTCCATATCCTGTTCTTCCTCCTGGCAGTTCCTTCTCCCCAGGCCCCCAGCGACCTGCGCTCTGCCCAGCGTGCCTCCCCTGGCCTCTCGGCCCCGTGCTTTGGGGCAGCCGTTCGCCCTGAGGCGGCGCCTTTGCGTTTCCAAGTGCCGTCCGAGGAAGAGGGGGGAGAGGGCGAATGGGAAGAGAACGATGAGGAGAGGCGGAGGAGGAGGAAGAGGAGGAGGATGATAAGAAGGTTGAGGAGGAAGAGGACGGGGATGCGAAGGAGAAGAGAGTAGGATGAGGAGTACGATGGGAGGAGTGGAGCGCGATACAGGATACAGGAGGAGGGCGGAGAAAGGAGGAGTAGGACTTAGATGCCCCCACCCCACCCCCGAAGAGAGCTGCTGAGACTGAGGGCATGACGGGGGCGTTTTTCTAATGAGGGGAGCAGAGCGCAGAGCGTAGAGCCCCAGGGGGATGACATGGGGAGGGGTTTGGCTGGGAAGATGGAAGGTGAACCGCTCCAGACCGCATGCGCTCATCAGAGCTAGTTGGATTCTACCAGGCTGGCCGGGGGCTGACCAAGGAGGAGGTGCAGCTCTTGCAGTTCAGCGCGTGCATGGAGAACGACATCCTGTTGGCATGCGAGACGCGCATGCCTGCGGTTGACGATTACTTCTCTACGGCGGACGCGGCTGGGCGCGTGGCTGTCGGCGTCATGATGCATGGGATCTTCCCGCAGGTCGTGGAGGAAGGGCTGCCAGGGTGGAAGGACCTATTGCCGAATGACAAGCCGCAGCGGGGGAGGTCTGAGGATTTCAGCTCGCAGGAGCGAGAAAGAATGAGGAAAAAGGCGTGGAGGTGCAGGTGTTTCGTGAACGAACGAAGTCGCATTATCAGGTGTTGCAGTTTGTCTTTCCTTGGGGCGGCAGTAGAGCACCTCATGGCTAGGACCGACTACCTCGACGAGAGGCAGAAGGGGCTCTTCGATTTACCGCATAAGCGCCTGAGCCCTTTTAGCCAGTGCAGGCGGTGGTTGCAGTGCGTCGTCCAGAGCTGTGCGAAACCAGACTCTCCGTTGCGTCCTTTGTTTGATCATTTTTCCGACGGCACGAGCCGCAGCATGCACGAGCTCAAGTTGCTCATTATCGGACAGGCAATGGACATGGGTTGCCAGCTTTGGTGGAGGTTTATATCCTTGCACGAGCTGCCGTTCTCGCTGGTCGACGCGGTGAACCCTGGGCTCGATGAGGCTCGCCGATCTGAACGGTTTCAGCGTGCGTTCGAGTGCAGCCAGTGTTGCAGAGATGCCGATTGCACACAGAAGATCGTCGACACTTATGAAGGTGATTGGAAGAAAGCATATTCGGATGGTGCGCTGATGAATGGCTTGAGGACTTTAGCGTGGACCTTCAACTTCGGCAACATGCGCTCGGAGCGGCTGCTGGCGCTGATCCGCCGAAGCCTGGATGGCAACATGAAGAGCGCCGACGTCGAGACCATTGTCAGTAAGGCGAGCGGCTCCTCCTGCTGCTGCTGCTGCTGCTCCTTCTCCTCCTCCTCCTCCCCCTGGTCTGCTCCTGCTCCTGCTCCTCCTCCTCCCCCTCCCCGCCTCCTCCCTCCCTCCCCCCCCTCCCTCCCTCCCTGCTCTCCTCCTCATCCTCTTACTCTTCCTCCTCCTCCTCCTCTTCCTCCTCCACCTCCTCCTCCTTCTCTTTCTCCTCCTCCTCCTCCTCCCCCTCCTCCTCCTCCTCCTCCCCTCCTCCTCCTCCTCATCTCATCGTCCCTCTTCTCCTCCTCCTCCTCCTCCTCCTCCTCATCCTCCTCTTCCTCCACGTGCCCTCCTTCTCCTACTTCTTCTCCTCTTCCTTCTCCCCCTCCTCCTCCTCCTCCTCCTCCTCCTCCTCCTCCTCCTCCTATTTTTCCTCCACCTACTTCTCCTCCTCCTGCCGGGGGGGGGGGCGGAGTGGTTCGGGACATGCGTTCGAGTTTAGCATTGTCCGCCAGCTTGGGGCCAGGGGCCTTGGGGCATTGGGGCCTCGATGGGCCTCAATTCTTAGATTCGCTTTGGGCGCGCGCTGGGCCGACGTCAGTTTTTCGTCCGTCGTCGAACAGGGCTTCTTGCAGCAACTCCTGACGGAGCATGCCAGGCTCGGGCGCTCCGACCCGCGGGTCATCTCGCGCGGCGATTTGCTTGGGGCCAACGCCCCCACGCAAGCTGCGGCCCTCGCGGAGCGGAAGGCGAAGAGGCACAGACGCACCAAGCCGTGCGGCCCCTTTGTCATGTTCAGGTCCAGGGAGTGGCAGAAACACCTGGCCTCATGCCGCGTGGACGCCGACGGCAAGCGAGCGAAGATGAGCAAGGATGAGCATCGTGCTTGGCTGCGAGGCGTTGTTGATAAGTACGACGAGCTGGACGAGAGTGACCTCGACGTCCTGCGCTCCCAGGCCATCGCCGCGTCAGCGGCCAAGCTGGTGGACAGGGCGGCCCAGTGGCAGGAGGACCTTGAGGACGGCGACGGCGGCGTCGACGACGCCGAAATGGACTTCGGCGTCATCAACAACTTCGTCAAGGAGTGCGGCGACAAGGGGTCCCCCATCGCTGAGGACGTGTACCTTGCCACAGTCGCCGAGCATTTGGGCGTAGCTGAAGGCTCTCCCTTCCCAGCGTTCACGAGCTACGCCGACACCTTCACGGCCGCGCAGTTGGACGAGTGTTTCATCGAGGACGAGAACGCCATCGCCTCCGACGATGAGTTCGAATACAGGCTTCGCCACTGGTCAATTTTTCATGCCATGTCCCAGCCAACTCTTTCTTAGCCGTCATCTCTTGCCCCGCCCGCTCTTTCGATGCTCCGCCGTCACCTCGGTCGCTCGTTGAATTGATTTGATGCGAGGTTCAGTATTGCATTCGAGGGCTTGGGACGTTGTCGACGGGCCCTTGTCATGCGATAATGGTCCGATTGTCGCGTCGAACCTTCCTCTCTTGTCGCCTCTCGTCTTTCGCACTGCGCTCCTTGTCGATCATCTGCCCTCTGTCCTTTGCGCAGTCGTTCCCTCTGCCACGCCCTACCCGCCCCGATCGCAATGCCGCTTGTCTTCGGATGATAGGGTCCCGTGTTGTTTCTTGTTCACAGAGCAGTTGTTTAGACAGTTGCCGCCCCCATCCATTCCACCCCTCTTCTCGCGCATATTTGTCTGGCAATTGCCCTCTTCGGTCGGCCGCTCGCCAGGTTGACCTGCCCAGTGGCCCACCCTGGCGTCTGCGTCACCAGGGACGCCGAGTTCATCGACCGCATCTACTTGGCTGCGAAAGGGTTGAGGGGCTTCTTGCGGGACCACCTGCCTCTTTCATTCCATTGTTTGCTTGCTCGGCAGTCTGAGGGGGAACCCAGCACGACGTATTTTGTCCATTGTCATTTTCGGGGGGCGGGTCCTCGCATAGCGTTGCTCGCTCGAGCGTCGCTCGAACATGGTATCCTTCGAGTGAACCAAGCGCCCGATGGAGATTTCGATTGGGTAGTGGACGTATCTCTGTGTGGTGATGTCGTGAAGCGCTCTGGAGCAGGGATGTTGACGATGTGGTGCGCCGAAGTGCCGCTGGACCCCACGTCCTGGCAAGCAGACGGGAGCACTTGGGGCGTCAATCGGGAAGCTCTCCGCCGGGCGTTGAGGGGCGCCGACCAGGTGTTCCCTCCGATCCCAGCCCCAAGGGGCGCGAAGAAAAGTGCTGCGTTGAAGGCCCTCGAGGCTGCATTCAAGGGGATCGAGGGCGCTGCGGGCCGTCGGCGACGCCGAGGCGGCAAACGAGAGAAGCTCGGCATCCATGTCTGCATGCCGTTGGGCGAGGCGGGCCAGGAGGGCGGCGGCGGCAGCAGTGGCGAGCTGTCAGGCGCCTCCGAATCTGAGCCGTCGTCAGCGGATACTGACGCGGAGGATTTGAAGAAGGTGATTGGACCCAAAGGGAAGGTTCCAAGTAGAATTTGGCATGTAGGCAGCGGCCTGATATTGATAAATGTGTGTGGGAAATCGCTCGATTGTCTCTGTTATGCTTGCGGATCTGGCTTCGACCGTTCCTTCAATGCTTTCGCCGGGGCTCGGTCGGGGCACACCAAGGCCCAGGGCCGTCCATTGGGCAGCCATCTCGCGTGGCTCAGCCTCGAGTGTTCGGGCGACCCCGCATCGCACGCGTTGCAGTATAGCAGCGAAGGGTTGCCGAGGGCCGAGCGCAAGAGGCGCAGGCGGGAGTTCCAAGCCTTAGATGCGTTCACAGATTTGTTTGCGCAAGAGCGCCCGCCTCGTGATTCGGAGTCGGAGGGAGAACCGCTGAGCGTTCCCACTCGGCCACTCGTCGCAAAAATCAAGCGTGGGCCGCGATTGGCTGCTCTGAGCGGGGGTCGATGGTCGGCGGCGGGCCAACCGCCCCTCCCCCCTCGCGTTCGAGAGGCGGGGTGGCGTCGAGCGACGGGCGCTGAGAGACTGTCGAGCCACCCAGAGCCTCTCGACGGCGGGGGGTGGAGGGCCGAGGTGGCCAACCCCTGCCCTCTACCTCCCGTGGATTGGATATGTGGTTGTTCTCCCACGGGTTTCTTACTACCCACTCGATGTGTTCATCCCCCCGTATATCTGGGATGCTCTCACGTCTTGTCACCGTCATGTATAGTTTCCGACTGAACGCATTGTCTCATTCAGCCCGCCGTCCCTCATTCTCTCTCCTTCCTTCCTCACCGTCCCCTTCGTTGTCGCTGTTCGCCCGAACATGCCTTACACAGCATGTAGCATGCATCGTATTTGGCTTCGCACGTCGCGTAAATTTCACGCGCGACTATGGTATCTGCGATTCGGTGGTCGGCCTTACACTGTTCAATATCGTTGTCTCGCATGGTTTCGAGTCGCCAGTCGCATGGTTCCGAAAGCACCGACTCTGCGCGCATGCGTTCGCGCATCTCATGATGATCATTCTTTTGCCAGAACTTGCGGGCTCTGGATCTGCGATCCACGTAATCGAGCATATGATGCCGTAAAGTTTTGGGCGGGTTACATATGCGAATTGAGTTGTTGATATCGCCAGGCCGAATGACGATCAGAATTCGCACAGTTCGTAGGTCACGTTTGGTCATGCGTTGCGTTCGCAAGTGGGCGGCGTCGGTGGGGGGCGGCGGCGGTGGCGGTGGTGGCGGTGGGGGCGGGGGGATGGGAGGTGGTTGCAAAGGGGGCGGGGGCGGCGGGGGAGGCGCTTGCGTGCGTGCGTATTGGGGGGGGGATATCATTCGCAAGCCCGACTCCCGCCGCCCAGGGGCAGTTTCCCGAACTTGTCTAGTTGTTGTATTCCGAGTAACGCAGTTATATATTTTGGACAGCAGTGGCAGGCGATGTGCGACGCAGAAGACAAGCGCGCCTGTGGCCCCACCCAGGGCAGCGGATCCGAGGGCGCGGAGGTGAGGCGTTCCGAGGCAGTGGTTCTGTGTTTGCGAGGTTCAGGGTCCAGGCCCAAATTCGTTGACATGTTTTGTTTCCTAAACTCGAGCGATGTAGTCCGTAGCGCGGGGCCCAGGGTTCGTAGAGTGTATTTTCTCTTTGTGCAGCATGGCTGAACCTACACCTACATCTTCAGATGCGCAGGGTGCTATTCCTGACGACATGCCTTTATCGATGCTCGTCCAGAAGGGCAGCGGGCGTGGCCGTGGCCGGGGCCGCCGCGACAAGGGACCTGACCCCCCTGCAACCACATCAGCCGCGTCGACGTCGGCCGACGGCGACACTTCCAGCAGCGACATGCGGAGCAGGCAGGAGGAGAAGGCCGTGAGGAAGGCCGCCAAGGAGGCAAGGAAACGCCCTGCCGCCGCTTGGAGTCGTGAGCGGTCGGCCAGGAGATCCAGAACCCCAGCGCCTGAGAAGGTCCAGAGGGCGAGCATCGGCAACAACTCCGCCCCCGAGGACAAGGGCGCGGCGGTGGAGGAGAAAGTTAAGAAGGTTGTGAAAGACAAGAAAGACAAGGCAGACAAGAAAGATAAGAAAGACAAGACACATAAGAAAGACAAGAAAGAGAAAACATATAAGAAAGATAAGAAAGATAAGAAAGATAAGAAAGATAAGAAAGATAAGAAAGATAAGAAAGACATGGTAGACAAGATAGAAACGAAAGAGAAGAAGGACAAGAAGGATGAGGCAGCCTTTGAGGAGAAGGAGGAGAAGTTTGACCAGCCAAAGAACGAGGAGATGGAGATAGAAAAGGCGCAGGTTGATGTGGCGACGGCCGAGGGCGATCGAAGCGAGGTCGCAGCTGCGGGCGCGGCTGGCCCCGCTGGCGGCGCCGCGGCGTCGGCTGCTGCCAAAGGCGGGAGGCCGCCTTTGCCGCCGCCGCTTGGCGAGCCTGTGCCTGAGGACATTGTCGACGCGTGCGTTGCGGCCGCTTGCGCGCCTGCCCAGTCGATCCCCGAGGCGATCGACAACGGGACCGCTACGCCCCTGGCGCCGCCGTGCGATGGGATTGTCACGCCGACTGAGACGGCGCAGATCGACGATGGGCCCAAGGCAGTGACGGAGCAGCCGCCGACATTCAGGCCATATGCGGAGCAGCTGCCCGCGACCGATAGCGGCGACGGGATCACTGAGGCGATGATGTCCTGGCTCGACGAGGAGATGGAGTCTCAGCCTCGGGAGCTGCCCAGCGTGATGCCGATGGAGGCTGAGGCTACAGGACGTGCCATGCAGTGTCTCACTCATCGCCGCTGATATCCATTTATCTGTTGTCACGTTTGCCATGTGTTATGTTTTCAGCCACCCATGCTCACTCCTCCCCTACTTCATGCAATGCATCTGCGGTGCCACTTCGCCTTTTGTCTTTCGCACATTCCATTCCTCCCAGTTGCAGCCTCGTGCCCCTGATTCCCCGTCCCCTCCTTCGCACTTCCGTCTTGGCGTCGTCTTTTTTGCATCGTAACGCTTAGTTCCACCCGACGCCCCTTCGCCCCCCGCGATGATCATCCTTGTCCTCAGCCCCCCCGCCGCCCCCTCGCATCCCGCCATCACTCATCATAGCTACTTCTCCCTTCCCTTGCCCCCTCCTTCACCCTCCCTTCCCCCCGCCTCGACTGTCGTGCCATGCGCAGCTATCGGTGGTTTTGGAGGAGGAGGAGAAGGAGGAGGAGGAGGTGGAGGGGGAGGACGAGGAGGCTCTTTCTCCTGCTGAAACTGCAACTGCTACTGCTGCTGCTGCTCCTCCTCCTCCTCCTCCTCTTCCTCCTCCTCCTCCTCCTCCTCTTCCTCCTCCTCATCCTCCTCCTCCTCCTCAACCTCCGCCTCCGCCCTCCTCCTCGTCCTCCTCCTCCACCTCCTCCTCCCTTTCCGCTTGCTGCTTGCTCCTCCTCCTCCTCCTCCTCCTCCTCCTCTTCCTCCTCCTCCCCCTCCTCTTCTTCCACCTTCTTCGCCTCCTCCTCCTCCTTCCCCCCCCCGCCTGTCGCCCAGAACCAGTCGTTGCCGAGACGTTGGATGACTCGATGTTCGCCTTCGACATGCCCGCGATGCTGGGCGAGGGCGAGATCGACATCGACGTGCCGCTGATGGGCTCCTCCGGCAGCGACGACGAGCCGACCGAGCTGCAGGGCGACGCGGCGGCGGCGGTCTTGCAGGACTCGCCGGGGAGAGGGGAAGGGCGAGAGTCTCTCGGGGGGTCGTGTCGTTGGGTGTTGGGTCCTCGTTCGTCGATCCGTTCACCGTTATTGCCGTTATTGCTTTGCCCAGTGATGGGGAGGGGGAGGAGGAAGGCGGAGGAGGACCAGGAGGAGGAAGAGGAGGAGGAGGAGGAGGAGGGAGGTGGAGGAGTAGGAGGGGGAGGGAAGAGGAGGAGGAGGAGGAGGAGGAGGAGGAGGAGGGGGGGGAGGGAGGGGGGAAGAAGAGGAGGTGGATGAAGTCGAGGAGGAGAAAGAGAGGAGTAAGGAGGTGTCGGTTCCCCCTCCTCCTCCTCCTCATATCCTACCTCCGTCTCCCCCCCGTCTCCCGTCTCGTTCCTTCCTCCTCCTCTCCTCTCTTCCCTCCTATCCTCCTATCCTCTCTCCTCCTCCCTCCTCTCCTTCTCTCCTCCTTTTCCCCCTCACTCTCCTGCCCCTCCTCATTGCCTTCCTCCTCGCCCTCCTCCCTCCTCCTTTTCCTCCTCCTCCTCTTCATTCCCCCGCCTTGTCTTCCTCCTCGTCCTCGCTCCCTCCTCATCGTCCCCCTTCTCCTCCTCCTCCTCCTCCTCCTCCTCCTCCTCCTTCTCCTCATCTTCGCCCACCTCCTCCTCCTGCCATGGGCCCGAGGCATCCAGCCCCCATGAGTTCATCTCGCATCTGAGGTTTCAGGCCCCGACGGCCCGATGTGTCGGTATCACCAGGCCCTGGGACCCCTGAGCCTTGGGCAGTTATCTCATGCCCCGAGGATCTCAGTAAGTAGGGTGCGTCGGGTCTCGGGGCCCAGGGGGGGGTGAGATTTCTTTCGATTTGAGTTTTGCCTTCGCCGACATGCCGATGTCATTTGCCCGCGGCAGGTATTTTAAGGGAGTCTGAATTAATTAAAATCATTCTGTTTTATTTAAAAAAGAATGTTTTTATTTAATTATTATTTTCCCTTCCGGGAACTTCCGGGAAAACCGTTCTACCCCCGGGAACTCAGTTTTGTGAGGATGTACCAGCGTTTTTGGTCTTCCGGGAAAACCGTTTTTAGGGTTCCGGGAACTTCCGGGAAAACGGTTTTAGGGTATTTAAAATAATTAATTAATTACAAACAATTATTTTTAAATAAAAGCAGGAGGGGGTCCTGGGGGTTCGGGGAAACGTTGGAGAGGCCCTTGGAGGCTCGTGTGGGGCTGAAGTCCAGGATCCTGGGGGCTTTTGGGAGAGGCCCTTGGGAGTCTTGGGGAGGCGCTTCTCTCTTCGGCTCTTGCGGCTTTCTGAGGTTCCTTAGGACTTCTTAGACTCCTTAGGGAAAGGCCTTGAGCCTCTTAGGACTTCGTAGACCCCTTTAGGACTTCTGAGGTTCCTTCTGAGGCCCCTCAGGATGTTCTGGGATCCTGGGATTTGAGCCCCCTCAGGATTTCCTTCTGAGGCCCCTCAGGGCTTCCTTGGGCTTTTGGACACTGCCCTTCGGTTTTAGCTCCCTGGGGGCTTCTCAGGCTTCGCTCTCGGCTCGGGCCTTTGGCCTTCTTCGGGCTCGGGCCTTTGGCCTCTGGCTCGGGCCATTTGCAGACGCCATTTGGGCTCGAGCCGTTTGGGCTCTTTGGCTTTCTTGCCAGCATCTCGCGCTCGCCGCTCACCGCTCGCCATGCCAGTTCTTGCTCAGATTCATGCTGAGGAAATGGCCTTCTCGGCTTGGCTGCAATACGTGAAGGGCTTCAAGATTGAGACGGGCTCGAGGTACGGTCGTTTCATCCGTCAGTTGTTGCTTGCGGAGAAAGGCGAGGCCGACATCGACCGCGCGATCGCCGTCATCGGCACCGAGCGGTGCACCGAGCTGGTCATCACCATGTTCGACGACCATTGGCGAAAGGGCGCGCACGAGCTCTATGTCGAGTTTCGCGCCTCCACCCGTTCCGACGTGCAGGGAGAGCCATCGGGGCCTTCGGCACCCTCGTCGCCGATGTCGGTGGTTTCGTCAGCGTCGGCGGCGTCAGGGCCAGGTAAACGCCGAGCCTCGACCGACGCCCGCGCCCGCAGCAACAAGAAGCAGAAGCATGGCGAGGACGAGGCCGCGGTGCTACAGACCTTGGAGCGGTTATCGTTGGCTCCAAGCCCTGGGCGAGTCACGAACGGCAAGGGCTTTGGCGAGGGCAGGTGCGGCAAGGTCAAGAACACGGCGAAGGCGAAGCGAAAGGCGGCGAGTTCAGCGGCGAGTCCAGCGGCGAGGGCAGCGGCAGCGCCCCGCTCACCTTCGCCGAGCAGTAGTTCTTCGAGCAGCAGCAGCAGCAGCAGCAGCAGCAGCAGCTCCGCTTCGTCCCCGCCATCGTCGCCCGCTTCTTCACCTCCGCCTTCGGCCTGTGCTTCGCCTCCGCCGCCGCCTCCGCCGACGACACCGTCGACGCCGTTGACGCATGTACCGCTGCAGCTGCAGCTGCTTCGGCCGACGTTCTCGGAGATGGCGCTGGCGGCTTCGAGGACTAGTAGATGGGACAATGTTCCGCCGCCGATGCAAGGGGTAGGATAGGGCGTGGCCAAAGGAGGAAGTGGGGCCAGCTGCCGATATCAAATGCTCCTGTCAGACAACAGGTCGGAGCAGTTGTGCATCGGGTGGCCCCTATCCCCCCCTCTCTTGGCTTGCTTCTTTCCTTCCCAGGTCATTGGCGACGGGGCATTGCAGCGCCGCCAGGACCGCGATGGACACGCCCAGGCCGCGGCCCGCGCTCAAGAGGGGCGCGACGAAGAGGACGGCATTCCCGCCTTGGGAGGTCTCGTCCGAGCAGACGATCGAGAACTTCTCGTACTTGCGGGATACCCTCTGGTATGCGAAGCCAGGGTCGGTCGTGGAGTGCAACCTGTGCAACGTTTTCGTCATGAGGGAGATGGGGCGGCTGGTGTCGTTGCCAGGGAGGTCCGCGTTCGCCAGCGAGAGGTTCCTCTGCAATGGTTGCTTCGAACGCTCGGAGCCGCACCCCGTGCTGCACTACGGCCGCGAGTACGTCTTGGAGCAGCAGTTGGCGCAGATGGTTCGTGAGCGCCGTGAGAACGGTGGGCTCGTCGGCTTGTAATTAGTTTTTTTGTTGATGAAGGGCGTGGGCCTTGAGGTCTCTGGGCTGGTAAGCCCGAGGTCGTGGGTCGTGGGCTCGCTCGCTGGCTCAGCAGGTTCCGAAGGGCCTCATCTCCGTCATCTCCATTCAAGTTCAAGCATCATTTCATCATCCCACAGATCCAGTATGTATGATCCCTCTTATTTGATCTCCCCGCCTTCTTCCGTTCCCAAGCCTGCCCAGCGCCTTGTAGATCCGTGGCGTCACGTTTCCGATTGCACGCTTGTTGCTGCAAGACCCTCCATCGAGGCAATTGTAACTAGTAATTGCGTCAGCGCTTTCTGAATTGCCGATGGGCCACGTGCGCTCTGCCCTTGTGCCACGTGCGCTCATGGCGCCGCCCTGTGCCACGTGCGCTCTACGCATGCATGTGGTTGCACCTTCACCTTCACCGCGCGTGCCGCGCCGCGAGCGCCGAAGGAATGCACGCAGCCCGCCTGTTGTGTCAGCAACGTCTGATGGGCTTCGTTCGGACATCTGCGTCGGATGTTTGAAAAAGCTTTCATCTCATCGATTGCGCCCTCAGGAGCCGCAGGGCGAGGAAGAGGAGGAGGAGGGGGAGGTCTGGCAGAGGGCCAGTCTTGCCTGCTTTACTTCCGTTCAGTCTCAAGTCGAGTCGGGCCCCCTCCTCCTCCTCCTCCTCCTCCTCCTCCTCCTCCTCCTCCTTCCTCCTCCTCCTTACTCCTCCTCCTCCTCCTCCCCCCCTTCCTCCTCCTGCGGTTGCCCGTCCTGAGCCTTGAGGCTTTTCCTCTTACCCTCGTCGTTGCGAGTCGCATCTTGGCAGCGTCTGTCGTTATTTGTCTCAATGAGTCCCTTGCCTCTCCGCGCCTCTTTCGCCTGGCACCTCGGCTTTCGCATTCTTGTCGTCTGTGCTGCTCGAATCGTGGATCGTCGGCCTCGTCGTTGGCAGCGGGTCGCGGTCGAAGCACGGGTTGGGCCTTTGCCAGGATACTCAAGTTCATTTTCAACCCTCGCCCCCGCCTTCTCGCCGTTTGCATGCGTTCGGTCGTCTCCCGCGCCGCCGGCAGGAGGGCGGCGTCGACAAGGACAAGGCCAGCGGCGGCAAGGACATCGGCGACGCCGACAGTCTGGACTCCACGGGACCGTGGCTCGCCGTTGTCATCCAGGTAATGTTGGACAGGATGGGGCCGATGGAGTTGGAGTTTTCGAAGGCCATCAAGCAGTGCGCGGAACGTCACGGACACGAGGTGAGCAGAGCTACTTGTTGCACTGGTTGCGACATTAAGGCGAAGGTGGATGACTTGCTGGAAGCGATCTGGAAGGAGCGATGGGGCGTCGAGCTTAGGAGCAAGCACGTTCTCAGGGCGGAGATCCATGAGGACAAGAGGGCGTTCCTGAAGCAGCAGTTCTGCGACGTCGGGTTCTTGGCGGGGGAGATGGAGGGCATTGCGTCGGCCAGGGCGTTTGACTTCAACGTGCAAGCCGACGCAACTATTCCACATTTTGTTTCTCTTGGCAGCGGGTTTCCATGTGTTAGTCGCACTCCGTTGTCGGTAAAGATGAGGGAGAATCTTAATTGTTGCCAGCAAGGAACAGGTGCAACAGGCGTTGCGGTGCGCGAGCTCCTCTCGATCATTTCGAAGAATTGGCCAGAGGAGATCGTGTTGGAGTGCGTGGTCAATCTTGGCCAGCAGCCAGATGCCGCTGTCCCGAGCGATGCAGATTGGATCGTCTCAGAGATCAGGAAGCTCGGCTACTGGTCGTTGCGTGTAACGATACAGGCGTCTTCGCAGTTTTCGCCAGTGCCGCGGCAGAGGTTGTGGTGGGTCGCTTTGAAAGGCATCGCGCCCGACGCCGACGCCCACGACGAGGTGACCACGTTTTTCTTAGACAAGCTGCGGTGCCTTAACGTGGGAGAGCTCAACGCAATCGACCAGTGCAAGCAGTTCCTCATCAAGGACGATTCGGAGAGGGTCGGGATCAGCCGTCGCGCGGGCCTCCCAGTTTTCGAGGGCAGTGGTACAAGGCAGCCTTTTTCGAAAACAAGGAAAGAGGCGACAAAGGATTCTTCGGATCAGAACCCCAGCAAGTACAAGTCCGAGCACATCCAGAATCCGAAGCGCTTTGCGCACCACCGCCACCCACCAGCGAGTTGAGGTGATCAGGGAATGAAATGATTGAACAAGGTGAGGAGCGCCTCGTGCGAAGGAGAGGGAGTTTTGATGGGGGGGGGGGGGGGGGGGGGGGGGGGTGAAGAAGACGGGCGATGCGAAGGTGCATGTGAGGAAGGGAAGGAAGATGACGCGGAAGATGAGATGAGGAAGGAGGAGAGAGGGAGGGAGGGAGGGAGGGAGGTAGGGAGGTTGGGAGGAGGGGTGGAATCTCCTGCCGGGGAGGGCTGGCAAGTTTCTCCGAAGGGTTTGGCGACGCTTCCTCCTCCTTCTCGTCGTCGTCGTCGTCCTCCTCCCTCCTCCTTCTCCTCCTCCCCCTCTTCCTCCTCCTCCTCATGTCCCTCCTCCTCCTCCTCGTCCTCCTCCTCGTCCTCGTCGTCCTCCTCCTCCTCCTCCTCCTGTTCTCCCCCTCCTCCCCCTCCTCCTCCTCCTCCTCCTCCCCTTCCTCCTCCTCCTCCTCCTCCTCCTCCTCCTTCTCCTCCCCCTCTTCGCCCTCCTCTCCCTCCTCCTCCTCCTCATCATCATCATCATCATCATCCCCTCCTCCTCCTCATCCTGCCCCTCTCCCCCTTCTCCCCCTCCTCCCCCTCCTCCCTCCCCCCGGCCTCCTCCTCCTCCGCATGTGAGGAATGGAAGAAGGATGTTCAAGACTTGGCCCCGTTCTGGTCTGGGCTGGTCGGATTATAAGTGCCAGCAGATGGAGTGGCCCCCTGCGCCCGCTGAAGTGGCTGAGGCTATCAGAATCGATGGCATGTGGCCTCGGGAGCAAGAGTTGTGCTTCTTTGTGAACAAGGTGTGGCCACCGTGCATGTCGTCTGGCAAGGACGGCGCCGAGTACATCGACCTGAACATGTCCATGATGAGGCTGCTGACGGGGTGCATCGACTATGACTTCGAGGGAAAGCCTGATGAGAAGTTTCCTTTGAAGAAGTCGCCCTGGAAGGGCAGCCCCATGACGCTAGTGGGGAGCATGAAGCTGGCGGTGCGGTACTTCAACAGTGCATGCAACAGGTTCGTGGTTCGCTTGGCGGAGCCGATTGAGTATCTCCGCGGCATCGGTTGGCACGAGAGCTTCTGTCGCACGAACTTCTTCAAGGTGCCTGACGACATGGGCGACGGCAAGCGCGCGGAGATGACCGAGGTGCAGTGCGGGGAGCTGATTGCGAACATGTGTGGTAACGCTTGGTCTGGTTTTACTTACAGTGCAGTTCAGACAGCATTGGTGGCAACGTCTGGCCATTTCTTCTCTAAGATCGGCAGGTCCTCGCGTGCGCCCGCAGCTCCCGCTCCCGCCGACGACGACAGTGATGAGGCGTCTAGTTCGAGCTTCTCCTCCGATTGATGATCTGGGGGTTGCAAGGCGGGCGACGGCTGAAGGGCGGCGAGAGGCGCGAGAGCTACCTGGAGCAGGCGGCTACGGTGACCTGACCTGGGCATGGCATAGGCGGCGTTGGCTTGCTGAACGCAGCGACGGTGCGAGCCGCTTGCCCCCCACCCTCCGCTTCTTTAAATGTTACCCCTTCCCCCGGGTCCTCCTCCTTCCCTTCTCATTCTCCCTTCCCTCCCTGCCCGTCTCATCCATCGCCGCCCCATCCATCCTCGCCTCCTCCCCCTCCGTCGCTGCCGCCCTGCCCCCTTGCCCTCCCTCATTATCCTCTCCGTCGTTGCGCTGTCTTCGTCCTTGGTCTGTTGCTGCTTTGTGCCCGCTCTCGATATCTACATTGCGTAATTCCCTTGAGGTTTCTTTGAATTGCACATTGTTGCATCAGCAGGTCGTAACAGGTCCAGAGGGGGTTGCGTCGGCGTCATTGCGATGTGGCCATGGTCATCACGTCATCACAACGCGCATTTCCGATTGCGATTCGAATCGCATGGCGTTGCATTGGCTCGCGGTTCGGGGCTCTCGGGGCGCCCTCAGTCAGGCGTGGCCTGGTGGCTGGTGGTCTGTGCGTGTCGCGCAGTTGGAGCGAGGGGCCCCGAGGGGCGCGCAGCTCGCGGGATCGCAGCGTCGGGGCTTTTAGTGCGCACGCGCTCCCCGCCCGAACCCGCCAGCCCCTCGCCGCGCCTCGCCGGGCGCTTGATTCAAGCCGCTGCGCCCGCGGCCCGCGACCCGCGGATTGCTTCCATCCCGCTTGCCGCCGCCATGATGGCCGACGTGGAGTTGCCTGCTGATGGCGGGTTGGACGTCAGCATGGGCGCTTCGAAGTCGAGCCGCAGAGGGGCCAGGAAGGCGTCCAGCTCCCGCGGCCAAGCGGGCCAAGCGCCACCTGCCGCAGCCTCGCCAGAGGACAGTTGTTCTTGCGCTTTGTGTCTTTGTTTGTCCACTTTGTACGATGGCACCCTGCGAGATGTTCCATTGTCTGATCAGCTAGCCGTCGCCCAGCCTCAGCCCCGCCCCGCCCCGACCCCTCGAAGGAGTCGATGACGCTTCGGCTCCTCTGGGGGCGGCGTTGGGGGGCGCCAGAGGGTCGAAGAAGGAGGAGGAGGAGGAGGAGGGGGAGAGCGAGGAGGGGGAGGAGGAGGGGGAGGGGGAAGATGAGGAGGAGGAGGAGGAGGAGGAGGAGGAGGAGGAGGGGGAGGGGGAGGAGGAGGAGGAGGAGGAGGAGGTTTGGAATGTTGCATTGTTCCGCTGATACACAGGATACGACAACGCTTGGCGCCACCAGCACGTACACGCTGACGTGGACGAAGAAGGTGTACCTCGTCAAGTTCTGCCCAGATGGCCGCAAATGCGAATTGTGCCCCCTCCTCGACTCCGACCATGACCCGTGCAGCAAAGTGATGGTGCCGATGGTGATTGAACAGTGTTGGTGGTCCTACCCCCCTGACATGAAGACTGGCAGGACCGAAGGGACCATCTGCGGCTACTGCATGCGCTACTATTCGGCCAGGGTGAAACCGCAGGGCGTGTCTTTGGCGCAGTACAAAAAAATCTTGGGTGCAGAAGAGAAGAAGCTCAATTGCCACCAGCAAGCGGTCAGCGTCCTGAAGGAGCAGATCATTTCGAAGGGTTTGCCTCGGAACGCAAAGTTCGAGTGGGAACTGATCGAGGAGAGGTCTTTGAAGATCGTGAAGTCAATGGAAATGAACATCAAGAAACCTGGCTGGACACACGTGCCCTGGGATTTTTACACTACATCGCCAGAATACGGCAACGGGAAGGACTTGAACAACAACCCAGCGGGTATAAGCGCAGGGCACCGCGAGTTCTTTTTCGAGGGCGTGCGGGGGGTGCTCATCCCAGACAAGCCCATCACTAAGATCGAATTCAACGAAAAGGTAGCTGGTCAAATCGAGCAAACTTTAGCATCGAGCGCGGGGGATGAGTTGAGCAAAGATGAGATGGAGCAGAATTTGCAGGGTTTGTCTAAGTCGTTCTTCAACGGCTATGGCGGCGGCTTTGATGGGGTAGCTGCGACGGGTGACAGTGCGGCCAGCTCCAGCTTCTCCGAGCTTATGAACCTTGGCGGCTTTGGCAAGGCTGGCCGTAGCTCTTCTCCCCTGGCGAAGCCCAGTGCTGGCGCTGGCGGCGGTGCCACTCCGAGGTTTCCGAAGGGCTCGTTTCCGACAGGGGACAGCCCGTCGACGGCCCCTGAGCAGCAGCCCGACGACGCCCAGGGCCATGGGGTTTCGTCTACGGCAGCTGGCAAAGCGGGCAAGCAGAGCAAGATCAAGCTTGGGGGGAAACAGAAGGCGGCGGGTACGCAGCAGAAGAACAAAGACCCTGGCGATGCCACCATTCAGAAGGCGGAGACGCGCGGCAGGAAGCCGAAGGACCTCGGCGCCCAGCTCGATGCCCTCGCGCTGGAGTTCGAGAGTGCTTCCTCGACGGCAACGGTGTACTGGGGGGCTGAAGCGAAGACAGGCATGAAGCAGTTCGAGTTGCTGAACAAAGAGGCGCAGACCAGGGCGAAGAAATCCAGCCGAGCCGAGGAGACCGAAGCTATGCGTAAGATTCTGAAGCGCACGAACGCTATTCACGCGGTGCTGTCCGCGGCGCAGGAGCACGGGCTTGGCACCCAGGGCTTCGCGACGGCGTTCGACATGAACGAGACCTCTTGCGCCCTCGACCCTCAGGCGGCTTGGGATTTGGGATTTGGGATGCAATTTGAGCTGTCTTATTGACTCCTCCCCATCCTCCGCCCCCCCTTCTCCCCCTCCTCCTGCTCCTCCTCCTCCTCCTCCTCCTCCTCCTCCTCCTCCCCCCCTTGCTTTTCCTTTTCCTCTTGCTCCTCCTCTTGCTCCTCCTCCTCCCCCTCCTGCTCCGCCTCCTCCTCCGCCTCCCCCCCCTTGCTCTTGCTCCTCCTGCTCCTCCCCCTGCAAGAGGAGTAGTAGGGGGAGGAGGAGGAACAAGAAGAGTAGGCAGGAGGAGGATGAAGAGGAGGAGGAGAAGCAAGGAGCGGGGTGAGCAGAAGAAGTAAGAGAAGTTTCTGCCCCTTCCTTTCTCTGCTTGTCTGCCCCCCCCCCTCCGCCCCAGGGCGTTCGTTTGGTTTGTCGATGCTCCTCAGTCTGCCGTTCATTGTTCATTGTCCTTCTCATCTTTGGCATCGTTTGTTTCGTTCGACGCGGGTCCTGATGGCGCTCGCCGCTTTCTGTTTTGACGTTCCCGCAGGTGACCGTCAAGTGGCCCAAGCACGTCTTATGGGCGCGCCACAGGATGCGCATCAACGCGATGGAGCACAAGCAGGCGTGGTACCAGATGATCGGCATGAACACCATCATCAAGCACGGGTCTCAGAACCCTGTCATTGACCAGGACCAGCTCGTGGGGGAGAAGGTCATGGCGGTACTCAAGAAGAGCACTTATCCCTTGTCGGTGGCCGCAGTGAAGGACTGGTTCGGCGACGCGGGCGAGGCCGACTTGGAGCATGACCTTTCGGAGTTCGTGGCTGCGCTAGGGTTGGCTGCAACATTCTCGGAGATCGACACCATCAGCGAGAGGGTGGAGTTCACCGTTCATGCCAGCCGCGTCTTCGCGTCTCACAAGGCGAAAGGCACGTGGAGCGCCGAAGCATTGTTTGGCCACCCGTACGGGAAGAAGTTGGCAGCGGATTTGGATTTGGATTCGAAGAAGGCGAAGAAGACCGAAGAAGTTTCGAGTGATCTGGAACGCATGTCATCGAGTATGTCCGAGGCGCTGGGCAAGTGCGATCCGAACATCGTGGTATGCGACGATGCGGCGTTCAACTCAGTATTGTCATGCTTTGGTGCGCTGACTGAGCTTCTCGATTCTTCCGCTGATACATGCTTGACTGAGTTCTTGCCGTCGACCGATCTGCTCCGTTTCGACGACGTCGTGAATGCTTGCTTCGTCGCGCTCCACTCTTTTCTAAAGAAACTTCAGGACATCGCCGATGAGATGACCATGGAAGCGCTGCTGAAGTGGGCCGCTGAGATCGACTTCCCTGCCCTCAGGATCGTCAAGTTCCACCGGAGCCTCGAGGCAAACAAATACGTAAACAAGAACTGCGTGTCTTGGGAACAGTGCGAATGGCTGCACGAGGTGATCGGGTGACTCCGCTTCTTTTTTCCTCTATCGAGTTGTTCGCTCGCCACCATTCAATTTCTCTTCTTCCTTCCTCTCGCCCCGTACTCCTGACTTTCGACTCTCAATTCTCAACTTGCCACCTGCTCAGCCCTCGCACCCCTTGGGCTCCCCATCTTCCTCTTCGTTCTCCTCGCTGTCCTTCTTAGTGTGCTGCTGTGCTGCTTTCCGCCACATATGTTTCGGTCATTGGGCTTTCAACCGTCTTGTCTCTCCCGCCGCGCCCTCTTCCTCCTCGATCCGACCCGCTCCTTGCCCTCCCACTCTCTCCTTGTGCAGGTTGTTACGGCCCTGACCCGCGTGTGCCTGCAGGTAAAGAAAGGCTACGACGACCCCGCACTCTGTACAGAGTTGGCGTCAACCTTGGACTTCGCCTTCAGCAACACTCCCCCGCCGGGCTTGGAGGCGATTCAGACCGTTCTGAGAAGGTCCCCCGTCTTTGCTGACGATGGCGAGATCATGCGCAGTCTCGGCGGCAAGGCTGATGAGGAGGTCGGATCGGCCATTGCTCCAATACTGGCCCGTTTCCGCGAGTTCTTTCCAGAGCCGAATGTCGTTTGCGACATCACTGCTAAACAGGAAGTGTTCGCAACTGCTTCATTCAACGAGGACATGCAGAAGGCGATGCGGGAGTTGCAGTCTGTTGACCCGCAGGTGCGAATGCAGCTTAGCATCATGTCGCAGTCGGTGTCGCTGGCCAAATCCGTAGGCTGCATGGAGAAGGCCATGAGGGCCCTCTCGTCCAGCAGCAGCGTTCGCCTCTCATCTGAGACCTTGAAGGAGACGGCGGCCGCTGTCAAAGATCTGCGTTCGTGGAGCGCCACGTACGCGACCACCATCGGCATGGACGGCGCGAAGACATGCTTTGAACAGGGCGGTCGGTTCAAGTTCTTGGAGAATGTCATTGACATGCAAACGTTCCCCAAATCCTTGGTCGATGCGGCCGACGAGTCTTTGAACGCTTCTGCTGCCGCAGTTGGCAAGCTGATCGACGGGCACGTCGGGGCCATGAACTTCATCCCGACGGAGTGGGCGAACCACAAGGAGAATCTCTTCGATAAGGAGGACATGTGCATGCAGCTGATCACGGTGCCGCGCGATAGTTTCAAAAACATCGGGTGTTTGTGCCAGGAGGCTCGCGCAGGCTACAAGGTTTTGAAGGGCGTCCACAACGATGGCTGCAAGAGCGAGTGGATCCCGATCGCCAAGATCAAGGATTTGGCCAGGGCAGCTGACATGGGGGTGCAGGTCGTGTGTTTCGCATTCGCGGTCTGGCACGTGTGCCGCGGGATGCCGAACCTGAAGGGGAACAAGGAGAGCATCGAGGCCAGCGTCGAGTCCGTGCGCAAGAAGTTCACGATGCACAAGGTGGAGGTGCCGTCTGCGATCCATAAGATCTTGAAGGAGTTGGCGGGGGGCGAGAAGGAGGCCGACCACTTCAAGCTCGAGATCCCCGAGGCCGCGGGCGCGGGCGGCAAGGTCAAGGCGGAGGAGGCCCACAAGCCCGCCAAGGTTGCGAAGACGGCGGTGGGCTTTGGCGCCCAGATGGCCGAGGGAGCCAAGGAGCGGGCCGAGGGCGAGGGCGCCAAGGAGCAGGGCGCCGAGAAGCAGGCCGCGGGCGTCGAGGCCGCGGGCGGCGCCAAGCGGAGGCCCGAGCAGGGCGAGGACGCGGGTGGCGCCAAGGAGAGCTTGGCGAAGCGCTTGAAGGCGCGGCGGGAGAAGCTCGCAGCGGCGTGAGCGGGCCAGGGGCCAGGATGGCGGCGGTGGAAGCGGGCAGCGGCGACGACGACGGAGAAGATGGCGACGGACGTGTTTCGACTTAGGCTCCTCGTCGCCGACGTTTCGGAGCCGATGCTTGGCGCTTCGGGTTTCGAGCTTCGATCTTCGATTCGATGCTGACGAGTCGATTCGATTCGATTCGATTCGGTTCGATTCGATGCGATTCGATTCGATTCGGTTCGATGTTGATTCGATTCGAGCGCGATGTTGATTCGATTCGCTGCGATGCGATTCGATTCGATTTGATGTTGATTCGATTCGATTCGATGTTGATTCGATTCAGTTCGGTTCGATTCGATTTGATGTTGGTTCGATTCGATTCGATGTTGATTCGATTCGGTTCGATGCGATTCGATTCGATGTTGAGTCGTCTCGACGCTTGGCGCGTCGAGCTTCGAGCTTCGAGCTTCGATTCGAGCGCGATTCGATCCGATTCGATGTTGAGGGTGCCTCGATTTTCGAAGTTCGAAGCCTCACGCCTCTCTTCCACCCTTGCCGCGGGCCAGCACAGCGCGGCTGTGGGGCGCTGCGCGTTGCGGCGAGCTGCGGGGCGCTCGCTGATGTCAGAAAGGTTCTCCTCCTGGGAGGAGGAGGAGGAGGAGCAGCTTGGGATTCGCTTTTGCCGAAAAAGGGCTTGCACTCGTCGGACCTTAGGCTTTCCGAAACAGTGCTTGCAATCTTGGGCTAGTGTTTGCACTCCTGAACGGCTTTCCGAAACAGTGCTTGCAATATTGGGCTAGTGCTTGCTTGCCGAGCTCCTGGGTTAAGTTAGGGACTCGTTTATGCTGAACATCGCCATGGGTAGTTTTTTTCTTTATTATTAAATATTAATTAAAATCGTTTGAAATAGTTGTTTTTATTTATTTCGCTTGTATTTTTATTTTTATTTTTATTTTTATTTCCTAACTTGAAAGCCGAAAACCATTTCCATGCGTTGTAATGAGATCGGGCAGCTCAATTTTCGTCTGACACATTTGGCCCTGCTGGCACACATCTGTCCCTTTCCCCCCGCAGTAGAGGGCCAGGCTGAATGTTGCGGCGCAGAGCGTGGATCTCAAAAAAAAACACCCACACGCACACGCACACGCACAAGCAGACGCACACGCACACGCACACAAGCGCACGCACACGCGCACACACGCACACACGTACACACGCACACGTACACACGTACCTTCTGTCCGTTGAATGCCACTGGTGCCTCGGCCATCGATGAAGAAGAGGAGGAGGAGGAGGGGGAGGAGGAGGAAGATGAGGAGGAGGAAGGAGGATGAAAAGGGGGAGGAGGAAGAGAAGGGGGGGAGGAAGGGAGGATGAAGGAGGAGGAGTTAGGGAGGATGAGGGGGGGTAGGAGGAGGAGGAAGGAGGAGGAGGATGAAGAGGAGAAAGATAATATGGGACCGTGGAAACATGAATGGTGAAGGAGGGGAAGTATTAAATAGGGAGGAGGAGGAAGGAGGAGTTAGTATGGAGGAGAGGAGGGGGAGGAGAGGGAGGAGGAGGAAAAGGAGAGAGGAGGAGGAGGAGGGAGGGGGGGAGGCGGAGTGGGAGGAGGAGGAGGACGACGACGACGGTGAGGAGGCGGAGGAGGACGAGGACGACGAGGAGGAGGATGAGGAAGAGGCAGGGAAGAGGAGGAGGAGGAGCAGGAGGACGTGGAGGAGGAGGAGGAAGAGGAGGGGCGGGGAGGGTTAGGGAGATGGGGGGAGGAGAGGGACATGGGAAGGGGGGTGGGTGGGGGGACGTAGTAGTAGTAGTA
>CAUYUJ010000967.1:0-21283 GCA_963575745.1 Prorocentrum cordatum
CCTGCCCTTACTCCTCCTCCTCCTCCTCCTCCTCCTCCTCCTCTTCTTCTTGTCCGCCGCTGGCCACCCGCGGGCCGACAGACCCTGGTGAAAGAGGGCGGCGGCTGGAGCATCGAGGGCGCGGTGGAGCCCAGCTCGTGGAGAGGGCAGCAGGTGATGGGTCGAGTTCTATGCCGGCAGGCCCGAACGCGAAGGAACGGCGCGTGGAGGACCGAGGGCGCGGGTGGGGCACGGCGGGTAGAAGAGCACACTGGGGGGACGGCGCCGGGCATGGACCGACAGACCTCAAGCCAAACAGCGGTGGGTGCAGGACCGAGGGCGTGGCTGGAGGAACCCAGCAGGTGGAGGGCGCAGATCAGAGGTCAACAAAGCACACCTTTTGAGGGGGAGCGGGTGGAAGATCAGAGGCGCGGTGGGGGGCGGGGAGTGAACATGAAATAGGTGGCCCCGGGCTCCTTGGCCTCGTTGTAAGCTTCCTTGGCGGCGCGGACGGCCTCACCTGATCCCACAATACGGATAAAACTTCGGCAAGAGAAAACAACAGAGGAATCGTCGTCGTCGCCGGAGGAGGAGGAGGAGGAGGACGAGGAGGAGGAGGAGGAGGAGGAGGAACGGGATAAGGAGCATGGGCAAGAGGAGGAAGTGGACGAAGGCCACGATGAGGATGAATCCTTTGGCGTGTACCGCTCTATCCTTGCAGCTCAGGGGATTGCAGGCCATGACCTTGAGATCCCAAGCCGCTGGGAAGGCAGTCTCCCTGGAGCCCGACGGTGACAATCTGAAGGCCCGCCCTTCAACGGAGTCCCATCTGAAACGCGCCTTTGAGAAAACCTTGAGCAACAGTCTTCAGACGGGGAGGTGGAGTGCAATCCCAAACATGGCACTGGCTCTCGAGCTCTACAGACCGCGTTTCGTGGACGCTTGCTTGCGACAAATCCCTGGGCACATCGGAACCGTTGGCGCGTTTCGATGTGTTCAGGGACGCGTTTCGTGGACGCTTGCTTCCCCCCTAAACATTTGGCGCGCCCACAAGAGCTCCCCCCTGGCCACTGGCCTCTTGACCCCCCCGCCCCAAGCGGGGGGAGGGGGGTCGAATTGGCGGCGCTCCACGCCCTTTCCAAAATGGGGGGTTCGAACCGCTCTCCCCCTCTCCCTCTAGGAACGCTAGCTCTACTGGAATCCTACTGTAGCTGGGTCCAACTGTAATCAAATCCCAATGGCGGTCGTTCCAACTGTAGTCGCATCCTGCTGGGTCTCTTTGCAACTCTAAGAGAATCCTGCTAATATTGGATTCAGCTGTACTCCGCTCTAATAAAATCCTACGCGGGCTCGATCCTCCCTCAATCGCATCCAAGATAGGGTTCGATCCAACTTTGATGGAATCTGATGAAAAGTGGGCCCAGCTGCACTTGAATCCTACTAAGGCTCGGCCCAAGTTGAACAGCTTTTTACTAAGCCTCGGTCCAATCCTGACTGTCTCCTGCTCGGGCTCGATAGAGCTCTTAGGCAATCCTATGAGGGCTCGATCCAGCTTCAACAGCATCCTTCCCGGGCTGGATCCAACTCACATTGGCTCCCCATAAGGCTCGATCCAACTCAGATAGAAACCGACTCCAGGTTTCGTAATAAAGGGAAGGGGGTCTGGACCCTCCAAGACAAGCCATTTCAGACCCCCCCCCGAGGGTGAACCCTCCAAAACATCGTCCCCAGACCCCCCCAGGCCCTCCAAGATAGCTTGGAAAAGACCCCCCCCCCGAAATGAGACCCCCCTCCCTTTATTACGAAATCTGGGGTACTAAGGCTCGGTACAGTTTACATAGAATCCTGCCACTGCTCGATCGTCGCCGCCGTCGTCGTCGTCATCGTCGTCGTCGTCGCTGCCCGACGGCGCCGACGTCGGCACATCGATGAGAGGGCGGCTCGACCCCCTGAGGGGGTGGGCCCTCCATCCCCCTGTTCGAGATCCCCCCTTGCGATTCAGTCCCCCCCTCTTTCGACCCCCCCCCCCTCCTTCCCAGCGTCCACAGAACGCGCTCTTTCCGAGCTCAAGGCGCAACTGTTAGTCACAAGCTTGTGCGCTGACAACGTCCAGGACTGTCCAAGAAGCTTCCAAGATCGCCCCAAGAAGCCCCAAGAGGCCCCCAAGAGGGCTCCCAGACGACCCAAGAGGGCCCCAAGACCGCTCAGGAAGCCCCCAGAACGGCCCAGGGGGCCCCAGGACAGCCCCAGGAGGAGGCCCAGAAGGGGGAACCCGAATGGACATTTCGAGCTCTCGACCCCAAAACGACCTCCAGTTGCCCCAAGAAGCCCCCGAAGAAGCCCCCAGGAAGCTCCAAGAGACCCCCCCAAAAAACCCAGGAGGCCCACAAATTCAAACATTGCCTCCCGAACGCCGCCGGTACGCCTCCCGCGAGACCCCATCTGCCATCCGAGGGGCCTCAGACCAGCAGCCCAAGCACTGCGGCGGGAGGTGCCGAGGGCCATTCGATAATCATTCTTCTGGTATTTTCACATACGCCCGCTGATTGTAAACGTGGGTTCTCGCCCGTTCCCCGATGCTTGCACGGCGAACGCTGGAAATGTCAGCCGCTGAAATCACTCGTGCTGGTGCGGGTGGTGCCGCGCCTGCCAGGCCTGGGGCGAATCTTTCGCGCGCGCGCGGTAGACTGCCCAAGAGGGCCCCGACACGATCCGCATTTCGCTCCGAGACGCCTGCGGCGGCTCCAAAACGTACTTTGACAGATGCCCGCCGTCTGTAAAGCACGGTGAACACTGAGCACGTATTTTGACAGATGCCCCCCGGTTTCCCCACGCGCGCACGGTGAACACTGAGAATGAGGTCCCAAGAGAACCTACAACCTCCGTAAGGCTCCGAATCACCGCCTCCTGAACCTCTTGACGTCCCCCTCGACAGCATCGTGGACAACCCTCGCCAACCCGTTCCCAAATGATCCGCGACCGCCCAAAGCCGGTAGCGAGGTAGCAAAGCCAATCGTTACTGGAATACTGGAATCCAGGGATTGATTCCGGTATCAGGAGTCACGCGTGCACGAATGAATCAGCGTGCAAATTCGGGCAATTCGTTACTGGGTTCGCGTTCAGCGATACTGGATTTCGGCGTCTCGTCGCCACCGAAATCCTGCGCCGTCGTTACCAAAATTTGGCAGCAGGAGTGCCGAAATCCGCGCCTGGTTCGTTACCGAATTTCGCGTTCGACGATACCGAATTCTGCGTCGCAATCGATACCGACATTCGGGTTGCCAATACCGAAATTCAGAGATCATGAGCAGGGGCGTTTTTCAATTACTTCGAGATGGCGTCAGAACCGGGATCCGGTCGCGACCTGAAATCGACAACTCACAAATCCGTTACCGAGTTAAGCCGGTCCCAGATGATCTGGGTTCCCGCATCTCTGCACGCACCCCTCCACCCCAACGGGGCCCCGACACGCCCCGCATCTCGCCCCGAGAACCCCGCGGCGTCTCCAAAACGTGGATTGAAGATGCCCGCCGTCTGTAAACGTGGGTTCTCGCCCGTTTCCCGCACGGGGAACGCTGATAATGTCAGCCACTGACGGTGCGGGCGGTGCCGCGATTGCCGCGGGGCCCTGGGGAAACTTTCGCGCGTGCGCAGTACGCTGTCCAAGAAGGCCCCGACACACCCCACATCTTGCTCCAAGACGCTCACGACGGCCCAAACACGTGTTTTCACATATGCCCGCCGTCTGTAAACGTGGGTTTTCGCCCATTTCCCCATGCGTGCACGGAGAACACTGGGAATGTCACCCGCAGATATCGTTACTGGCGGCGCGGGCGGTGCCGCGATGGCCGGGGGCCCCGGGGCACTCCTTCGCGAGCACGTGGTACATTGTCTAAGAGGGCTCGACACGCCCCGCACCTCGCTCGAAAACGCCCACGCCGGCTCCAAGGCGTCTCCCCGAATCCCGAAAACACCCGACGAGAGCCTCACGCAGCTTCCCAAGAGGCTTCCAGGGGCCAACTCAGTCAATATCCCACGGGTTTAAAACGTGTTTCGGGTTCCAACTTGTTCTGCTATCTGACGCCTCTTTCAGATCAGGGCTTTCCCACGACCGCGCCACGACGGTCCCGCAGGCCACCATACAGGCCCCGATCTATTGCACGAGGCTTCGAATACGAGCCGGCGCTGGCGGTGCCGCGCTTACCGGGGGCCCCAGGGGAATCCTTCGCGAACGCGCGTTAGACTGTACACAAAGGCTCCGACACACCCCGCATCTCGCCCCAAGACGCCCTCAACGGCTCCCAAACGTATTTTCACATATGCCCGCCGTCTGTGAACGTGGGTTTTCGCCCGTTTCCGTGTGCGTCCACGGCGAGCACTGAGAATGCCAGCCGCAGAAATCACGGTGCCGCGATTGCCGGGGGCCCCGAAGTACTCCTTCGCGAGCACGTGGTACATTGTCTAAGAGTGTCTCGACACGCCCCACACCTCGCTGCATGACGCCCACGACGGCTCCAAGACGGCCCCAAAAACCTTGAAAAGACCCGACGAGAACCCCACGCACATTCCCAAGAGGGCTTCCAGGGGCCAGCTCCGTCTATGTCCCACGGGTTTAGACAGTGCGCTTTGCGACATAATCTGGGTTATTTTCGGGCGTCCCGCCATCACTGTGTATGGTTGACTTACACGATGGCAGGGGGCATCATTTTACCCCGTGCGTGCAGGCCCATCATCCCTTTCAAAAGCACTGCAATGTGCACGTGGCGGCAAAAAACACCGACCCCGTAGCGTGTCATCAGCGTGTGAAATGCTTCCCCCTCTCCCAACCCCTCCCCCAGAAGCCCGGTCCGGTCGATTTGGAGGGAAGGGGCTCCGCCTGGATCCTGGCCCGAACGCATCATGGGAGGATAGAAGGCCCCACAACGGGCCAAGAGGGCCACGGCCCCAGATGCCCCAGGAGGCCATCCCAAGAGGACCCCAAGAGGCAACGCTCATTGTATTGCAATTCGTTTGTTAATCGTTTTAGCGTTCTCGACTGTTCGATTTTTCGAACATTTCCCACGGCGGCCTAAGACGCTCCCAAGATCCTCCCAGGCGGCCCCAGATGCCTCCAAGAGGGCCCCGAAAAGGGGAGAGAGGGCACCCGCACGGCCTCAAAGACGGCCTCAAAGGCCTCCAACATAGCCCCAAAAAGCCAATCGACTTAGGTCGGGCATGTCCTCCTACAGGCGGAATTTGGAAGAACAATAAATAGTAGCCAAAACATATTCAACCATAGGATCATACTAAAAACACGTCCCCCGACTATGTTATACTATGTTTGAATTTTCTTCCTGTAGAAGGACACGCCAGACTTAACCCTTAGACAGCAACAAGAAGAACTCCGAAGGTGAACCCGAGCCCGCATTTCGAGCCCTCGGCTCTCCAAGGCTCCTAAGGAGCCTCCACGAAGCTCCAAGAGGCCCCCCCTAGAGGCCCCCACGAAGCGCCCAAAAGAACACCAAGACGACCCCCAAAGGGCGCCCGAGAGGCCTTCAGGAGCAACGCGCCGCAACCGCCAGTCACCCAAAGGGTCGGCGGTGCGGCGGAGCCCCAAGAATCCACGTCCGGAAATGACGTGTTGAGCGGCAGCGTTTTTCGGCGAACGCCTTGATGCAACGTCTCCCATGTATCCAGTAGTTATATAATTGCTACATCTGGTTTCATTTTTATTCTTAATCGTTAGGTCTCCCCTCTAACCCCCCCTTGGAGTCCCGCTACTCCGTTGGACCAAGGTGTACCTCCCCCTTCTCGTGCTCCCAAAACCTGAAACAAACCATACGAAATCAACGATTTGGGCGTCTTGGGCCTCTTGGAAGCTGTAGACTGCTGCGAAATTGCCCAGGATGGCTGCGGGGCTGGCCAAGACAACTCCGAGACGTCCCAAGATGGCCCATGCAGATCTCATGAGGCCCTCAAGACAGCCCAAGAGGGACCCCAAGATCGCCCACAACAGCGCCCCCTTGAGACCGAAAGCATTGATTTCCCTTTGGGCTTGTTTAAAGGACTACCGTGCTCTTGCCTGCTTCGAGTTTCGCGCGTCCATGACGAGAAGCAGCGTCAAAAATTGCGGCAAGCAAAGCCAACGACCCCCCCCACTTTAGCCTGAGACGGCCCTGGAAGGACCAGAGGCGGCCCCCAAGACGGCCCATGAGGCCCCCACGAAGGCAGGAGGAGGAGGAGGAGGAGGAGGAGGAGGAGGAGGAGGAGGAGGAGGAGGAGGAGGAGGAGGAGGAGGAGGAGGAGGAGGAGGAGGAGGAGGAGGAGCGCGAGAAGCTCCCAAAACGGCCTCCGGCGGGCCCGACGGGCTCCGAACCCGCCAAGGAGGGCCCCCCAGACTGACCGACGCGGCCCCACGAAGCCCCCCAAACCCGCCGATTGGCCCCCCAAGACGGACCGACATGGCCCCACGAAGCCCCAAAGGACCCTCCGAAAAGCCCCCCAAGACGGACCCA
Source organism: Prorocentrum cordatum (assembly GCA_963575745.1). Taxonomy (NCBI): domain Eukaryota; class Dinophyceae; order Prorocentrales; family Prorocentraceae; genus Prorocentrum; species Prorocentrum cordatum. Next base: position 6,474 of record CAUYUJ010000967.1, read on the forward strand.
CATGGCCCCACGGAGGCCCAAAGAACCCTCCGAACAAAAAAAACGAGCAAACCGAGAGGTCCCCGAGAAGCCTCACTGGGGCGCTCGACAACGCCCATGCGCATCGCGCGGGGCGATGCATCCAACAATTCCGCAACTTGGTCCTCCGTGCACGTGCGACGCTTGCACAAGCGGTGCTCCGACCGGATGCTGTCTTGTTTTTTCGGGGATGTTGACCTCGGGGGCCCTTGTGCGCTCATTTTTGTCATTCGCATCGGGCTGCCAGCGGGAGCGCGTGCGCTCCGCGGACAGCGCTGGCGCAGCACGCTGCCAAGTCGCCGATTCCAGGCGAGCTTCGGGCGAAGCGCAAGAAGGCGTGAAGGGCGGTGCGGAGCAGGCCTCCGGAGGGGTCAGACGGGCTCCAAATCCGCCAAGAAGGCCACCAATCGCCCGCGCGCTTTCTGCTATTCGGACGCGCACCCCGCGAAGCGAGAGGAATCACAAGCTTGGCTCCCAAGAGGAATGACAAACTTGGCTGGGATGCTTTGAAGGTACTCCTCGGTGTGTGAAGCTGGCCAACAAACGTCTCAGGCGAGGGGAGCACGTGCAAGTTCGCAATTGGCGAAAAGTTCGGGGCACACGTCGGGCGTGTGGAAAGCTAAGCAGCCTGCCGAAGCCCCGGCCTGTACCTGTCCGAATGGACTAGAAGCGGGAAGGTAGCCATTGGCGAAGCCCTAACTCCAGACAGGCACGCGGCAAAGTGTAACCAGGGCCCCCCCCCAGGGCAACGCAGATCCAACAATGTGGTTGAGAAGCGTTCTTTCCTCCCCCTGCCACATACCGCTCCAAGCTGGCGTCTGGCTCTCACCATGGCTGTTCTGAGAACTGCGTGCAATTGGGAACCCTGTAGCTCGGCAGCCATTGCGCCTACGAGTGTGAGCTTGCTGGTGAGATGGCATCGACGAGCAGCACGAACGAAAGCGACAACCTTCCGATGCACAGACTGGGCTTTGCACATGTATTTCGATTCTGACGAGCATGACGAGCTCTTCCTCCTCAGTCGACACGGGAATACCCAGCCTGAGCCTGATGGCAAAGCTCAAAGCCTGCAAGTTGCAGCTTCCGCGGTATGTACTTGGCATCTTCCACGTTCGAGTATAACATCACGATATTGGGAGACACCTTGACATATTGGCTTTCAAGGAAGCAACATGTGTCGACCAGGCCTTTTACAAGGATCGTCTCAGCTAGTGGCGAAATGCATTCGTTCGTTGGGAGAAGTCATCGATCCAGATTCGTGTGCCCGTCCCAGGGTGAAGAGCGGTGATTTGGGGTACGTCTAACTATGTCGAACAACGTGCAAACCAGGCCCCCCTCTGAATCCCTGTACTATGCTGCCCGTCGGTTCGATGGGTTCGGCAAGAGCTCCAGGTTGCCCGACAGCACGAGACGCCGGGCATTGAAGAACTTCCACATGCAAAATGACAGCTGGGGAATCAAGACGCAACGCTGCGGGCATCAACAAATTCCATTCCATCGCGTCGCAAAACCCGGGGATATCCAGCACAGCATGGCCCGAATGAGTACTTTAAACACACGATTATTTTCCCCACATGCCTGTATTAACGTTTCACGTAACCCAACATTATCAGATATGCCCGCGTCCCACGCAGGCTCTGGCCCAGAGGCCCACGACAGAATGACTCTTGCAAACGTAGTGCGCAAAGCAATTACGCGGTCTCCCGAATATCCCTTGGGAATCATAAGACCACTTGTGAGGCCCGGCTGGGCTGGCCTCGTTAATGTTTCTTGGATGACACTGTAGAGTTGTGAAATCTCCAACAACGCCACGTCTGGCTGGCGCTCAGAATCGATCGGGGACAGGACGTCCACTACTATCCCAACACGGGGACGCATGGCGTGCGCAGCTCGTCGGATCTCAGAGACCGTGAGGGGTTCCGGGGGGTCCTGCCTAGAGGGAGAGGAAGGAAGATGGGGACGTGGAGAATAGGAGGAGATGACGCTACAACGGCTTCGAATACTTCCACGATGCTGGGCGCGGGAGGAGGAGGAGGAGGAGGAGGAGGAGGAGGAGGAGGAGGAGGAGGAGGAGGAGGAGGAGGAGGAGGAGGAGGAGGAGGAGGAGGCGAGGATGATGAGGAGGAGGAGACGGATGAGGATGAGGAGGAGGAGCGAGCGTCCAACGGTGCAGTCTCCTCCCGCCTAAGCCGCGCGCCGCGCACCCTCTGAGCCTCTCAGGGGCATGGCGTAGCGGTCGGGGGTGGTGACCTCGACGGCGGTCGAGAACGTGTTCACTGCAAGCGCCTCATCGGACGTGAAGTTCGGTGAGTCTGTGTCGATCTCCGCGCCCGCAGGGGCAGAGACGATGGCGGGGGGAGCCCCCGCCGAGTAGAAGGAGACGGCCTCCATGACGCCGCACCGGTCGGTGATGCCGCGCACGATAAGGAAGTCGACGTGAGCGAGGAGAGCCTTGCTGCAGGAGCGAGGCTGCAGTAGATCGTTATGCCGAAAGAAGCGTGCGCCAGGCATCACATGCCCATTAAGGTGCACACCAACTTCAGTATCACGCACGCTCTGCCCCGAAGTGCTGGCAGCGATGGGACCCAAATCACACCCTTGGTCATCAGCGTCTGCGCCATGAAGCCCTTGCCCAGGGAGTAGCAGCGCAGCGCCTTCAGGGGGAGGCCGCCCAGCGCCGTCAGGTGGAGGAAGATGCCCCGCCGGAGGCGCATGTGAGTGCTGAGTGTGACCAGCAGCGGCAGGACCTGCAGCAGCTCCGTCGACGTGAGGCTGAAGCCCATCAGGGGGTGGAAGTACAGCGAGTGCGCCAGCAGCATCGTCTGGTGGAGGAAGAAGCTCAGGGAGAGCATGACCAGCATCGGCAGGACCCGCAGCAGCGCAACTCTCATGAGGCAGAAGCCCAGCAGGAAGCCGACGAACAGAAAGCCCGCCAGCAGCATCGACTGGTGGAGGAAGAAGCTCAGGGAGAGGGTGATCAGCAGCGGCGGGACCCTCAGCAGCACCATCGTCAGCAGAAAGGCCCAGAAGTCCAGTAGGCTCCACATCCCCATGCAAGCGAGGCTGAGGACCATGGTGTCCACCACCTTCATGCGGTGGCCCCGACATGTTGAGAGACAGGTCGTCAGTCTCAACCTTGGTGACTGATGGCGGAGCAGTTTGGAGAACAGCATGTGCACTGGCGCCAGCGTCAAACGCAGGAGCAGCGGCTAGCCCAGTCAAGGCATGTACCTCCAGGGCAGTGCGGCCGGCAGCCCGAGACAGCCAGACCTCCACGGACAGCGGCTGAGCGTCGGCATACTCAGGCTGGAGGCGGCAAAGGCGCGCATGCTCAGCAGCAAGAGCCTCGTCGGTCAGCTCTGTCAGGCGGGAATTGCTGCAGTCATCGCCGAATGAACAGTGCGGGTGGTAGCGGCATGCCGTACGAGACGGGATCTTCGGGCCCACAGGGAGGACCTTCAGGCAGTAGAAGTCGCGCGTGGCACGAGCACGGTGCCAATGAGGAAGGGCAGGGACAACAGCAGCAGCGCAACCGCCGTGATGAGCGCGAACAGCAACCAGACGATCACCATCCGCAGTGGCAGGCGCATCGCCCACATGAGATTGTTGAGGGTCAGCGCGATCAGGAACCAGAGGAACACTATCCTCAGCACGCCGGTTGTGAAGGCCAGGATCGACACGAGCTTCAGGAGGCACAGCGCGTGCAGCATGAGGAGCAGCACAGCCACCCGCAGAGCCTGAACCAGGACGGTCGGCAACGTCACCAAGAGCAGGGAGAGGGGCGCCACCAGCAGAACCACTAGCGGGAAGAATCTCACGAAGAGAGTGTTGAGCATCTTGAGGTCCAGGAGGTTCCGCGAGCCCGTCAGGCCGAACATCAGCGGCATGCGGAACGGCAGCACCACAGCCAGGAACGCCAGCAGGGAGCCGAGCACGCTCCTCGAAGATGCAGAGCTCGGTCTCGAAGTCGAGGTCAGGCAGGAAAGAGTCATTGTCCAGGTGCACCAGCTCGTTGGTGTAGGCAGTGAGGAAGTCGGTGTTGGAGTAGGCGGTGGTCACGTTGTGTGCGGCGATCGACGTGGCCATCATGCAGATGAGCTCATTCATCGTGTACGTGAGCTGGCCGATGCACGAGAAGAGGAAATCAATCGATAGAGACGCCGCCAAGGAAGGCGTAGCGGCGTCGGCGGGGGCCTCCATACGGACACCCGCACGAAGATCACCTGCCGGAGCGTCGACTGCATGGTCTTCCTCTCGTGGAGGGACACTGTCCTCTTGAGGTGGGACAGCGGGGGGCACCAACGTGTGGGCAAGGGCCTGGCCACCCGCGCGAGGCGGGGTTCGGTCGCGCTCTCCATCGGCATCGTCGCTGTCAACAGGTGCATCAGCCCGGCGAGGGCGAGGAGCAGCATCATGGTCCAATTGCCCAGGACGATCACGATCTCCCGCAGGGTCCCGACGTCCAGCACGGTCTCGAAGCCCAGAAGGGTCCCCAACTCCAGCACGGTCACGATCTCCAGCACGGGCCCGATGCCCAGCAGGAGCTCGGCGTCCAGCAAGGAGCTCCGCAGCATGGACAGCTGTGCCTTGAAGAGAAAGATGGTGGTGCTTGGCGGCGTCCGCCAGCTCCAAGGTCGAACGCGCTGCCGCATGGTCAGCAGGAGTAAGAGTCCCGCGGCGGAGAGCACGATGCGCAGCGACTTTGCCAGAAGCGGCAGGGGGCAGTCCGTGCGCGAGCCCATCCTCATCGAGTAGGCGGTGCAGGGCCTTGCCATGGGCCATGCGTTTGACGTCAGCCCTGTCGACCACGTCCACTTCGACGAATGCCTCCCCAGGTGCACTATGGGAAGTAGCATACCAGGCATCCCGCTCTCGGCGGCGACGTTGAGCGACGGATAGCGGGGCACCCGCAGCAGCGGTGGCCACCCATGATCTGTAGCTCGGCATAGAAGTACTGCCCGCAGCAGCGCCCACACAAAGGTGGGAAAGGAACAGGTGGATGATGAGCGCCACTAGGAACCAGCATGCGACGCCATTGCACAAGATCCCGCTCGCGGGCGGGCGCGCGCAGCCACCAGGAGCCACTGAAGGCTCGGAAGCTCTTGAGCCAAAATAGCTACGGAGGATGATGATGAGGAGGAGGAGGAGGAGGAGAAGGAGGAGGAGGAGGAGGAGGGGGAGGAGCACGAGGATGAGGATAAACGTAGGCCCATGATGCGCCAGCGATGCTGCAACGCACTCTCCCGTGCCAATTGCCCCCCTGACAAGTCCATACAACTAGTTCGTTTCCACTGCGGTCGGCGCCCCGACCGCCTCCTCCTCCTCCTCCTCTTTCTCCTCCTCCTCCTCCTCCTCCTCCTCTTCCTCCTCCTCCTCCTCCTCTTCCTCCTCCTCCTCCTCCTCCTCCTCCTCCTCCTCCTCGTTCCTCCTCCACTGCGGTCGGCGCTCGTTCCTTGAGTGGCGAGCGCCACGTGGGCCTGCAGCTCAAGCGCCATCCCGCTATGCAACTCGGACCCACCCTCTGCCCTTCCAGCTAGGATTCGCCGCCCCTGTCGGCGGCGTGAGTCGTCGTCGTCGTCGTCGTCGTCGTCGTCGTCGTCGTTGTCGTCGTCGTCGTCGTCGTGGTCGTCGTCGTCGTCGATGTCGTCGTCGTCGTCGTCGTCGTCGTCGTCGTGGTCGTGGTCGTCGTCGTCGTGGTCGTCGTCGTCGTCGTCGTCGTCGTCGTCGTGGTCGTGGTCGTCGTCGTCGTCGTCGTCGTCGTCGTCGTCGTCGTGGTCGTCGTCGTCGTCGTCGTCGTGGTGGTGGTCGTCGTCGCTCCCCCTCAAGCGTTCCAACCAAAGGGAAATCGAGCAACGTGGCAATCGAGTCGAAGGGACGCCCCTTCCCCCTGATGCCTCCCCTGCATGGGGCCGTGGGGCCGTGGGGGGGGGGCTCGGGGGGATAAAACGGGGGTCCGTGGGGGGGATGGGGGGGAGGCTTCTAGGGGCGGGGGTGGGTGGGAGGGACTCGGGGGCTGCGGCCCCCACGCCTGAAGGATACGTTTCTTGACTTAACTCGAGCTGCAGATGAGCTACAGAGCTCTTTGGCACAGCAATCGAAAGGAAACCATCAGGCGCGATAATCTAAAGTATCTAGACGCTTGAATTCGGTCTGCTATAGGAACACCCTTCCCTGGGATAGTGTTTCGGCTCCAGAGCGTCAGCGTCGTCGTCGTCGTCGCCCTTCGAGGTCGGCGGCACTGGCCGTAAGGCCTTCGCACTTTACGCGACGAGGTCGGATAGGAAAACTCATTGAGGTGTCTAGCGAGGCCTCCGATTTGGCAAGGATCTGCCCGTCAAGGTGTCGGGTAATTTATAACTCGTGGTTTGAAGCTGCGAAAGTCTCGAACGAACGCCGCATTTAAACAACAGAAGCAAAACTCTGTCCACCCGTGCAACCGCTGCGCAACTTGGAACGTTGTGTCATGAAGGTCGAAAGCGTCGCAACAGAGCACCGCATTTGGGAAATGATGAGACCCACGTCAGTGTAACTGTTGAAAACATGCTGAAACAATGTGCGAGGTGCTAAAGCGAACACCGCATTGTGAAAACGACAGCCCCTCCAGCCTTCCAGTTGGTGGAACTGTTTACGACGAATGCGCGCGGCGCGGAGGCGAGAACCGCATTCTGAAATCGAGCAGGCCTCCATCCTTGTAGGCGTCCTTCGGCACTCTCAGAACGTATGTGCGCGGAGGTGAGGCGAGAGCCGAACTTTGGAAGCGACTAGCCTTCCGTCCCTACAGTCGGGGCCCGACCATAAGAAACCTTCCCCAAGAAACCCAACCCTGAGACCCCAGGACGTCCATCGATTTTTGGTGTTGGAACGTCACGCTTCCCATGGCAAAACCATCGAAACCCAAGAAACCCAGGGCACCCTGGAGGCAAACAGGGTGTTTCTTGGCATGGCCCCCCACTGTATACGTGTCCGCTCTTCGCTTCAAGGTCCCGGTTTGAAGCAAGGCTTCCTCAGGCGACGCGCCAAGCCTGGCCCAACCGCGGACAGGCCTGGTGCCGCGACAAGGAGGCAGGGGAGAGAGGGAGGAAGAATGAGAGAGGAGGAGGAGGAGGAGGAGGAGGAGGAGGAGAAGGAGGAGGAGGAGGAGGAGGAGGAAGAGGAGGAGGAGGAGGAGGAAGAGGAGGAGGGGGAGGACGAATGAGGAAACGACGCTGCGGGCAAAGGGTGGACAGCTCAAAAGGGGGAGGATAATGATGATGAGGATGAGGAGAAGGAAGACAACGAAGTAGCGAGCACATGTGAAGACGCACCGAGTTCGAATTCGTGAGACCAAAAAACACATGGAACATATCAGCTGCACAATCTATCACATAACAAGGATCAGACTTGCCACAGAAGCAATCAGCCCAATCAAGCGTGGGGGATGCGACATCACCGACGCTCCGCCCAGGGCCCCGACGGACGCGTGCGAGACAGAAACAAAAGCCAAGCAAAAAGGGCGCAACGTACGGGATTTCCAGCGTACGTTCGTGCGCTCTCCCACGCGCGTTCCTACGCCCTTCCAGGGGGAGGAGGCGGAAGAGAAGGAGGAGGAGGAGGAGGAGGGGAGGAGGAGGAGGAGGAGGAGGAGGAGGAGGAGGAGGAGGAGGGAGGAGGAGAAGGAGGAGGAGGAGGAGGAGGGAGGAGGAGGAGGAGGAGGAGGAGGAGGGGGAGGGGGGGGAGGAGGGGAAGGAGGATGACAAGGGACAGAAGGAGGAGGAGGGTGGAAAGGAGGAGGAACCTCGTGCCCCCATCACCCCCCAGCCGCCCCTGCTCGCCCTTCGCCGGCACGCCCGCCTGCCGCGACCCAGAGCGCTCCGCACGCGGCTGTTCACGGTCCTCCCTGCGCCTCGGAACGCGGCAAAGAGGAGGGTGGCGGGGCAGGGCGGGTTTCCTCCTCTTCCTCCTTCCTCCTTCCTCCTCCTCCCTCCTCCTTTCCCTCCTCCTCCTATTCATCTCCTCCTTTTTTCACTCATCCTCCTCCTCCTCATCATCCGCCTCTACGATTCCTCATCTCCTTAACCTTTTTAATGCTACTCGCACCTACTTCATAATCATCCTATCCTCGTCCTCGTCCTCGTCACGTCTCGTCCCTTCTCTCTTCCCCCTCCCCTTGGGAATCGCCACGTGCTACATCGGGCTCCCGCAGTTCTGCACCCCCTCCTCCCCGACCCCGATGCGTTCCTCTTCTCACTCTCTTTTTTTACTTTTCCCTCCCGCCTTTCGCCTCCTCCTCCTCCTCCTCCTCCTCCCCCCTCCTCCTGACTCCTCATTCCCTGATTCCTGATCTCCCTCGCCCTTCCTCTGCCTCCTCCCCTCTCCCTTTGTCCGTCCTCTTCCTCCTCTCTCTCCCTCCTCCTCCTCCTCCCCCTCCCCTTGTCTCCTCCTCCTCTTCCCTCCTCCTCCTCCTCCTCCCCTTTGTCCTCCCCTCCTCCTCCTCCTCCTCCGCCTTCTGAGGCTCAGGCTGGGGACAGGTTCGCATCGATGCTCCGATGCCCTCGCACCCCCAGCCCCGCAAACTTTAGCGGGCTCCTCCTCCTCCTCCTCTTCTCCCCCCATCCTCTCCTCCTCCTCCTTCCCTCATCCTCCTCCTCCTCGTCCTCCTCTCCTCCTACTCCTCTCCTCCTCCTCTCCTCCTCCTCCTCTCGCTTCCTCCTACTCATCCTCTCGCTTCCTCCTCTCCTCCTCCTCCTCCTCCTCCTCTCCTCTCCTTCCCAATCCTCCTCCTCCTCCTACCTCCTCCTCCTCCTCCTCCTCCTCCTCCTCCTCCTCTTCCTCCTCCTCCTCACCTAAGAGGGGCACGGCGAGAGAAGAGAGGGGAAGGGGATGGAGGCAGAGCAGGGAGGCGGGGCATGAAAGCAATAGGACGATGATGCTGACGGCGACAACACCGAGGAGGCTCGCTCCCTCGCTATCTGCGCACGGCCAATTCTCGACTCACTCAAAACAGCGATAGACGCAGGGCGTTCGAAGGCACTGTGTTCCCGCCGGTGTCAAAGATAAGGGAGCACCTCACCCAGGCAAACAGCGGTGCAGGGTCGAACCGCGTGGTGATTCCAACGCCACTCGGATAACTCAGGGGCTTCTTGCAGGAGGTCAAAGGTCGTCTCGGTCTCAATGAGAAAGCATGGGCTGAGGGAGACACAGGCACGATCTATCGTTGAGAGAGAGGGAGAGAGAGAGAGAGAGACAGAAAACAAACAAAGATATAGAACGCAGAGCAGGAGAAATGCGCGGGGAGATCGGTCGCGATCTCCGTCATTTGACATGCGTGAGAGACCGTCTAACAAGCTTCGCGGTGGTCAGCGCGCCAAGCCTGGGAACGGCTAGATTGGCGGGCGTCACCAAAAAGGAGCGAGTCGTTCGGCTGGCCAGGCGCGTTGGAATTCCCTCTACAGATTGCCATGAGTTTCAGCTCGTCGCCTCTGGCCCAGGACGCGCAGTGATTAGTGATTCCATACGTACTGCTCTGATGGCAGACCTGGCGGTGTGCTCGAGCTCGAAACTGCGCGCGTCGTCGATGCGGAGTCTGGACAAAATCTCGGGGTCGGTGGCAATAACGCAGTTGGCGCGGCCCTGAGCGAGAAGAGCATGCTCTTGAACCGGACTGTGTTCCTTTAGATGCCGATCGAGATCTTCCTGCGAGCGCCATGCGATGAGTTTAGCGGCGCCAGCCACCCCAGGTCTCTCGACCATGGTGGACAAAACTTGACACTCGTACAAGTAGCGGCGGAGATACTGACAAAGAGACTCGCGCGTGCCATGGACCCCCTAAATGCACATGATACGTCTATGCTGCGTAATTATGATTGGCGATCCTGGCAACCTTCCGGGGACGGCGGCCGTCGCGACGGCAGAGGAGAGCTTGGGCATTCCATGAGAGAAACTGAACCTGCTGCCCTCCAGGCTCCAACTCCGCGGGCCGCCACCGGTAGTCAGAAACATACCGATGAACTGGTGTCGATCTCGCGGAAGTGGCTGTGGAAGTATATTCACAACCAGCCCCTCGTGCTGCCGAGAAATTCCGATGCTGATAAGTAGGGTCACGTAGGACTCACGTGAGAGCCTGTGCGCGTGGATCTCCTTCTTGTGCTCCTGGGCAGTCAAGGGCGAACTTTTTGCCAAGGGCATCGGGGCCGATGATGATGCTGATGATGATGCTGCTGATGATGCTGCTGATGATGCTGCTGCTGCTGATGCTGCTGCTGCTGCTGCTGCTGCTGATGCTGATGCTGATGCTGATGATGATGATGATGATGATGATGATGATGATGATGCTGCTGCTGCTGCTGCTGATGCTGATGCTGATGCTGATGATGCTGCTGCTGATGATGATGATGACGAGCTCCTTCTTGGCCTGCGCGTGGTCGAACCATTCGGCGAGACCTTCTATGACTGTTGGCTTGTGGCACTCCGTGGCAGTGTTGATGTTGAAGAGTCAGCGCCTCGTCGGCCTGCTCCACGTCGCGAGCCTCGCAACGCGGATCGGCCTCCGTGCTGCCGGCAGCCTCCGCGAGCGCCAGCGACTGCCCCACGCGCGCCGCCTTCTGGCACAGCTGCAGGTGCTGCGCCATCCCGTGTAACTCGGACACCCCCTCGGCCCTTCCAGCTAGAATTCGCCGCCCCTGTCGGCGGCGTGAGTAGTAGTCGTCGTCGTCGTCGTCGTCGTCGTCGCCGTCGCCGTCGCCGTCGCCGTCGCCGTCGTCGTCGTCGTCGTCGTCGTCGTCGTCGTCGTCGTCGTCGTCGTCGTCGTCGTCGTCGTCGTCGTCGTCGTCGTCGTCGTGCCTTGCGCGGCGCGCGCGGCCGCCTCCGATGGAGGTGCCTCGCGCCGCCGCCGCGGCCGACTGGCCCTGCACGCGGGTGGAGAGCTCCTGCTGGACGGTGGCCACGGCGGCCGGCGTGGAGGTCGAGAGGCAGGCCTGCACGTCGCGCTGGATCGTGGCCTGCTGCTTGCCGCTGGCCCTCGAGGGGCGTCGTTCACTCAAGGGGCCCAAGGACACACGAATAAATATACACAAATCTCAAGATTCCCGATCTTTTCCCATATTTTCTGAATTCTTGTCTTCCCCCCCACTTCCCATATTTTCCCATATTTTCCTGGGGGTCGACGATTAATTGTGCCTGTGTGTTTTCTCCCCTCCTGATTCGCGCGTCTCTCCGCTGCGGGGGCACCTCCGGCAGCTTGAGGGGGGACGTGGGCCTCGGGTTTGGGGGGCTCGGGTTGGCCTGACTGGGCCGCCAGGACAACGCCGAAACCCAAGCTGAAATCTGACGCGAGCTCCCGCTGCAGGCATGCTACGAAGACTGGGCCGTCAAAATCCAGGACCCGCGCGGCAGAAAGCGTCGGCAAATCCGAGCTCCGGCGCGCTCGAGTCTTGCGTTTCCCCGACAGCGCCCGGGGAAGGCCCAACGCCGCGCGCCGAGCCTCCTGCGGGCCCGGCGACGTCTCCTCCCGCAGACGCGGCGCCAGCGGCGGCCCCGCCCAGGCCAGCTGGAGGGTGCGCCGCGGCGCGGCGGGAGTGGGCGCGCGGGCCCCGCTGGCAGCCGATCCCACGGGATCGCCGACGGCACCGAGCGCGCAGCCGGCCCGCCGCCGCCACGACGCAACGGCGGCAGCAGCAGCAGAGAAGAAGTCCCAGGCGGCTTGGGCGCTCTGCTGCCGCAGCGACGGGAACGCCAAGGGGAGTCCGCTCTGCCTGGGCCGCGGCAGCAGCTGCGGCGGGAGCCTCCCGGGGTCCACTAGGGGGCCACATGCGAACCCTACCCCTACCCCCAACGATTCTGGGGGAGAGGGTGGGGTTCACTTCGTTCGGTAGCTCCCAAGCGGAGTGAACCCCACCCTCCCCCTCCGAAATCGTGGGGGGCGGGGGTAGGGTTCGCATGTGGCCCCCTATCCACGTCCCGCCGCCGCAGCGCGAGGCTGGCCGCCAGCACGGCGCCGACGCCGGCCGTGTCTACATTCGCCGTGCCCCTCCGCGGCATCCGCTGCGGGGCGGCCCCCCCGCGTGGCGCCGTGGCTTTGACCGGCGGACGGGCAGAGGCGCCACCTGCCGGGCGTTGCAGGTAGCGCGGGAGAGGACCGCCTGCAGAGCATCGCTGGTGGCAGGCTGGAAGGCCGTGCCAGGCTGCAGGCGGCCTCGCCTGCGGGGGCCTGGCGGCATCCCTCCAGCCTGGGGGCGGGCAGCCTTCCAGGGAAACATCTCGAGCTGAAATGGCTACGGGAGGGAGAGCAGCAGGCTTGGCTTGGCTTGGCTTGGCCCTGGCCCTGGAGGCAGTTCAGGAGAAAAAAAAACTAGCCACCATCGCCCGACTCCTCTTCAAAGTCGGGGTCCTCGGAAGCGGCCGACGCTCGCTGGATCGCTTGCCGACCCATCGCGGGCGCTCGCGGGCGGTCCTCGACCGCCAGCCCGAAAGCTTCGAGCACTTCGTCCCGCCCGCCCACCTCCCCCCCCCCAAGTCGAATGAGACAGGGCGGAGTCGCTGGTGGGGTTCGCCGCCGCGTCAGCTTGCACCTGCGTGCTCTCTCTGGCCGCTGGCAACACCCCGTGTAGGCGGGAAACAAACAAGTGCTCCACCACTGCTCTGTAACGGGGGAGCTCTTCTTGGCAAATTCGTCGGAACTGTTCCTGGGTGCCTTTTGCCCACACGGCCAGAGCACCCTTCAGAGATCGGCGCTGTCAACTCACCGTCCGAACTCACAGCCCCGCAACGGCAGCAAAAAAGGATGCACTTGACCTTGGGGCTCGTGCCTTCTACGTCGTCCTGCAGCAACAGGTGCTGCCTCCACTTGGAACTCACCCGCGAAAACTTCTCCCACCCTGGCCCCGCAGACAACCCCAAAACCTAAACCCCGAGAGCCCCAGATCCTCGGGCGGATCTTGCTCGGGCTGAAGGCCGAGGCCGGCGGGACTTTTTGGCAGGAGAAGGAGCCTGGCTCTGGCGCTGGGCGAGGCAAAGCTCCATGCGATCCTCGTGGTCCTGCTCATCCGCCTGAATGTGTGCCCCTGTAGCCCAAGCGGCCGCCTCGCGCGCGCACTCGGTCAGGTCTCGCCAGAGCTCATTATCCCAGTGCGACCCTACCTAGGAGTTGGAGGATCTAGGAAAGCAACATCTATATCTAAACCGAAAGCTACATCAACATCTATACCTGCATCTACATCCACATCAACATCATCAGCGACACTCACATATACATCTACATCTACACCTACATATACATCTACGTCTACATCAACATCTATATCTACAACTACATCTACATCAGCATCTACATGTTCGTATTGGTTTTGTTTTTGTTTTGCATTGGCTTGCTTGCTTGGTGTGTTTTTCCTTTGTGTGTGTTGCTATTGGTGTTGCTTTATGCTTTGTTTTTGCTTTTGGTGTTTTCTTTTGTCGAAGCACGCGCTTCGAGGCGCGACCCTGCCGTGCTTTGCCTTTGCGTTCTCTGCTGTTGCTTTGCCTTTTCTTTGCTGTTGTGCTATGCTATGCTCCGCTGTGCTGCGCGGTGCTATGCTGTGCTGTGATGTGCTGCGCTATGCTATGCTATGCTATGCTATGCTATGCTATGCTGCGCTATGCTATGATATGCTTGGCTTTGCTATGATATGCTGTGCTGCGCTGTGCTGTCCTACGCTCTGCTATGCTATGCTGTGCTCTGCTATGCTAAAGCTCAGCGAAGCTAAGATGAAGGTAAGCTAAGCTAAGATAAAACTGAGGTAAGATTAAGCTAAGCTCAGGTAAGATGAACTACGCTAAGCTAAGATGAGATAAGCAACGCGAAGCTAAGGGAACGTCACTGGGGGTACCGCGGGGCGGATGCCGGGGGAACCGCCCGGGGCGAGCCCCACTGTCCGGCCCTTTAAGCTTAGCTATGCTATGCTAAGCTGCGCTATGCTATGCTATGCTATGCTATGCTATGCTGCGCTATGCTATGATATGCTTGGCTATGTTATGCTATGCAATGTTATGCTAATGCAGCGCTGCGCTATGCTAAGTTAAGCTAAGCTAAGCTAACCCTCTAAGCAGAGCCTAGGTAGGGAATTACACCCATGCTATGATATGCGATGCTGCGCTATGCAATGCTACGCTATGCAATGCTATGCTGTGCTCTGCTATGCTAAAGCTCAGCGAAGCTAAGATGAAGGTAAGCTAAGCTAAGATAAACCTGAGCTAATATGAAGCTAAGCTAAGATGAAACAAGCTAAGCTAAGATGAGATAAGCAACGCTAAGCTAAGGGGACGTAACTGGGGGAACCGCGGGGCGGATACTGGGGGAACCGCCCGGGGCGAGTTGCACTGCCCGGCCCTTTAAGCATACCGAGTAAGAACCCTTCTAGGCAGAGCCTAGGGCCTAGGTAGGGAATAGAAGGTTTGGCCGAAACCGTGTCGGCTGCTTTGTCTGCTCGCTGCTCCCGCTCCGTGGTGCGCCCCGAGCCCACATCGGCGCGCGTGCAATTGGCTTTCGTCTTGTGCATGCTGATGTCCGGCGACTGGAGCGATGCCCCAAACTGGCCCCAAGAGTGCACGCGCTGATCTCCGCTGCCCGCCCCAACCCCGTCCCCCGCCAAACAGAGCTTACTGTGCCAGCACAATCGGTGCAGACAGCGAAGGGGCGCAGAGCTACTTGCGTCATCCTGGCAACAACATGGTCTTCGGCGTCTCTCGCCGTCTGTCGAGGAGCAGCCGCCGTCGGAGAGAGCCCACATGCTGCGGCCTCGACTCGCCCGAATCTATCTGCCTGGACTACTGCCCAGCCCGCA
>CAUYUJ010000967.1:21383-107049 GCA_963575745.1 Prorocentrum cordatum
TGGAATATTAAGTTAATATGATCAAGTTAAGATCATGTATTCCAGATCCAAACTTCCCCGCACTCGCATATCTTGTTGTGGCATCACAGCAGCGAGGCAGAGGCAGCGGGCGCCCGGAGGAGGTACGGGCGATGCGCGCCCGGCGGACGGGCTCTACTTGCCCAGCGCACTCATGGCGGATGTTGCGCACGCTTTGGTGCCCGGGGAGCGGCTGCGCTGGCCCAGGCCCACGTCCGGCGCCGGCCCCGCGTGTTTACCGGCGGCGCGGCCTGGAGGCCTGCGCGGCGCTGCGGCGGCACTGCGGCGCGCCCCCAGGCGGCCAGAGCCCGGAGGAACGCGTCGACGGGCCGCTGGAGCTCCCGCTGGACGGCGGCGCACAGGCGCCCCCAGGTCGTGGCGCCCGGGCCGCGGCGCTGGAGGAGGAGCTGTTGGAGGAGGAGGTGGACCTGAGCGAGGAGGAGCCGATGGAGGAGCTCGACGAGGCCGAGGACGACGCCAAGGCCCTCGAGGCTGCCAGGCACCTCCAGGAGTCCTGTAGGCTCGGCGTCTTGGGCGGGGTCGGCAAGGAAAAAAGGAAGCCGGCGGAAGTAAAACGGCCTCCGATGATGGATGGAGCTGGTCCGAGCGCTGGCGCCGAGGCGGGCTCCGAGGCCGGCCCCGAGGCTGGCCCCCATGCCGGTCCCATGCACGTCGCGGACTCCGAGGCGCCCCCCGCCGCGGCGGCCCCGGCGCTGCAGGACCTGCGCCGTGCTGCCCGCACCGCCTGCCCTGTCCGAAGCCTGGCTCCGACTCGCAGGTTGGCCACGAGGGGGGAGGGATGCCGGCAGGGCTGCCGGGCCGCCCAGGCCCGCCTCGGTACACCTCCCGCCGACGCCGTGGCGGCAGCAGGCGCCGGGAACGCCGCGGCGGCGCGCCGCCCGCGCAAGCCGTCCTTCCCGGAGCGCGGCTCCGACCCGCGGAGCTGCCGGGAGGAGCGGGGAGGGACGCGTGGCGCGCGCCGCCCGGCCGCCCAGGCCCGCCTCGTGCGCCTCTCCTCGCCGAGGCAGTGGCGGCAGCAGGCGCCGGGGCCGCGGCGCGCCGCCCGCGCCGCTTGCGCACCTCGGAGTCCGGCTCCGACCCGCGGATCGGCCGGGAGGAGGCGGGAAGGGCGTCGCACGCCCCGCCGGGCCGCCGAGGCCCGCCTCGCGCGCCGAGGCCGTGGCGGCAGAGCAGGCGCCAGGAGCGCCTCTGCGCGCCGTGTGCGCCGTGCGCCCTCCTCGGAGCCTTGCTTCGAACGGCGGGCCGGCCTGGAGGCGGGGGGAGAGACGTCGGGCGAAGCGTCGGACCAGCCTGCCCTGCCGCAAGCCGGGAGCCGCGCCGCAACCGCGTGACGTGGCAGTGCGGATGGGCCGGCGACCGCGTCGGTGAAGCACGGCATCTGGGCCCTCAGTGCCCAAATTGCGGAAGAACCACGCGGACGGCCCGAGCGGAGCACGGCGCGCGATGCTTGCTCTGCGATGGCGCCAGCGCGGGCGGGTGGTTGTAGGTCTGCGAGCCCTGCGATGCTCACGTCTGCCGACACGCCAGCAACGGTACCAGCTTCGGACACCGCCGCGGCCGCGGCGGCAGCGCCGGCGGCGGCGGCAGCACCCGCAGCAGCACCAGCGCTGGGGCCGTCGAGGATCTGGCTGGCGAGTGCTGGGCGGAGTTGGGCGGCATCGATCTCTGTGAAGCATTCCGCGTGGACTGGCCCACCTGGCGGTTCGTGCCCAGAGGAGATTTGTCAGGCTTTCCTCGGGGCGCCTCGCTGCAGGCTTTCCTCGGGGCTGCGCCTGGGAGCCCGGCTGAAGAGCGAGGCTGTAAACTTCTGATGATTCGGGAGCGCCTCCTCTTCTTCGCGCCTGGAGGAGGAGGAGGAGGAGGAAAAAGGGGAGGAGCAGGAGGAGGAGGAGGAGGAGGAGGATGGGTGAGGGAGGAGGAGGGACGAGGAGGAGGAGGAGGAGGAGGAGGAGGAGGAGGAGTCTGTCTGTCTGTCTTCCCCATTCGAGCTCAATGTTCACTTCACTCCACAAGCATGCTCTGGGCCTAGGCTCTTGTAGCCGATCTCATCCTGAAGGGGTGCTCACGCTCCCAAGGATAACCAGAAAAAGTTATACAGTTTCCAGCTGAGGGGTCCTGGGAGCGGTGGAACGGCGCCCAACGCTTCGTTGGTACGCCCCACACGGGGCAGGCCTGACAGGCCGTGGGAGGAGGCGGGCTCACCGCACCCCTGGGCGAGAGGGACACAAAGGCCACTCCCCTCCCCCAGGACCCCCCGCCTCCGAAGCACAGATCTACTGCTTCTCGGTTTTTACCAACCTTACTAATTTGCCCCTAGGGGCACGACCTGGCTTGTTGTTAAAGCCCGATGCCCGAAACAGCTGATACAAAGCGTGCTCAACTGTGATTACTTTCACCGCTGCGGAGCCTACTTCATACTCAAGAGGAGAACGACGGACGCGCGCCGCGGCCTTGTCCTTTACGCCCTGATCGGCCCCCGCGTCCCCGAGCACTTCCCAGTGCTGCTTCTGCTCCTGCAGCGGGGTCGGCTGAGAGACCTCCACGGGGAGCGTGATAGATCCTAGAGCCTTGACCGTGATCCTCGAGATGCCCCCGTCCTGGGTGTTCGACGTGCCGCACTCCTTGATCCACAGGCTGCACGTCGGCATGTCCGAGTGCTGCATCATCAGCAAGAGACGATCTGGCACCTCCGAGATATGCTTGACCGAAAGCTGCGCCGCGCCCTGCTGCTCGAGCCAGCCGCTGAAACCGCTCAGAAGAGCGGCAAAACTCTGAAATTCTGGTGGGCCCAGTCCGTGTGTGCTGGCTTTGCCCTCCACCTTCTTCTGGTAGTCGCTGTACGTCGCTTTCAACATTGTGATCTGAAACGCGTCGCTGGGCCCGTAGACTGCCAAGCCCGATCCGAACTCCAGCGTCCTCATGCGGCTCTCGAGCTGCCGAAGAAGCTTGTTGTTCACGTGTCCGTCCTCTGGCTTGTCCACGCGCCGATCTTTGTTGCCCCTCTGGTCGCCCCCCCCTGCCTCTGGGCCCCTCTTGAGAGCCGACGGCATCAACCAATCCATAAAAATGGAGGGCCTCAGACAGGCCAGGAAGCTCAAACTCAAGTACGTGAGAAGACAAGTGTGGCTGAAGATGCTCGACAAGTACGTGTCTACGGAGATTTTCATTATCAAGAGCAACGTCGTCACAGGCCGGGCATTCGTACGATTTTGGCTGAATGATGTTCCCGTCAGCGCGTCCTCTATCTACGTGACATATACCTCGAATCATGCTTCGATTCATGCGCCTCTCGGCGTAATCGGTGGACGAGAAGTTGGAGCCGCATATCACACACTGACTCGATACACAACGCATCCGCCCCAGTAGCTGCTTTCCGTGCGTGCCCCCCTTGGTCATCACATAGCGTGCCGCCAACTGCTTTTTTGTTTGGAACCTTTCATTGCAAATCTCCCCGTCGCCCTTGAGTGCCGTGCAGCGATGAGGCCCACCCTTTTCTATCTCCTCCTGTTTGTGCTCGTGCTGTTTGATGTTCAGAAAGTAGTGTGACCGAATAGCCCCCATATCTAAAGAGACGAAGTCCTCCCTCCACTCGAATAGTAGCTCCTCCACTCCATATATTTCTAGTAGCCTAGCACCGTCGTCGAATAGCTCAATTGCCTTGATGTCGTCTAGTAGCTGCTCGCGCCAAGGGTTCGCTCTGTTGTCGTCGCTCGCGTATCTCTCGGTCTCGGCTGTTTCGTCGTCCCAGGAGCGCCCGAAAACCACCGCGAGAAACTGAGAAAACCTTGTTTGATGCTTTAAGCATTGCTGAAGCCATTTGAGCCTTCGGACCCTCGTCTCAACGCGCGGGGCTGCCAGACGCACTTTACTTGGGACCTGGAGGTTGGAGAGGGTACGAATGGTGCCATCTTCTTTTTGCTCGACCACACCCCTCATGAGTATCTTTGCACGCATGGCGAGGCAGCTGAGGATGGGCTGCCAGTCCTGTGCTCGCATCGGCCCATTCTTTGGACACAAAACTTCGGCTCCGCTGTAGCATGCGTTGGCCACGTAGCCTTTGAGTAGATTGATTTTCCCTGCAAATGAGACATTGCTGCTCCAGAACTTACTGAGATTGTACCACGCCGCTCGTCCTGCTGTGAACCGATCCTCCAGTTCACAAAGTGCGAATCTGGCATGAATGCGTGGCCCCAGGCATCGCGCATAAACTGCTGTCTTCCCTTCCAATAGCTGTTCACGGAGCAACTTTGCTTCGAGATATATTCAGTTCTGACCTGCCAAGTACAATAGATTCTCTTGCTTGCTGACGTTCTGCGCCGTCTTCACCTCCGTCATTCTGCCCGTTATGATTTGATTATGATGAGCGCCTGTTGCCGCGATGCGCTCGGCGCTGTTGCCCACGTCGGCGTTGTCTGCTGCATCGTCCACATAAAGAGTAAAAGCTGCCTGCATCCACTTTCTGGCCCAAGGACAAAAGAAACTGCTCTGCCTACAGTTATTGATGTTGATTGATCCCTTTCCCATCTGTCTGGCATAAGCCCCCACGCAAAGTCTAACCATTGCTGGGTCGCCTGGTACACGCCCTTGCTGAAGCAGGAGTACCTCGTTGGACTCGTCTCCCGGCAACATGAAACAAGCTAGAGTGACTCTGAACTTCATTACTTGCCAATCTTCCTCTCGAAAAACATGCTCGATCTCCTCGCACAATGTGTCGTGATCCATACAGTAGAAGGCATTGGTCGCGTCGTGGAGGCGTTTGAAGTGAGACTGCCCAGCCTGAAAGCGCTTGCGCCACGAATAAGCCTGCTGAGCGATAACTGCTGCCTCCCGTCGCCGTCCAGGAAGACATCCATAAACCCACGATTCAACCTCAGGCGGGGCTCCTCGTGCAAGTAAGCTTCTGAAACACGCCTTCGCAATCGCGCGCGCCAGCATGATGAGCCTCTCGCTGTCAAGTCCTTCCTTATGATTGCCTTTGCCGGTCTTGCAAGCGTCTGAACATATCCATGAGAGCGGCAACTTTCCACTTTCTCGAATTCCACGGAGAAGGCACCACAAGATGAAATACGCTGGTGTGGCCGATATCTTCTCTTGCTCTTGCTCGGAGCCCAGCCCATGCCTGTGTTGCAATCGTCTCTTGTTGACCCAATTTGGACAAAAGGCCGCTCTCAAGAACTCGGCGCCGATGCTGTCGCGTGGCGCCACTCTCCATCAACGTAGCTTCCAGATCTCATTTTTGAATGCTGTGATATCCTCTTCCGTCTCTTCTGCGGTCACGGTGTTGTGCTGCTCGGGAAGGTCGTGCACCATCTGAGCCATAGCGTCATACTGTACGATCTGCGCTGAAGCTCCACCCTGTTCGCCCGTCAGCCTTATCTCTCTTTCCACTCCGACGTAGTTCCACTCGTGGTGAGCTGCCTATAAGATCGTCGTCGTGGTCCTCGTCCTTTGCACGCGAGCAGCCTGGCAATGCGATGCACCTCGTGGTAGTCCTTGTTTTTTCGAGCCTCCTCAACAGCACAGACTCGATCCTCTTGTACTTGCTGCCAGTGCCGTCGTTTATGTTGTCGCAACCATCTGCTCAACGTCGTGATCCTTACTGTACGCTCCAACTGCTGCTGCTCGTCTTGCTCAGAGTATGCCCAAGCAAGTCTGTCTCGCAGCTGGCGTCGTTGCCCAAGTAGCTTTTTAGTCCAGCAGCGTAAAGTGCGTGACTCTCTGTGTAACATTCCTTCTGCATACATGTGGCTTCTGCTCCTGCAACCAAAGCCTCCACCAGGAGTTGATTCGCCTCTACTGTCATCTCGTATCCTGATCTGCTTCTGACCCAAGCCGCCTTCGCTGAGATCGTGTCGTGCACTGCCTCCGTGAACTCCTTCCGTTTGTAACCTCGTTGTGAAAGTGCACTAGCCGCCGATGGTTCAATTCTCTGCATGAGTGTGCGCTTTGGTTCTGGTACCATATTCTCACTCCAGCAAAAACTCGCTCCCAATGGTAAGTGATCCCATTCACGTCCCCGCCTATGTGGTTGTAGTCGTCGCATGCTCCGTCTGAATGTTGTGCACCACCTTACTGAGGGTAGCAGCGCACTGGGAATTG
Source organism: Prorocentrum cordatum (assembly GCA_963575745.1). NCBI lineage: Eukaryota > Dinophyceae > Prorocentrales > Prorocentraceae > Prorocentrum > Prorocentrum cordatum. The sequence goes on from CAUYUJ010000967.1 coordinate 27,522, forward strand.
CAATGTAGTCCAGTGTTCGCGTCGTACCATTCGAAGCCACAAAAGTGTAAACTGCGTCCTTCATCGTGTTGACCATGCACAACTCATGAGCCGCTAGAATTGGCTTGAGAAGAGCCGCCGATTTGCGCTCCTCGTCGCCATGGCCGTAGGGTCCAATCATGTCGCTAACCTCCTCGGTGAAAGCTGGGTTGAGGTCCATTGTGATAACTGGTGTCCATCTGCCTGCCAAAGATCCTAAAACTTTAGAAAGCCACCTGGTGATCGCCTCGCAACAATTCGTGTACTTCAGCTGCTGTGACTTCTCTCTCGTGCTGGGCGGAAAGTAGAGCGAGATGAAAGCCATTCGAACTGTTTGGCGTTCCATCTTGCAGCACAGAACTCTGCCTTGTAACCCCTTGGGGCTCGTCATTACCCCACGAAGATGAGAGGGGCGGAAAAATCGACTGTTGAACCATATACTGATACCACAAGACTTGTTCGTTAGTGCTCCAGCTCTCCATCCCTCTGTATATCCCCAGAAAGAAGAACATTTGCGCATCTCCTGCTGCTGGTACTGCTTGAGGAGGAGGAGGAGGAGGAGGAGGAGGAGGAGGAGGAGGAGGAGGAGGAGGGGAGGAAGGCGAGGAGGAGGAGGAGGAGGATTGAGGATTGGGAGGAGGAGGAGGAAGAGGAGGAGAGGGAGGAGGAGGAGGAGAAGGAGGAGGAGGAGTAAGAAGAAGAAGAGTAAGAGGAGGAGGAGGTGGCGGAGGAGGAGGAAGAGGAGGAGAAAGGGCAGGAGCCAGAGTCGGAGGAGGCAAGAGGAGGATGAGGAGGAGGAGAAGGAAAAGGAGGTGGAGGAGAGGAGGATAAGGAGGAGCAGAAGGGGATGGAGCGAGGAGGAGGAGGAGCAGGAGGAGGAGGAGGAAGGAGGAAAAGGAGGAGGAGAAGAAGAAGGAGGAAGGAAAAGGAGGAGAGAGCAGAGGAGGAGAGAGGAGTGGAGGAGAAGGGAGGAGGAGGAAAAACAGGACGAGGTACAGGTAGAGGGCAGAGGAGGGAGGAGGAGGAGGAGAAGGAGGAGGAGGAGGAGGAGGTGGCAGGAGGAGGAAGAGGCGGCAGGAGGAGAGGAGGAGGAGGAGGAGGTGAGGAGGTGGAGGAGTGTGGAGGGGTAGGAGGAGGAAGAGAGGAGGAAGGAGGAGGAGAGGGAGAGGAGGGAGGAGGAGGAGACGAGGGGAGGGAGGAGGAGGAGGAGGAGGAGGAGGAGGAGGAGGGGGAGGGAGGAGGAGGAGGAGGAGGAGAGGGAGGAGGAAGGAGGAGTGGAGGAGGTGGAGGTGGAGGAGGAGGAGCGAAAGAGGCGGAGGAAGAGGAGGAGAGGAGGAGGGAGGAGGAGGAGGAGAAGGAGTAGGAAGTAGGAGGTGGGAGAAGAATAATAAGAAGAGGAGGAGGAGGGGTGGAGGAGGAGGAGGAAAGAGGAGGAGAAGGAGCAGGAGGCAGAGGCGGAGGAGGAGGAGGAGGAAGATGGGATGGGAGAGGAGAAGGAAACAGGAGGGGAGGTGGAGAGGGAAGCCGAGGGGCCATGGACGGAGGAGGAGGAGGAGCAGGAGGAGGAGGAGGAGGATGAGGATGAGGATGAGAAAAAAGGGGGAGGAGAAGAAGGAGGAGGAGGAGGAGGAGCAGCAGAAGGGGATGGACCGAGGAGGAGGAGGAGCAGAAGGAGGAGGAGGTGGAGGAGGAGGAGGAAGAACAGGACGAGGTAGAGGTGGAGGAGGAGGAGGAGGAGGAGGAGGAGGAGGAGGAGCGGAGGAGCAGGAGGGGAGGAGATGAAGGAGGACGCAATTGGGGAGGGGGCGACGCCTCCGCTTGTGGCCGTTCTCCCGCGCGCCCGGCGGCGAGTCATCCCGCGAGTCGCCCCGGGCGGCGTGGCGGCGGCCGCCGCCGCCGCGCCCGCGGCGGTCGTCGCGCCTGTCCTCGCGGCCTCGGCGGTGGGTGCGGCCGAGGGCGCGCGGCGCCGGCCGGCGCCGCGTCGTCGCCGTCGTCGTCGTCGTCGTCGTCTTTTCGTCGTGGTCGTCGTCGTCGTCGTCGTCGTCGTTCTCGTTCTCGTTCTCGTCGTCGTCGTCGTCGTCGTCGTCGTCGTCGTCGTCGTCGTCGTCGTCGTCGTTCGTCGTCGTCGTCGTCGTCGTCGTCGTCGTCGTCGTCGTCGTCGTCGTCGTCGTCGTCGTCGTCGTCGTCGTCGTCGTCGTCGTGGTCGTGGTCGTGGTCGTGGTTGTGGTCTTGGTCGTGGTTGTGGTGGTGGTTGTGGTTGTGGTCGTCGTCGTCGTCGTGGTCGTTGTGGTCGTTGTGGTCGTTGTGGTCGTTGTGGTGGTCGAAGTCGTCGTCGTCGTCGTCGTCGTCGTCGTCGTCGTCGTCGTCGTCGTTGTGGTCGTCGTCGTCGTCGTCGTCGTCATCGTCGTCGTCGGCTCCGCACTCTCCAGCGCGGCGCAAGCAGCCCGAGCGTCCGTTGGTGCTTTAGGGCTCAGAGAGGAAGCTGGCCACTTCCCTCGAAGCTTCGTCGAAGGCTATGGCTTCGGCACCGCGGGCTTGGTGGCCCCCGTGGCTGGTGCTGCAACGTGGGCCTGGTGGCCTCCATGGCTGGTGCTCCTGAGTCGGCGGACGCTCAGGAAGGTCACCACGGACTACGTCATGGGCAACATCACGGAGACACTGAGCGGTTCCAGTCGGGATCTTCGGACACCCGGCGGGAGGGTCAGAATGAACCACGGCGGACGGGCTGGCTGCACTGTGGGCCTGGTGGCCCGCGTGGCTGCTTCCCCTGATAGTAGTTTGCGGACGGTCGGAGCGACGGTCGTCGATCGTCAGGGGTCGGTCGGTTGACAGTCGGTCATCGGACGGTCATAGGCGACATCACAGAGACTGGCGTCGTCGCACACTCGGCGGGAAGCTCACAACAAACCGCGGCGGATGGACTGGCTGCGGCGCAGGCCTGGTGGCCCACGTGGCTGGTGTCCCTGAAAGCCAGCGGGCGCTCACGCGGGGGGTCGCTATGGACTGCGCCATGGGCGACATCACGGAGACTGGCTGTAGTGTTGGCCTGGTGGCAACACTGAACGTCTCCATTGGCGGTCGTCGAACACCGGGTGGCGATTCGTAGAGGACCGCGGCAGGTGGTCTGGCTGCAGCGTGTGCCTTGTGGCCCCCTTGCCTGGCGCCAGTGGCAGTCGGCGGACGCTGAGGGTGAGGGCCACCACGAGCTCGTGACTATGGTCAATTCCAGTGGCGGTCGGCGGAGGCCCGTCGGCAGGGCCGTAATGCTCTGATGCATGGAGGCTGGCTGCAGTTACAGCCTGGTGGCCTCCCTGCTCGGCCGGTGGTGGGGTTTCGGCATGGAAGACGGCATGGGCATGGGGCCACGTAAGGCTCCAGGTAGCTGACCACGGTGATCCTGACAGTCTCCATATAGAACGCCGCGAAGAGGATGCAGGTCACCCTGGGTGGCGGGGGGGGGCGGAAGAGTTCTGCTCCAAGAGCACTAAATCACCGCAGACATCGGGAAGATCGGCACGGTATGCCTGACACTCATGCGCCGGAAGGTCTTCGCGTAGATCAGCCGGATGATCGGAAGGATCGTGCGCAGGTGGATCAACAAGAGTCTAGCCGTCGAGAGCGCGAACTCGAAGAACATAGTTCCCGTGACTAGTTGAACAGTGGAAACGCAACGCAGGACGTGGCAGCCGATGCAAGGGGCACGGAACACGGCACGAGGAAGCTGCCGCCCGCCGGAATCGGGCACGTCGGGTCGCTGGCATAGCAAGCCACGCGGTGGTCGCCGCTCGGAACGCAGCCGGGGCGACGGCGCAGGACACGGCAGCACGCTATGGAGGGGTGGTGGTGCAGATAAGTGACGCCCTGGGATGGGGCGTATCCTGCCCATGCAAATTTTGCGGATTTGGAACGGCCGCTGGGGGGTCTGCACCGGTGGTCGCGCTCTGCCCTCGAGGACTCGGGCCCAGGCTTGGGGCATTGGTCAGAGAGCCGATCCCGCCCTGGGTTCCGTAGGATGGTGATGATGAGGGGCACGCCTGTTACCCAAACGGCAGAGTCTTCACTCCAGCGCGTCAAGGCCTGAGCCAAGATGGCGATGGTTGTGGGAAGGAGAAGGACGTACAGGGCGTAAACACACACACGCACGCACACACACACACATGCACACGCACACGCATACGCACGCGCACACGCACACGCACACGCACACGCACACGCACACGCACACGCACCCGACCCGCACACGCACACGCACCCATACACACACACTCACTCACACGCGACCCGCACACACAGACACGCACATACACACACACGCGCACACACGCACACGCACACGCACACACACACACACACACTCACACACACACACACACACACGCACACACGCACGCACAGACGCACGCACACACGCACACACGCACACACGCACATAATTACGCAAACTTTCACACGCACAAGCACATGCACACACGCACACACGCACACACGCACGCACACACGCACACACGCGCACACGAGCACACGCGCACACGAGCACACGCGCACACGAGCACACGCGCACACGCGCACACGCGCACACGCGCACACGCGCACACGCGCACACGCGCACACGCGCACACGCACACGCACAGACGCACACGAGCACGCGCGCACCCACACACACACACACACATCCACACACACACACGTACACACACATACACACAAACCCACACCCACACATTTACACACACACACGCACGCACGCACGCACACACACACACGCACACACACTAACACACACACATACACACACACGCGCACACACGCGCACACACACACACATGCGCACACGCACACACGCACACACGCGCACACGCGCACAGGCGCACACGCGCACACGCACACACGCACACCACTGCTGGCTCCCCAATGCTCTCGCCCGCTCTGCGGCGGCGGCGGAGGGCCTCCCCCGCCTCGCCCAGGCTCGCGGCCGTCACGGCCCCGGCGCTCCTCGCGCCGCTCGTCGCGAGGCTCGCGACCGTCCCGGCCACGAGCGTCGTCGTGGCGGCGGTTGTTGCGGCCCCGGCCGTTGGCCCTGCGCGCGCGGGGGGAGAGGGCGGGAACGGCCGCCGCCACGCCTGCACGGAGCCAACCAGCCCTCCCCTGAGATCCTCGCGTTGCAATGTTTTCGCTGCGCGCGTTTTCGCTCCACTTCGGGCCCCGGGACCCTCACGGATCGATCCGGCTCGACAAGTGACGCAGAAAGATGAGGTCGAGGACTCCGGGCGTGATTTTTTGCGATGTTGCAATGTTTGTGGCAACGTCGGATCTCAGGGTCTCGCTCCAACAGGGTGCAGGCCAGTGCCACGGACGCGCAGCATCGGAACGGGCGCCGCGCCTGGTCAGAGGAGACAGGCGGGCCCCCCAGGGGAGCCTCCCTGGTTCCCAGACCCCCTCGCGCTGAGAAACAATCGCGACGGGAGGTTTTTCGGAATGTTCGGCCTCTGGGAGCCCTTACCGGGCCTCGGGGCCGTCAGGAAACGACTACAGGATGAAAAACCGGTCCCAGAGTAGGGGTCCCCAGACATGCGACGTCCTGATTTTTTCAATACGGAATCCCTGGAAGTCCCAACTCTCTCCCCGGGACCGGTTTTTCGTCCTGAATAATTGTTTGACGGTCCCGAGGCCCGGCAAGGGCCCCCCAAGGCCGAAGACGGCCAAAAACCGCCCGCCCGGATTTTTTTACGACGCGATCGTGTCTGGGTCCAGACCTCTGGGGGCCGACGCCGTGACAAAAATCACGACGCCGGGGATCTGGGCCCGGGCCGAGCCGAGCGGCGTTCATCTTGTAGGGGACAAACGAACCGACCTCGCTTCTGACCACCCTCGCCTCCAAGAGCTACCCAGCGACACCAAACTGCGGCCCGCACTGGTCAGGCCGCTCGACGGGGAGGCGCGTGGTGTGACCTGGTTTTGCCTGGAAGCGAAAGCGGGGCAGGGTCCCAGGCCCCTCCAGCGCCTCGGGGAACTCGAGGCGGACGCTTCTCCAGCTTTTGGAGGGGCCCGGGGACACACAAATAAATACACACAAATCAACATATGCCCCACATTTTCCTACATCTTCTGGGCTTTCGTCTCCCCCCACTTCCCATATTTTCCTAAATTTTCCTGGGGCTCGACGATGAATTGTCTCTGTGTTTTTTTTTTCCCCTCCTGAGCTTTCCTCGGCCCCCGGCGGGCCCCGCCGGGATCGTCGGCAGACGCAGCTCGGGAGGACGAGCCGGCCCCGGGGGAGAGGGCCCGGGCCTCTGGGGGCACCGCAGGTTGAGAAGCTCGGGGCATCGGATGTCTGGGAAGGGGTGGGGAGGGGAGAAGCGTTTTTTTGTTTTTGTTGTTGTTTTTCGCTTTTGTGTTGTTGTGTTTCTCCCCCTCTGAAGCTCGTCGCCTGTCTTCCCCCCTCTCTTGGGCCCCACGGGCCCCTTTGGGGGGCCCCTCTCGGGCACGAGAGGTGCCCCTCTCTTCCCCCCCCCGCCCGTGTATCGCCCGCCCATTCCGCAGCGCCCGAAGCAGGAAGCCTCTGAGCTCATCCGGGACCTCTCGGGGCCGCGGACTGATGAACATCACATCGGAGGGAGTTAGGGCCACGGGTGCTCCCTGGAGGTGCTCCAGGACAGGAGGGCTCCCGCACGAGAGAGCAGAAGAGGATGGCCAGTCCCCCATCCCGCCATCATCTCCCCAGCTCCACAGTAGACGCATACGATCAGAAATCCTGCTATAATAGGGAAACAAAAAGTGGCATAAACATAACAACTCGGAGGTCCGCGCGGATTTCTCGGATCGGCGCTGGCCTGGCGCGCTCCGCGCGCCAGGGAGGGGGTCCGGCGCCGATCCGAGAAATCCGCGCGGACCTCAGAGGTGTTATGTTTATGCCACTTTTTGTTTCCCTATATAAGGATCGCTGGGACACATCCTTCGTCGATCTTTGAGGGCCCCACGGTTCCCCAGAGCTTCTGCGGGTCCCCGGGGCCATCCTGGGACAAGACACTTCCGGTCCCCACGTGCTGGCAGCCCGATGCCACACAGCCGATCCCAGGATTAAGTCGGGCCTGTCCCCCTAGAGGGGGATATTCGACGAAAAATACCAGATACCCCAAACAGAATCCAACCATAAGCCAAAAATAATATGGGGACTATTTGTTTAATATTGTTTGACCTTTTTGGGGTATTTTGGGGGTATTTTTCGTCGAAAGCCCCCCTGTAAGGGGACACGCCCGACATAATCCCAGGACAGAAGAGCATCCTCCGAGAACAACGAGACCCTCCGCCGGCCAAGCCGAAGAACCCTCGAGGGTGCCCTCCCCCAGGGTGCACATACACATCCAAGAAGCACGAAGAGCATGAGGGTGCCCTCCCCGAACCGACCTCGATCTGATGCCTCGAGGAGGAGGAGGAGGAGGAGGAGGAGGAGGAGGAGGAGGAGGAGGAGGAGGAGGAGGGGGAGGAGGAGGAGGAGGAGCAGGAGGAGGAGGACATCGTGAGGGGGACACGCCGGCGGCCGCTCGTGACGATCCGTAACGGGACGAACTCTATACAGTCGAGGCGTTGACCTAAGGAGCCCTAGATAAGGAACGGGGCCCCGATTTTCCATAAGTTGAACTTCGATTTCGTATCGAATAACGGAGGAAAATCCAAGGCAAGCTGCGAAACCATTAAGGAACACGGAGCCCCTCCCCAACGAAAAGGGTTCCTTCTTCAGGGCCCCGACTGTACACCGACGACTTTTCCGGCCCTGCACCGACAGTTGCACAGGAAAGCGGACCCTGGTGTGTACGGGATCCTGGTGAATACAAATTTTGTCGTTTCCCCGGGAAAACGGGGAAACAAATATACACCACACCACCCCGACGCCATCCCCGACCCTCGAAAAGTCCTGGGATTGACAAAGAGCCCGCCACTGGTAATGTATATGCTTCAATGTCCGAATCTGGCCCCCCCCCCCAAGAAAGCCCCCGACGAGACGCAACCACTGGAAGAAAGGAACACGCAGCTGCAGAAGTCAACAAATTTCCGGGCGACTTTCTTGGATCTGCGCCGAGCTCCCCTCATTGGCGCGCGGAGCGCGCTAGGGGCGGCGCTGGAAGCGCCGCCAGAGGGGCTCCAGCACAGAGCACAGATTCAAGAGATCCTCGCGGAGCTCCGAACTGGCCATCGCTCGGACGTCCATTCCCTGTTCTTTTTTCGGTTTCGTGCGTGTTTTTTTGCCAAATGATCAGGGATGCTCCTCGAGGGTCCTCGCCGAGAGAAACATGCACACGTCCGAGCGATGCCAAGCGAAAGCTTATGTTTGTGCAGCTTTTCTTCTTCGATGGACAGCATCCCGAGGCGAGACCCCCCCCCCAAACCAGCGAAAGCTCTTCCTCCAGAGCCAACAGCGGTCCTCAGGAGCCGCCGTGCTCCACAGGCACGTCACGCCTGGCATCTCTGACGCCTCCACGGTGGCCTCCCCCCCATGGGCGCGGCCGCGACTGCCTGTCGGTGTGGCCGCCGCGGTCGCGCTCGCGCTCACGATCATCGTGGTGGTCGCCCCTGCCTCGCAAAGGGGCGAGGGGAGGGGATGGACCTGGGACAAAGTGGGCCAGCCTCCTCTGGGAGGAGGGAGGAGGAGGAGGGAGGAGGAGGAGGGGGAGGGAGGGGAGGAGGGAGGAGGGGAGGAGGGAAGAGGAGAGGAGGAGGATGAGGAGGATGAGGAGAAAGAAGAGGAGGAGACGAAGAGAGGAGGAGGAGGAGGGGAGGAAGGAGGAGGAGGAGGAGGAAGATGACTGAGGAGGAGAAAGAAGAGGAGGAGTCGGAGTAGGAAGATGAGGAGGGGAGGAGGCGGAAGAGGAGGAGGAGGAGGAGGAGGAGGAGGAGGAGGAGGAGGAGGAGGAGGAGGAGGAGGAGGAGGCGTTTTGCCGTCGACCCACGAGGGACGAGGCCAAAGGCCTCTGGGGACCTCCGTGGGTCAGGGTCCGGGGCGGCAGCAGAACTTGCCAGAGGGGCTCCTCGCTGTCGACCGTGGCAGGCGGGCGCTGCGACGCGAGAGCATCGCGACCCTCACCAAGCGCGCGAGGACTCTTCCCACACGCCCGACAGTGTCTCGGAGACGGCGCGCGCGCCCAGTGGCCGAGGCAACGATGCAGAGAAAGAGATACCTCCAGAGAGTGGCGCGCGCACGGAGCGGGCGCGAGAGGAGGCCGCCGCGGCCACGTCGTGCCTTCCTCGCCGAATCGTCTTGGCCCCAGCTCGCCGGAGCTGCTCGCAGACGTGCAGAGGTGTTGCGAAGAATCCTGCGATCGCCAGTTGCTCTGAGAATTGGATGACTGGTGCAGGCATGACCAAGGCAGTCACGAATGGCCTCCGGGGTCTGCGCCGGCCCGCCCCGAAGCGATCGCCAGGCGAGTTGCACTGATCAAGTAAAAGCAGAAGCATGCAGTGGAACAGCCGCTCCGAGGGATCTATGTTTGGGTCGTCTTGGTATCCACTTGGGGTCTTCTTGGGGGTCTATCGAGACCCTTTCGGGGACAGCGACAAGGAGGAGGAGAAAAAGAGAAAAAGGAGGAGGAGGAGGAGGAGGAGGAGGAGGAGGAGGAGGACAGGGACGGGGACGAGGCGCTCGGGGAGGTGTTCCAAAGCAGCCGCGGCAGCAGCGGCGGCGGCCCTGGATATCAGATCTCCCTGCGGGCGGTTCTGCAACCAAGGCCGCGGATCAAGCAAGACGAAATCCCGCGGCCTGCCAGGACTACCCTTGTGGGCTCCAGGCCTCAGACCCCCCCCCCGCCCTCCCGCCCCCGCACGCTCTCCCCCGAGGCGAGCCCGACAGGGCGGCCCTGTGGCGGAGGGCGACGCGCATTCTGCGACAGAGGAGCGTCGGCGTCGGGAGGCTGGCGAGGTCGAGTCCTCGCGAGCCCCCCCCCCAAGAAGAAAAAGGCCTGATGGGGCAGCCCGACCACGCAAACTGTATCAACGCGCCAAATGCGCGCCGATTCTATGTTCCTTGCGCATCAGCATGTACTTGCACATGCACGACCACGTAATGTTGCCCTTTGTTTCGGCAACACCGCGACAAATGATACGAACCACGCGCGCAATCAAGTGTATGTTGATGCATCCACGACATGCGACATGTTGGCAGCGTGCCTATAGTCAATAACTGCGTAGTGTTATAATCTTCTCATCTGGTATGATTCGCCGATGTATGCTTCTCCTTATCCGCCTCCTCGTCGACGTGCACAGCGGCATTGGTCCCGTCCCGTGGTTGCACTTGTGCCACCTCCTTGCTCTGCAGCTTCTAGCGCCGGACCATGTGCAGCACTCTCTTCCTCACGCTCACGCTCGTTAGAAAAACTATGCGCATTTGGACCCTGGAAAAGATCCGCATTTGCATAAAAGTTCATGCAGCATGCTTCGGGACACGTTGTATTATCACCATGTCCACCGTTTGAACTCTTCATATTTAAATCCAAAGCATCTTCTTCCTCGTTGCTATGGGCGATACGCGCATGCATACCTATTGTCAAAAGATTCGCACTTCATGCCACATGTTTCCGAATCCAGTGTCTCACCGGCCTCCCCCTTGTTCATTTGCTGTGTTTATGGCTTGCTTTTCGCGCAGTCCGCATTCCTTGCCAAGGTATTGCACATTTGCGAATGAGAGCCTGGTCCAGGATTGTGTCCATATTCTCAGATGTCAATTGTTCTCCAACTTGCAAGTCGAGTCAACCGACGCTGTGGCTACATTCTTGCCCAAACTTTCAAACCATCCTCCACTCTAGAAAGATACCTTGCCTCGGGGTGTCTTTGTGCAGTAAGGAAACCAATGATATTTTACGTGCGCGTCCAAACGTAGCAAGCCTGTTCGTGAGAATGCAACCCATGCAATGCAGAAAGCCTGAAAGGAAACACAATCTCGAAATGTGCCGCCATTTCCTGTGGAAGGACGAGAAATGTTTGTTCCATGTCGATTCCCAAACAATCTCCCTCCCTGGCCGAGGGATTTGTTTTGGCCATGAAACTGTCGGCGATCGATTTGTGCGAGCGGGTTCGGTCGGCAAGAAATCCCACCAGCCCTCTGGGCGTCGGTGGTTTAGGGCGTTTCCTGTTCCACCCCTCCTTCTCCCCCTTCGGGAAAGGGTTTATCACTGTTCCCTATTAATAAACACCCCCTCCCCCAGGCGACTGGGGGCCAATCCGAGTCCATGACAACACCCCCCACCCACCATCCCTTGTAAAAAACAATACAAAACACACTCTGCCTCCAATTTCGGAACATGCGCAGCCAACCCGATGCGGCCCCCCCACCATCCCTGTCAAACAACAATATAGAGTACACTTGGCGGCGGCGGTGGCGGCAGCGGCTGCGGCTGCGGCGGCGGTTTGGTAGCGGGGTGCGGCGGCGGCGGCGGCGGCGCCTTCAGCCTCGGCCTCAGCCTGGCTCAGCAGCCTCAGCCTCAGCCTGCCTCAGCCTCAGCCTCAGCCTGCTTCAGCCTCAGCCTCAGTCTGCCTTCAGCCTCGGCCTCAGCCTCAGCCTGCCTCAGCCTCAGCCTGCATCAGCCTCAGCCTCAGCCTCAGCCTGCCTCAGCATCAGCCTGCCTCAGCCTCAGCCTCAGCCTGCCTCAGCCTCAGCCTCAGCCTCAGCCTGCTTCAGCCTCAGCCTCAGTCTGCCTTCAGCCTTGGCCTCAGCCTCAGCCTGCCTCAGCCTCAGCTCAGCCTCAGCCTCAGCCTCAGCCTCATCCTCAGCCTGCCTCAGCCTCAGCCAGCCTGCCTCAGCCTCAGCCTGCCTCAGCCTCAACATCAGCCTGCCTCAGCATTCAAAATGTGGCCCGGGAATGGAGTTCTGGGAACTCGAAGAACACGAAGTGGCCTACAGTTGGCTCCGGGCAGTCAAAATCATGCCCAGGAGTGGAGTTCTGGGGACTCGAAGAACACGAAGTGGCCTACAGTTGGCTCCGGGCATTCAAAATCATGCCCAGGAATGAAGTTCTGGGAACTCGAAGACCACGAAGTGGCCTACACTTGGCTCCGTGCAGTCAAAATCATGCCCAGGAATGGAGTTCTGGGAACTCGAAGAGCACGAAGTGGCCTACAGTTGGCTCCAGGCAGTCAAAATCATGCCCAGGAGTGGAGTTCTGGGAACTCGAAGACCACGAAGTGCGTTACTCTTGGCTAAAAAAGGAATCCCCGGTCTTCCCCGGCATCCCCCGGATCCTGCCCAGACCCCCCTGGGGAATCAGGATGCTCTCTTTTGACCCCACAATGAAACCTATCAGTCTTCGCTGTTAAGTAAATACCGGCCCAGGGGAATGGGTCGAGATCTCTGGGGGTCGACGTCATGAAACAATCATGACGTCGGAGGGAAAGGAGGGAGGAGAGAGGGGGGGGGAGAGGGAGGAGGAGGAGGAGGAGGAAGAAGAAGAGGAGGAAGAGGAAGAGGAGGAGGAGGAGGACGACGAGGAGGACGAGGAGAGGGAGGAGGGGTCGACGTCACGAAGCAATCATGACGTCGGGGGTCTGGAACCCGGGACGTCGGCACGCCCGCGACCACTCCAGCCGTGGGCCGGGGCGCACCCTTCACCCCTCGCCTGCCCTCGCTCGGACGTCCGTTCCCCGTGCGCGTTTGTCGGCTTCGTGCGCTCAGTTCCTGCTCGCGTCCTCCTCCTCCTCCTCCTCATCCTCCTCCTGCTCCTCCTCCTTCTCCTCCTCCTCCTGCTGCTCCTGCTCCTCCTCCTCCTCCTCCTCCTCCTCCTGCTCCTCCTCCTCCCCCTCCTCCTCCTCCTCCCCCTCCCCCTCCTCCTCCTCCTCCTCGATGGTCGTCGCCGAGGCAACACTACGGGGCGTGAAAACGACCACAGCCACTGCTTTTTTTTGTTGACGCCTTCCAGCCCGCAGAAACACAGCAGTGGTTGCGGTCATCTTCGTTGAGCTAGGCACCAGGGAAATGACCACAACCTCTGCTTCTTTTTCGGCCGGCTGCAAGGCGGCGCAAACAAGAAGCAGTGGCTGTGGTCATGTCCCCGCCCCGCAAAAACGCACATGTCCGCTGTATGTTTTTCCCCTCCTGAACAATGGACACCCCAACAGTCCTATCATTGAATGAAAAATGTGTTCAGAATGTAGGAAGAAGGTTCTAGACATGTGTTAGACACCTGGAGATTATTTGGCAACATGCTTCCTATCCAGTGGTCGTCCTCCACAGATCTAGACTGCTTTTTCCCGGGACCGGCTTTTCAGCCTGCCTTGAGATCCTGGGCCCCGGGGCCCTCACAGATCGATCCGGCTCGAAAGACGACGCAGAAAGATGGGGTCTGGGGCTCTGGGCGTGATTTCCTAGAGTGTTGCAATTATCGCGACGTCGGATCTCGGGGTGAATCATTATTGGACGGTCCTGGGGACCAGCGAGGCCCCCCGAAAGGCCGAAAATTGCCAAACACCTGGCGCTGGGATTCTTGCAACCTGTCGGCGCGGGGGTGGAGGATGGGGGGAAGGCTTCGTAGGAGGAGGCTGCTTCTTAGAAGGCGCCGGCCTTGTATCTGCAGATGAGGCCCGCGCCTTCTGAGAAGTAGGGGTGCTCCCAAGGGGCCCTCCCCCTCCCCCCACCCCCCCTTCTGCGCGCGGTTGAGCAACAGCGAGGGGATCCCATACCCCCGACGTAGTGTGAAAACAATACCGTGGGCATGAGGATTTCGTCGCGTGATGCGAAGACCCCTCCCCCCACCTGATCCTCCTCCTCTTCCTCACCTTCCTCCTCCTCCTCCTCCTCCTCCTCCTCCTCCTCCTCCTCCTCCTCCTCAAGTTCGCATCGCGTGACGGCTTCAAGTCGCCAAGAACGTCGACCCTCAGAGGTCTCGACCCACTCCGCTGGACCAATTGTTCATGCGGGTCGTTTGGTGACGGTCCCGAGGGCCGGCAAGAGCCTCCAGAGGCAGAGAACTCAGGAAAACTCCCCGCCATGACCTTTTCATGGCGCGAGAGGGTCTGGGATGTGGGCCGTGGGTGGAGGCCACCGCCAGCCCCGCTCCCTCCCCGATCCCCGAGCCCGGCGGCAAAAAGACGCCCCCGCGCCTCTGCCGCCGCCGTGCCCTCCGCGGTCCTGGTCGCGCTCCCGCCCGCCGTCGCGGCGGTCGTCGCGGCGGTGCTCGTCGCGGCCGCGGCCGCGGTCGCGGTCGCGGTCGCCGCCGTGCCCTCCGCGGTCCTGGTCGCGGTCCCGCCCGCCCTCGCGGCGGTCGTCGCGCCGGCGGTCGTCCCTGCCATTGCCGCCTCGGGGCGGCGTGGGGCGGAGGGCTGGCCGTGAGGCGGGGGGAGGATCTTAGGAGGGCGCCAGCGGCGATGCAGCAGCACCGATCGGCGTATGCGCCCCCCTGAGATCCTGGCGTCGCAATTTTTGTCGCCACGCGCGTTTTCGCTCCACTTCGGGCCCCGGGACCCTCACGGATGGATCTGGCTCGACAGAGGACGCAGAAAGATGGGGTCTAGGGCTCCGGGCGTGATTTTTTGCGATGCTGACATTCCCAGAGATCCGATGCCGTGATTTTTTCAATGCGCGGTCCCCGGAAGCCTCGACCCATTCCCCAGGACCGTTTTTTCATCCCGAGTCGTGTTTTGACGGTGCCGAGGCTCGGCGAAGGCCCCTAGGGGCCGAAATTTGTGAAAAACTGCCGTCGTTCAGGAGGAAAAGAAACACACAGACACAATTAATCGTCGACTCTCCAGAAAATATGGGAAAATATGGGAAGTGGTGGGGAAGACAAAAGCCCATAAATATTAGAAAAAATATGGAATATTTTAATTTGTGTGTATTTATTTATGTCCTGGGGCCCCTTCAGTCGTGATTTTTTCAATGCGTTGGATCTCTGGGTTTGGTTGCAGCGTCGGATCTCGGGGCCAGGCGGCACGGGCAGAGGAGGCCGCGTGCGCCCATCTGGGGGGCCCAGGATGGGCCCGGCCAGGATCGGAGTGGATGGCGTGGGTAATGCGGGATGACGATTAATAAAAGAAATGGGAGAGAACGATTACACAAATAGTTCTCTGCTATTTCTGCACGAGTTTCTGACTGGAGGAGAACGATAAAAAAATGGTTTTCCAGCCCGCGGCCAGTTTTTTTCTAATCGTCATCCCGGGCGCCGCCGCGTGGACACGACCCCCGGTCATTTATTAATCGTCATCCTCCATTAGGCCACGCTTCTCTGCGTCCTCGTCGTGCTCCTTCTCCTGCTCCCCCTGGTCCTCCTTTCCCTCCATGGCCCTCTTGGGGCCCAAGATTACGGTGTTCCCATCCCACTTAAGGACCGCATCCCAGAGATAATTTCGAGCACCCGGAAAAGTGTCAAAAGAGTGTCGAAACAGTGTCTCCCAGGGCCCGACACGTGAAAACCCTTGAATTTCGGAACTTTTCCTGGCGCTCGAAATTCTTTCTGGTGAGCAAGGCTAAAGTAGGTTGGAGCATCATAAGCCCAAGATGGACCTGGCGTGGTTGGGCCAAGAGCGGTGAATGTGTGCAAATGGCGCCGTCCGAGTGGAAGAGGCTGGGGCCACGAAGCCGGCCTCACCATGGAGGGCGTGGCGGGCAGGGGCGTGGCAGCGGAAGGGAGAAAAACGGGCGAGTCGGGAGGGGATTTTTCCCACGCGCGCGCTCCCCATCCCCAGACCCCCGACGTCGTGATTTTTGTCACAACCTCGACTCTCAGAGGTCTGGACCCCTTCGCCGGGACCGGTTTCTCATCCCGAATCGATTTTTGACGGTCCCAAGGCCTGATACGGGGCCCGGGAAGCCCAAAATAATGAAAAACCTCCCGTCGTGTTTTTTTCGCAGCGCGAGGAGGTATGGGAACACTCCCCATCGACAGACTACGTACCTGAGCGCCGCTGGCAACCGATGGACCTTACAATTCCGTGGCCAAGTGCTGTCGCCGTGGAAGTGCCCAGGTTGGCCGCCGACCTGGATGCCTGGGTGCCTTGGCCACTCTTCCTCCTCCTCCTCCTCCTCCTCCTCCTCCTCCTCCTCCTCCATTCCTTTTCCTTACCTTCTCCCTGTCGCACCCCGAGGCCAGTTTTTAGGGTGGGCCGGGCGTTGCGCCTGAGACTTCCTCACCATTTGTGATTGTGAAGCTTGAAGAATTGGCCACAATTTCACAGATGGAGGGCGGGTGGTTCTCAAAACGTGGCTCTCGCCTCAGCGCCGCGCACATTCGGTTAGACAAGTTGCAAGAGCTTCACAGATGGAGAGCGGGTGGTTTTCAACATGTGGTTCTCGCCGTAACGCCACGCACATGCGTGACACATATATGTACATATGTATATATATATATATATATATATATATATATATATATATATGTATACATATATATATACACAGAGACCGTTTATTTATTTATTTACATATATATATATATATATGTATACGGCAAGAGCTTCGCAAATTGAGGGCAACCGGTTTTCAAAATGTGGCTCTCGCTTTAGCGCCGCGCACATTCGTTTTAAACATGTGCAAGAGTTTCACGAATGGAGGGCGGTTCCTTTTCAAAATGTGGCTCTCGCCTTAGCGCCGTGCACATTCGTTCGTAACATTTGCCAGAATTTCACGGAAGCTCATGATAAACGTGCAAAAAATATGCTTTGGAAGGATTCAGGATTATGCGGGTGCAGCAGTTACGTTGATTCGCAGTGTTGGAGTCCCAAGAATGGCGTTCCGGCATGATTCAGCATCGCCAGTACGCAACAGCCAGGTTGATCCGTGGCTCTGGAATCCCGAGGACAATGTTTTGACATGTTTCAAATTTTTCAGACGGTTGTCTTCCAACGATGCAGTTCCCTCAATCGAAATGAACCGTTGTAGGGGCATTTGAAGAGGGAGCTTGGAGGGAGGGTTTACTCCAACATCGTTGATGACTCTTGGGTTTACACTTGTCCTTCTCCTCCTCCTCCTCCTCCGAACTCCTCCTCCTCCTCCTCCTCCTCCCCCTCCTCCTGCCCCTCCTCCTCATCCTCCTCCCCCTCCTCCTCCTCCTCCTCCTCCTCCTCCGCCTCCTCCTCCTCCTCATCCCCCTCCTCCTCCTCCTCCTGTTCCTCCTCCCCCTCGCTGAAGTTGGGAGCACAGGGGATGAGGAACATTCAAGGCGGCGGCCTCAGAGAATGCCAAGCCCTCGAGTGCGAAGGATCCGGTAGGGAAGTCCTGAAGCCGCCGTGGGCGAGCAAGAACGCACTGTGCCGAAATAGTTTGTACCTATATATTATATAAATATATATGTGTATAAAAGATATTGATGAACGTGCGAAGAAAGCGCACCGCGGGTCGACGCCGCGGATTTGACGCAAGGCAAACGAGGCAGCATAATGTCTGGTGCGCCTGCGGGACGTAACATCGACCAGGAGCTTCGCGAACGTGCATGATTTACGCAGGAGGTGTATCGAATATCAAATTGCGTTCGCATGGTTACGTCGTGCTGCTCTTGGGACCAAACGTGATCCCTGCACAGCCTCGAGAAGTATACAGGTCTCTGCATGTCCCGACGGCTCCAATGCTGCCTCAGGATGGCCGTCGACAATCTTAGGACGGTCTCAAGGCGGCTTCGGACGATCTCTCCCAGACAGGACGGCCCAAGATGGCTCTCAAAACTGCTTTGAAAGAAAGGGGCGTCATATCTTGCCTCCTGCGTGGGGCGCCAGCTTTGTAAGCCAGTCCTGGACTGCTGGGGAGCCGGGGTGGGGCACCGACTTACCTCGTCCTTGTCCTCTTCCTGCTCCTTCTCTTCTTCGTTCTCTTCATACTCCCTCCGCCCCTCTCCTAAGGGCAGCCTTTGGCGAGAGCTTCGTCTTCCCTGGTCCTGGCATGTGAGGCCCAGGGCGCCTTTTGGTTGCCAGTTGTCTACTGCTTCTCCCCCGTTCGATCGGATGAGGGAACTCGGCGAAGCAGAATTACGGCGAACCGCCATCTGAAACATCCACCCTGGATGGGGCGCCGCGGTCGAGAACTTTTGGAAGGCGTGTCGCTCCGCCGGTCTTTTCTTATATAGAGAAAGAGCGTGTCGCTCCGCCCTTTCCAAAATGTGGCTCTCGCTTTAGCGACGCACACCTACGTTGTTATGTGTTTCCTTGTTGCTAAAAGATGCAAGAGTTCCACGGATTCCCATGATCAGCGTAT
Source organism: Prorocentrum cordatum (assembly GCA_963575745.1). Lineage (NCBI taxonomy): Eukaryota > Dinophyceae > Prorocentrales > Prorocentraceae > Prorocentrum > Prorocentrum cordatum. The sequence goes on from CAUYUJ010000967.1 coordinate 45,697, forward strand.
CGAGAAAGGTGCGTTGAAAGGATTCATGATTATGAGGGTGCAACAGTTACGTTGGCTCGCAGTGTTGAAGTCCCAGGAATGGCGTTCTCTCACGATTCAGGCTCGTCAAGACGCAACAGTCAGATTGATCCGTGGCGTTGGTGTTTTGGCATGCGTCAGGGTCTTCAAACGGTTGCTTTCCAACGAGGCAGTTCCCTCAGTAAAATGAACCCTGGTAGGGGTCTATGAAGAGGGAGCTTGGAAGAAGGGTTCACTTTAACATTGTTGATGACTCTGTTCCTGTTCCTCCTCCTCCTTCTCCCCCTGTTCCTCCTCCCCCTGTTCCTCCTCCCCCTGTTCCCTCCTCCTCCTTCTCCTCCTCCCCCTGTTCCTCCTCCTCCTCCTCCCCCTCCTCCTTCTCCTCCTCCTCCATTCGTTCTCCTTCTTGATAACTTCTCCCTGTCACACCTCGAGGCTCGTTTTTAGGGCGGTCCGGGCGTTTCGCCTGAGACTTCCTTAGTATTCATCACTCTGAAGCTAAAACGTTGGCAACAGTCTCACAAATGGAGGGCGGGTCGTTTTCAACATGTGGCTCGCGCCTTAGAGTTGTGCACAGTTCTTTGTCACACTTACAAGAGCTTCACGGATTGAGGGCGGGTCGTTGTCAAAATGTGGAAATTGCCTTAGCGCGACGCACATTTATTTTACACATGTGCAACAGTTTCACTGGTTGATGGCGGGTCGTTTTCAAAATGTGGTTCTCGCCTTAGAGCTGTGCACATTCGTTCAAAAAACTCGCAAAAAGGTTTCACGGATTGAGGGCGGGTCGTATTCAACATTTGGCTCTCGCCTTAGCTCGGCGCACATTGGTTTAAACATGTGCAAGAGCTTCGTAGATGGAGGGCGGGTGGTTTTCAAACTGTGGCTCTCGTTTCAGTGCGGCGCACATTCGTTGTAAAAAATTGCAAGAACTTTTCGGATTGAGGGCGTGTCGTTTTCAAACTGTGGCTCTCGCCTTCGCGCGGCGCACATTCGTTTTCAGAATTTGCAAGACTTCCACGGATTCCCATCATCAACGCGCCAGAAATGGTGTTTTGTAAGGATCGGGTGCAACAAGTATGTTGGTTCGCTGTGCTGAAGTCCCACGAACGGCACTCTGGCACGATCCTGGATGGTCAAGACGCAAGAGTCAGGTTGATCCGTGGCATTGGAATGCCGAGAGCAATGTTTTGGCATGCTTCAGGGTTTTCAAACGGTTGTCTTCCAAAGAGGCAGTTGCTTCAATGAAACTGAACCGTTGTATGGGCCTATGAAGAGGGAGCTTGGAGGGAGGGTTTATTCCAACATCGTTGATGACTCTTGGGTTTACACTGGTCATCCTCCTTCTCCTCCTCGTCCTCCTCCTCCCCTCCCCCTCCTCCTCCTTCTCCTCCTCCTCCTCCTCGTCCTCGTCGTCCTCCTCCCTCCTCTCCCTCCTCCCCCTCCCCCTCCTCCTCCTCCCTCCTCCTCCCCCTCCTCCTCCTCCTCCTCCTCCTCCTCCCTCCTCCTCCTCCTGTTCCTCCTCCTATTCCTCCTCCTGATCCTCCTCCTCCTTCTCCTCCTATTCCTCCTTCTCCTCCTCCTCCTCCTCCTCCTCCTCCGTTCCTTCCCGTGTTCTCCTCTGACCTAATTACGTAAGTTCCTTCTTCCCTTGTCCTGCTCCTCGATCCTCTTCTCCCCCCACCAGTCCCCTTCCTGGAAAAAAGGCCAGAGGGGCCCGACGTGGAGAAGCAGCCAGGCGCAATGGCCTGTGCCGCCGACGGCGCCCGCGAGCTCGATGGCAACCGCGCGGCCTCGGATCTCGCAGCCGTCCATTTCCCTGGCCGGGGGTGGGGGGCGCGAGACAGTCGTCGTGCCACTTCCCGTCCCAGACCCCCTCGCGCTGTGACAAACATCACGACGGGAGGTCTTTCGCTCTTTTCGGCCTCCGGGGGCCCTTACCGGACCTTGGGACCGTCAAGAAACGACTCGGGATGAAAAACCGGTCTCGGGGAAGGGGTCCAGACCTCTGGGGGTCGACGTTGTGAAAAAACCACGTCGCCGTGGGCCTGGGTTGGCGGCGCGCAGCAGGGGGGCAACGGGGGAGAGGGGAAAGGCTTCTTAGGAGGAGGCCGCTCCTTTGCGGGCGCCGGTCTTACGTCCACGGACAGGGCCCGCCTCTTCCAAGAAGCAGGGGTACTTCTAAGAAGCCTTCCCCCCTCCCCCTGCCCCCCCCCCCTGCGAGCGGCCGCCTGCCAGCGAGCGGATCGCGTGCCTCTTCGCCCCGCGGGCCGGGAGGCTGGGGGGAGCTCGGGCCGGTGGTGCTCGTGGGGAAGCGCCCCAGAGTGTCGCGCCGACGCGTGGTGGGCCAGAACCGGCGGCGCGACACGCTGGGCCACAGTTCCTGACCGTAGAGCCATCGTGCTGGCACAGAGAGAACGCCGAAGCAGGGCCGGAAGGGCTTTGCTGGACACGGCGAGCCTCGGCTTCGAGAAGGAGAAGGAACGCCCAGGAAGCAGAGCAGAGCGCCTCCTGAGCCAGAGGTCGTCGTACTTACTTCAGCGTCTTGACTGTAGTTATTCAGCAGGGGAAAAGCGTCACAAACACACATACACGTCGATTCGCAGGAATAAGTTTTTCCACCGCAAGACAATCGCTCACCTCTACCTCTTCTCTGAGATACACGACAGCGAAGCTGCGCTACAACGTGAGACAGTGTATCGGAGCGGACGCCGAACGGTAGAGTCGAAGCCGAGCACATACACGTCGATTCACAGGAACAGATGGGGAATTGTGGAAGCGGAGGGGAAAACGAAAATACACAAAAAACATAAAATATACGAGTCCCAAACCCCTGACGTCGTGTTTTTTCACAACGTCGACCCCCAAGATGTCTGGACCCCTTTCCTGGGACCGGCTTTTCATCCCGAGTCGTTTCATGACGTTCTCGAGGCCCGGTGAGCGCCCCCAGAAGCCGAACACATTCCCGTCGTGTTTTTTCCACAGGCGAGGGGGTCTGGAGTCATGGAATGTGTGTCTCTTTGTGTGTGCCTCCCTGGAGCCTTTTTCTGTAAGGGAGAAAGAGCCAAGTTCTGCCCCCGACCCTCCCAGGTCGGAGGGGGGAGGCCTTCGGACGTCTCTGGCCCTCTCCAGGCCTCCAGGAGCCTCCAGACTTGAACGCACGAAAACCGCCCCCCGCCCCCCACATGAGGAACTTTAGAGCAACCAGACCGCGCGCGCGGGGCCCCCCCTGCAGCAGCTGGCAATCGCTTCCCTCACAAGGCGCCTACACCTGATCACGCACATTCGCCATACTTGTGAAACATTGACATGTGAAATCCGTTGTTGTGGGGGCTGGGGTCGGTTTCCCACTGTTGGCCTTCGGGGGCCTCCGGGGGGGTCGCCTGTGGGTCAGGACCTGGGGCGGCAGCAAGCCCAGACCCCGATCGGGTAATGAACAAGTCATGGCGGGAGGCTTTTCGCGATGTTCGGCCCCAGGGGCCCCCAGCGGGGCTCGGGAGCGTCAAACATCGACTCATGATGATAAAAGGGTCCAGGGGGATAGGTCGAGACCTCTCGAGGCCGAAATTATATATATATATATATATATATATATATATATATCATGACGTCGGGGGTCGGGGAAACTTACCACGACACAAAGGGACCCCGCCAGTCCCCGACGCGACCGGGCCTGCGCTCCCTGGAAGCCCAACTGGAGGCCAAAGCCTGTCACCGTGCCGCCAGGCACGGAATGGAGTGTCCACGGGTCGTTTCGAGTTCACCGCGGTGGGCAGTGCAAATCGTATTGAATGAGCCTGGGCTCCAACGTCTGGTCGATCGCACACGCTCTCGGAGGTCGTCGCGTTGCATTTTCAGAGGCCTCGGGGGCGTGCTTGGGATTCCACGCTTCCAGCACTGCCTTACGTTCAGGAACTTCTGGATAGCGTGTCTGGGTAGTCGAAGCCAATCTGGCACCAATCTGGCAGGCCCAATCTGGCAAACGGGGGCAATCTGGCGAGGGAGCCAACGCGAATCCAGTCTGGCGAATAACCCAAATCCTCCAATATGGCCAGGCCAGATTGGCCCTTGGGGCCCAATCCAGTCTGACAGTCTGGCCTTCGACTACCCAGCGTGTTACGACGGCGGCCCTGGCGACACGCCATGCCTTGCGAGTGGACATCGTGTCGCTCCGCCACGCGTGGCGCCAGGCCCAGAGGGCCCCGTTACGGGCCTAAAGCATGCGAAAAGTGCACCCTTCTTCTCAGACATTCGGCGTCTCGATTATTTCACGGGTCCCCGACCTCTCGACCGCTTCCCCAGGACGGGCTGTCAATCCTGAGGCGCTTTTTCGACGGTCGCGAGGCCGGGTGATGGCCCCGAGAGGCCGACAACTATGAAAAACCTCCGTCTCGATCTTTCCGAGACGCCAGATGTCTGGGGCTAGCCCCCATTTTCGGGCGTTGGCAGAACTGGGTTTAGTGGAACCTGGTTTAGTGATCTGCACCGGGGGCACCCCCCCGTCCCATTTCCACTCACCGGAACTGCCGTCACCCGAAAAAAACACCAGCTGTGGCAAACCTGGTTTAGTGACTCTGGCTAAAATTCAAAGGCTCTACCACTAACCAGGTCCCCTTACCTGGGGTCCTGGCCATACCCGACATCGCCCCCCCCCGTTGCGCAGCACCCCACTCGCGTCAGATCGGGCTGCGCCGGCACGGCGCCGATACGTCGGACGTCGGCCCGGCCCGGCCGCCCCGAAGCGCGCTCGCCCTGCTCATCCGCAGGCCCGGTCGACCGCATGGACCCCGAGCGCTCGGACGACGGACCCGGACCCCTCCTCCTCCTCCTCCTCCTCCTCCTCCTCCTCCTCCTCCTCTTCCTCCTCCTCGTGAACAAGACTCGCGGCGGGAGAGGTCTTTCGCTCTTTTCGGCCTCTGGGGGCCCCTACCGGGCCTCGGGGCCGTCAAAAAAAACGGCTCAGCCCTCGCCCTCATTCTTCCAGACCTTCCGTGCTGACCTTCCACACTCTTGCGCTTCGTGAAACGCTGACTTTTCTTGCGTTTCCTGGGGCTTTTAATAACTTCAATGCATCACCTTCCGCGCCTTCCGCAGAGGTCGGAAGGTACGGAAGATGGAGGTGGAGGGAGGAGGAAAGACCGGTCCTGGGGAAGGAGCCCAGACCTCGAGGTGTCGACGTTGCGAAGAAATCACGACGTCGGGGGCCTGGGGATCAGCGATCCACAAACTCGGTCGGCTCGGGATCGAGATCAACGACTGGCCACCGCTCGGACGTCCATTCCCTGTGTTTTTTGTTGGTTTCGTGTGTGGTTTTTTCGCCAAATGATCACGGATGCTCCTCGATGTTCCTCGCCGAAGGAAAAATGCACACGTCCGAGCGATGCCAAGAAGATGGATCGATTGATGACCGTCGATCGATCCATCGGGCCTTTATCGATTGATCCATCGGTCGATCGACCGGGCCTGAATCGACAGAACAGGGCGATCCAGGCTTAAGTCGGGCCTGTCGTCCTACGGGGGGATTTGGACGAACAATAAAAAATATTTTAAAAATGTCCAAAACATGCTCATCGATTCCCAAAAAATCCCCAGACAACACTTTAAAAAAAAAACTATTTTCAAATTTTCCTCCTGTAGAGGGACAGGCCCGATTTCAATCCAGGCTCGGGGCTGCACCTGGGTTCTCGGTCGGTCAATTCGCCACCGCAGCCGCGGCCCGGCCCCACCGCAGGCCTGAGGGCCTTCTGGGCGTGGTCGGGGTTGGCGAACGTCACGTAGCCATGGGTCTTGGACTTATCCGTCTCGTCCTTGCGGCCGGCCGCGTACCAAGCCTGCCTGCCTGTCTGCGCCAGGGCGACGAGATCTGTACCTAGGTCGGGCCTGTCCCGCTACAGGCCGACTGTGGACGTTTTTCGTTTGTTTTGTTTTCTTCTCCGTTTGTTGACCGAGAATATTAAAAAAAAAAAAAAAATACACCCAGAATGCCTCGAGCACTCAAGCGATCGTGCCCAGCCTCTGTCTCCTTACTGTTTTTGGACTCCCCCCCTGTAGAGGGACAGGCCCGACGTAAATCTGCACACGCCCGCTGCCCCGGGCCTGGCCCATCCCGGGCCGGGGAGCGGCGTGTACGCCCTCCTGGCTGGGCCAGGGAGGCGCGTACACCGGTCCTGGGGCCCGGGCCGGGCCTGGGGCGGTGGACGTGTGTCAGTCCTGTCGCCCTATGCTTAGGTCGGGCACGTCCCCCTACAGGCGGATACGGGGCGAAAAAGAAAGGAACATACAACAAAACAGAATTAGTGAGTAGATAACAGAAAAATACAACAAAACATAATTAGTTAATACGTAAGAAAAAAATAACACATAAAATCATACAAGCAACACAACAACAAATAACACATTGCAAATAACAATCAGCAAACAATACAACAATCAAATAACAAATAAAACGATGCACCAAACATCGTCCCCAGGCTTTTTGTTTGACTGCTTCGCCGCCAGGGCACGGGGAGCCGCCCCAGGTGCTGTCCCGAGCTCAGCTTGGCCGAGGACAGGCCCCGCTTCCCCGCAGGCCAACTGCGCCCTCACCGGGAACTCTTGGGTGGCACCAGTGTCATCCCGATTGGCTTTCTGAGGCTCGAGGTGTGCTCGAACACCTCATGCAGCTCCACTTGGGGATGGCGGAAGCGGGGGGGGGCAACCAAACCGCCGCTGAGACAGCACAAGGCCGCTCAAAACACAACCAAACTCGCTTAATTGCGCAAAGATGCGCGAAGGAGCAGGGTCGAGAGCGTCGGTGTCACCGACGCTCTCGACCCTGCTGCAGAGCTTCTTCCTGTCTGTCGATGGAGGCCCGCCTTCGACGCCCAGGAGGGTCCACCGGGAACCGATCTCGAGTGAGCGGAAACAAACGCTCACGACGGTCGGACCGATGACGGAGGGCGTCCATTGAGGAACAAGGCGCGGAAAAACATAAGCGTTCGGAGCTCCGCGTGGATTTGTTAAAATCGGCGCTGGACCCCCCTGGCGGCGTCTCTGGTGCCGCACTCGGCGCGCTCCGCGCGCCAGGATGGAAGGTCTGGCGCCGATCCAAGATATCAGGGCAGACGTCAGAGCGATGATGTTTGCGTGGATTTTGTTCTCGAGAGTTGACAGGACCCAAGCGCCCTTTGGCGAAAGCTGCTGGGGCACTCCACGGGTGCGCGCGGCACCGCATCAACGGGTGGTTCTTACTCGCCCGCCCCCCCCCCGTGCCTACCCTCCTTCCTCCCACTATGCCCAAGTCGGCTCAGATGCACCTCTGAGCTGTCTCTGCTGCTTTTTAGGCTCAAGTTGCCGCTGACCAACGAGTGTCGTGCAGGTGTTGGACGGTTTCCCCCGGGGCCGCAGGCGACCCGAGGAGGGGAGGTCGAGGAGGGGGAGAAGGAGGAGGAGGAGGAAGAAGAGGAGGAGGAGGAGGAGAAGGAGGAAGAGGAGGAGAAGGAGGAGGAGTCCAGGAGGAATGGGAGGAGGAGGAGGAGGAGGAGGAGGAGGAGGAGAGGAGGAGGAGGAGGAGAGAGAGGAGGAGAGGAGGGAGGAGAAGGAGGAGGAGAGCAAGGAGGAGGAGGAGTCCAGGAGGAGGAGGAGGAGGACGGACGGGTCGCAAGAGCCCCTCGGAGAAACCTCCGGCAGGTGTGCGAGGTGGGAGCGGTCCTTAACGACCTGGGCCTTGGCGATCTCACCTCGCCGTGGGCAGCGGCGCGGGGAGCGGAGGCGAGGGCAGAGCACGGAGGGTGGCCTCGGCGTGTCGCTGCAGTATCGCAGCGCTCCGCCTCTCTCCTCCTCCTCCTCCTCTTTCTCCTCCTCCTCCTCCTCCGCCTCCTCCTCCTCCTTCTCCTCCTCCTCCTCCTCCGCCTCCGCCTCCGCCTCCTCCTCCTCCTCCTCCGCCTCCTCCTCCTCCTCCTCCTCCTCCTCCTCCTCCTCCTCCTCCTCCTCCTCCTCCTACGCCTTCTCCTCCTCCTCCGCCTCCTCCTCCTCCTCCTCCTCCTCCTCCTCTGCCTCCGCCACGCTGTCAGAAGACGCCCGAGGTACCGGCGTTTTCGGAAGGAGGGCCCAGGTGCCTCGACGAGAAGATGGCGCAAGAGCGCCCCCCCGCGCCCCCCGGGGCCGTAGGCGACCCGAGGAGGGGAGGTCGAGGAGGGGGAGAAGGAAGAGGAGGAGGAGGAGGAAGAAGAGGAGGAGGAGGAGAAGGAGGAGGAGGAGGAGGAGGAAGATGGCGCAAGAGCCCCCCCCCGCGTCCCCCCCCTCCCCCCAAATTGCAATGCTCATCCAAAGGGGGCAGGCCGCGGTTTGCACACGTGGGCGCTGTTTTTCTAGTCGAGACGGCTCGCACTCCCCCGCGCCGACCGTCCCGAGCTTTGAGATCGGGGCCGGGGGTTGGGTCCGCTTCAACACGCATTAGAGATGGGCGTTTCCAGCGAAACTTCGATTTCCCACAGAGACTTCCCACGGAGAAAACGTAAGCAACACCCGAGACAAGCTGTAAAGCCATGGAGGCACACTCAGCCCCTCCCCAACGAAAAGGGTTCCTTCTTCAGCAGCCCGACTGTATCTCACCGACCAGTGCAGACAGTCAAGCGCGAACCTGCAAGCTGAGGGTGCTTGCCCTGCGCCTCGGGGCGCCTCGACACGGCAAAATACTCCTTTTGGGAGCCTCCTTACGCTGTTCGTCAGAAACGCCTGCAAAGGGAGCGCGACTGCAGAGCAATGCTAGGAGCCGTGGTCCGAAAGTGGACCAGGCCCGCTGCAGGAGAGCAAGTAACTATCGTGTTGGGAGGTAGAGGATCGGGAGGATGTAGGGTATGAGCAATAGCATAGGAAGCGCCATTGCAGAGGAATGCTAGAAGCCGTGGGCCCGACGTGGACCAGGCCCGCTTGAGGAGAACAACCATCGTGTTGGGAGGAGGGGGGTGGGAGGATGAAGAGAATGAGCAACAGCATCCGGATGCCATGAACGATAGCTCCGGTCGCCTATACGGGTGAGGATATCCTCATGTCTCCCACACCCCCATCCTCCCAACCCGAGAATTGTCTTCCTGACAGCTGCACCTCCGTCGCACCCGAGGCAGCAGCGCGATGCAGTCGGAGCGAGGGGGGGGGGGCAGTGAGAAACACAAGGAACCGAACTCTATACACCGACGCTATTTCCGGCCCTGCACTGAAACTCGCACATGAAAGCGAATCCTGGTGTATACGGGGTGCTGGTGTACACATTTTTCGTCATGTCCCTAGAACAACGGGGAAACAACTATACACCACACCACCCCGACGTCGTCCCTGACCCTCAAAGAGTCCTGGGATTAAGAAACAGCACGCCGCTGGTAAGGTATATGTTCCAGCTTCCGAAAACGCGCGCGGCTGCTCGGCACCGAAGCGCTGGAACTTCTGCCGGAGGTCCTCCTCGTCGGCCTCGAACGCCAGGCGCCCCAGGTACAGCCTGCCTGAGGAGGGGGGGCGACCCAGGCGCGATCGCGCCGCAGAAACATCAGGACGGCAGGTTTTGGGCTGCTCTCGGCCCCTGGGAGCCCTCGCATTTTTTGTTCTTCACTCTCACTCAAGTAATCCTCGCGGCCATGCCAGGTTGATGTATCCTCTGGTGTGGTGCTGTGGGCAGGTCACAGCGGCGTCCCCTGGGAGCCCTCGCCAGGCCTGGGGAACATCAGAAACGACTCAGGACGAAACACTGGTGGGAGGAAGAGGAGGAGGAGGAGGAGGAGGAGGAGGAGGAGGCGGAGGAGGAGGAGGAGGAGGAGGAGGTAGAGGAGCAGGAGGAGGAGGAGGAGGAGGAGGAGAAAGAGAAAGAGGAGGAGGAGCAGTACGAGGAGGAGGAGGGAGAGCAGGAGGAGGAGACCAGGGAAAGGGCCGGGACTCTCAAAAGCTCCGTGCTGAAGAAAGGAGGACGTCGCATGTCTGGGGAGCGTGGCGTCAAAACGAGGACGGAGAGCGGCGACGGGGCGGGAGGCGCAACGGGGCGTGACGAGGGCTGGCTCGCTGATTGCTCAGCGGACGAGGACAGAAGCTAGAGGAACAAAGCACTGCACAAACACAATTTCTCCGATGTCCGCACGGGTTTCTTGGATCTGCGTTGGATCCCCCTCCCTGGCGACTGGAGAGCGCCAGGGGCGGCGCCAGAGGTGCTGTCAGAGGGTGCCAACGCCGTTCCCAAGAAATCCGCGCGGACGAAATTCAGTTGATGCCGTTTTCCGTGTTGTTTGTCTATGAGAGGCGGAGTGGTGGTGGTGTCAGGCCTGCACCCCTTCACAGCTTTCGCTGTAAAGGATAGCATCCACACATTGGGCTTACAGTTGATCAGCACTTTTGCTACAGTGACTTGAATGTTAAAAAACATGTTGCTGGCTCGTAAAATCATGCGATCATAAGAGATGACATTGGAGAGGACGCCTGGCTCTTCCGAGGGGCGGCAGTGCGCACGAAAGACAGAGAGAGAGAGAGAGAGAGAGTTCAAAGGACATGGAGAATTATTTGGATAACGCCAGTGCACCCTTGTCTTGAAGGGTCGACCTACAATACTCATGCGCGCCGACATTCGAAACTAGTGAATGTCTGCACTCGGAAAGATACCGTCACACCCCCACACACTTTCAGTCACGAAGCCGACTGCGCCCTGGGCGTTGACCCTGACCCTGCCATTGATGCGGTCGACCTGCTTCTGGACCTCGTCGTGCTTCAATTTGACAGTCTCGCCGAGCGAGTGACTCTCGACCCCCAACTTCAAACGGATGACATCCTCCACGACCAGCGAATCGGTGCTCGACAATCCTGGACAATTCGACGCGTCGCGTCCACACGTGGGAGCCACTGGCCTGAAGCTGTCGTCGCGCTCCAGCTGCTGGGAACGGCCCCAAGGGGGGCACCCGCCCCGTTGGGGCGCCGTTCCCTGGGGTGGGCCTGACGAGGCGGCACGGGCGCGGAGGAGGTGGAGCTGGGAGGGGGGGCGCGGAACAAGTGGGAGGCGAGGGGGAGGAGATGGGGAGCGGGACGAGAAGCGTGCTTGCGTGCGTGCGTGCGTGTGTAAATGTGTGTATGCGTGTATGTATGTATGCATGCATGTATGTTTGTATGTATGCATGTATACATATATATATATATATATATATATATGTATATGTATGTATGTGTGCATGCATGCATGTATGCATGTATGTATGGATGTGTGCATGTATGTATGTGTGCATGTATGTATGAATGCATGCATGTATGGACCTATGGTTGGTTGTTTGTATATATGTATGTACGCATGCATACATACATGCATGTATGCATGCATCGATGGACGTACGTATGTACGTATGTACGTATGGGTATGTGTATGCATGTATGTATACATTGATGTATGCCTGCATGCATGTATGTATATGTGTACATACATATATATAGGTATGTATGCATGCGTGTATGCACGTATGTGTATGTATGTGTGTATGTTTGTATGTATTTAAATATGTATTTATGTACACATATATATATATGCATGTATGTATGTATGTATGTATGTATGTACGTACGTATGTATGTATGTATGTATGTATGTATGTATGTATGTATGTATATATATATATATGTATATATGTGTATGTTTGTACGTAGGTGTGTATGTCGGAGGTTGGGGGGTGAGATCGAAGTGGAACGGAGAGCCCCCCTACCGGGAAATCGATTTCGGTTTCGTGTTCGTGCGTGCCGTGCGGGCGAGGCGAAGCTGCGTGGGCGGGCGAGAGAAAGTCTCCTGTGGCTGAGGCGCGGCCGGACCCAATGATTCCCTTCCGGGCGGCCGGGGCCCCGCGATGTCCCGCCGGTGTCCCGCTGGTGTCCCGTGTGGCTGAGGCGCGGCCGGACCAAATGATTCCCTTCCGGGCGGCCGGGGCCCCGCGGTGTCCGCCGGTGTCCCGCGGTGTCCCGCGGTGTCCCGCGGTGTCCCGCAGTGTCCCGCGGTGTCCCGCCGGTGTCCCGCGGTGTCCCGCGAGGATAATGATGATGATGATGAGATGATGATGATGATGATGATGATGATGATGATGATGATGATGATGATGCTGATGATGATGATGATGGTGTCCCGATGAGGATGATGATGTTGATGATGGTGTCGATGATGATGATAGTGTCCCGATGATGAGGATGATGATGCTCATGATGATTATGTTGATGATGATAACGATGATGGTGTCGCGATGATGATGATGATGATGATGATGATGATGATGATGATGATGATGATGATGATGATGATGATTCCGATGATGTTGGTGATGATGATGTTGATGGAACTGGTGTCCCGGCGATAATGATGTTGATGATGATGATGCTGATGATGATTATGGTGTCCCGATGACGGTGCTGATGATGATGATGGTGATGCTGATGGTGTCTCGATGATGATAACAATGATAATGACGATGTTGATGATGATGTTGCTCATGATGATGATGATGGTGCCCCAATGATGATGATGATGTTGTTGATGATGATGCGATGATCATGATGACGATGGTGTCCCGAGGATGATGACGATGTTGATGATAATGTTGATGATGGGAACGATGGTGATCATGATGGTGTCCCGATTATGATGATGATTCTGATGATGCTGCTGATGATGATGACGATGACTGTGCCCCGATGATGATGATGCTGATGATGAGATGATGATGGTGATGGTGATGATGATGTTGTCCCGATGATGGTGCTGACGTTGATGATGATGTTAATGATGATGATGATGACTGTGCCCTCATGATGATGACGATGTTGGTGATGATGTTGATGTTGATGATGTTGATGATGATGATGATGATGACGTTGATTGTGAAAGCGATTGTGATATCGATAGTGTGATCGACATTGAGACCGAATGTGAGATCGATTGTGTGATCGATGGTGAGATCGATTGTGAGATCAATTGTGAGATCGATCGAATGAGATAGATCGAGTGAGATCGATCAAGTGAGATCGATCGAGCGAGACCGATAGTGAGATCGATACGGAGATCGATAGTGAGACCGATTGAGTGAGACGTTGGTTCCCCCCCCCCGAACCTCCTTATCACCCGAAGGGTGGTCGTATAGGTATATATGTATGTTTGTATGTTTGTATGTTTGTATGTTTGTATGTTTGTATGTATGCATGTATGTATGTATGTATGTATGTATGTGTGTGTGTATGTATGTATGTATGTATGTATGTGCGTGCGTGCGTGCGTGCGTGCGTGCGTGCGTGCGTGCGTGCGTGCGTGCGTGCGTGCGTGCGCGCGGAGACCGGAGGGAGGGGTCCAAGGCGCGTGGGGAGTAGGGGGGGGGGGCGATGCGGAAGGGGCGGGGGTTGGGGGAGCTTGGGGGGCGGGGGCTGGGGGGGAGGGGGGGGGGGGCGTCGGCGATGCGGATGGTAAGGGGGGGGGGATGCCCTGGTTCGTGAGCGGCCGTGCTCCACGGCGACCTCCACAAACGGGGGGGGTGGGGGCGCCTTGCTCGCTGCCGCCCTTCGCAGGCCCGCCGCCCGTGTCGCCGCCGCCTCTGCCGCCCGACCTGGGGGCGAGGGCGACGGGGGGGAGGGGGGTTGGGCGAGGGGAGGGGGAGGGGGGAGATAAGGCGAAGCCAGGACGAGGACAACATCTGGCAAGGATCGATCGAGCATCTCCGGAGGGCGTCTCGGGCGCCGCGGCCTTCTCGGAGCGTTCTGGAAGGCCCCGGGGCGGATTTCATGCGCCTCGCCCCAGCCCAGCCCGACGAGAGAAGGAATGATGTTCTCCTGCGGGATCCGACCGCCGTCAACTAGCCCCCTGGGACGAGGAGGAGGAGGAGGAGGAGGAGGAGGAGGAGGAGGAGGAGGAGGAGGAGGAAGAGGAACAGGAGGAACAGGAGAAGGAGGAGGCGGAGGAGGCGGAGGAGGAGGAGGAGGAGGAGGAGGAGCAACAGGGAGGGCGCACCCCACGCGGTGAGGAAGAAAGCCAGGTCCTGGCGACGCACAGGCCCCGGCAAGAAAAACAAAAGCACGCACGCGTGACAGGTGCGAGCGGGCCCCGGCCTCTCCACTAGAGCTGAAGCACCGTCGCACGTTTGCGGGGTGGAAGCCGGGAGCAGCGATCGTGCACACCCAAATCTCCGATGATGTGATGTTTCAGCCCGGGCGATCTCCATCCCGCTGGGGCTGTAGTGGCGCTGCGCGGTCCCAGCATTGTAACGCATCGCTGCTTTCTTTGACTTCGGCCTCACCAGCGGGCCCCGGGAGCATCAAAGAGGCAGATCGGGGCGCAAAATGACCCCCATGGGAACGGGTCGGGAGCTCTGGGGCCGCCGATCCCCTGTGGTTGGTTCTCTAGGCGTGTGAAAATGTCCCCCCCCCCCCCCCCCAAGATCCCCCCACCCAGGGACCCCGCACTGGGAACTGGACCTCTCCCATGGCCGCGCGCGACCCGCCCCCCGCACTCACCAAGGGGAGCCTGGCCCTTCCAGATTCCCCGTCCAGCTCCGAGCCGCCCTCCCAGGAGGCCCCCAAGACGGCGCCCGAGCGCCCCCAGACGCCCAAAGATCGTTCCAAGACGCTCCAAATGGAACCAAGAGGCCGCCAAGACGCCCCAAGAGGCGCCCAAGAAGCTGCCCAAGAGCGCACCACGAGGCAAACATCTAAGTTTTCCCATGGATTCTTCAAGGTTTGTTGGCCTCTCGCGTTTTCGTTTTCCCGACTTTCCAAGGCGCCCCAACAAGGGCCCAAGATCGCCCCAGCACAACCCAAAAGGCCCGCAAGACGGCCCAGGAGGACCCCAATACAGCTCCAGAGGCTTCCAAGACGGCCCGAGATGCCCCCAAACACAGCTCCAACAAGGGGCCCAAGACGGGAGACCCGAACGGACATTTCGGGCCCTCGGCCCCGGGACGCCCCCAAGACGCCCGATGCGGCCCCAAGAGGCCCCGACGAGCCTAAAACAGGCCCGCAACACGCGCCCCGGAGGCGTCAAAAGGTTCCAATACGCTCCACGCAAACCCCCAAACGAACCCAAACGACCCCTAACCTGCTTTGAACAGGCCCCTGACAAACCTACCACGAGAGCCCAACGAACAATCCAGAGGCCTCTCACTCACAACCCGGGCATGCTGGCGGGATGGGCCGCAGGCTATGCGCGGACCCTTCCTTTGGTATTTCTACATGTGTCCGCCGTCTCTGAACGTTGTATATCGTCTGTTTCCCCATGCGCGCGCGGGAAGCACTGCAACTGTCAGCCACAGACTCTGCAATCACCCCAATACACATCCCACCTGACTCCGACAGTGTCCCGCCGGACTCACCCCACAAAGCCCCCCGCAGACTGTGCCCCGCAACCATGTCGGGACGAACCGACAGCCATGACAGATGTCACGCCTCCGGAGCTGACAAGGTCTGCAGATCCAGTCCTCCTCCTCCTCCTCCTCCTACTTCCCCCTCCTCCCCCCCCACGTCCCCCTCCTCGTCGCCCTCCCTGTCGATTCCGAGCCTTCGCGTCCTGCTACGAACGCTGCAGCTGGCCTCGGGTGCACGACTTGCACTTCAAGGTGCAATTCTGGTGGGAACGCGTAAATGCGGTCCAACGACGCAGTTGCACTTCGGGAGTTTCCTGTTGCAGGTGCCGACGCGCTTGTGCGCCTGCCAACTCCGCGCCGCGAGCCCGAAAATAATATGCGCATGCAACTTTGCTTTTCCGTCTGTCACTGATGCGTTCCTGCCTGTCACTGATGCGTTCCTGCCTCGGAACTCTTTCTGGCGCGCCGCACGCATCAGTTGTCTCTTCGCCCGCTTCGCCGCATCAGCTACTCCCTTCGCAGTGACACCCAACTTCTCACATGCCCCGCGCGCCGCCCTGAGTCCCATCGCCGCCCGGCGATGCTTCGGTCACCTGGCATCCTGGCGTGCAAAGCGTCAGCGGCTGCGCTTCCGCCTCCGCTTTCCGTTTGCGGTCGTTTGCCTCGAGAGTCGTCTTCTGCCGCTCATCCTCGCACTTCCCGCGCAACCTCTCCCCCGCTGCATTGCGCTTCTCCTGCGTTCCCGACAGCGGCGCCCGCTCTTCGAACAGCGCCGGGCATTTGCCGTTCGAGCACCGCGTCGTGCCTGCGCTCTCCTTCCACTTCGCGCCACCGCGCCGCGACTTCTGCCTCGCTTTCACATGGCTGAATTTCGCGCAGTACATGGTCCGAGTCTGCTTCGGCCCCTCCCCGACGGCAACTTCCGCGTCTCCCTCGCCGGCCCCCTTGCGCGTCCGTCCTTGGCCCTCCCACTCTGCTGCAACTGCTTTGCATGCTTTGCGCCATTTCCCCCCGGCGCTCTTCATTGCCTCTGCGTGTTCCTGACAGAACGCCGGCTTGTCCTCCTCTGGAACTCATACTTTGCGAAGACTTCCACTAGCAGCCTCCGCCGGCGCCGCTCGCGCTGATCCCGCGGCATTTGTTCCGCATCCCACTCTTCCCAGTCCACGTGCCCCCCTCGGAGAACCTGCGACAGTTTCCGCCAATTCGCCCGCGTTGCATGGCTTTCTGTCGAAAGGCCGGAAAGCCAACGAGGTCTCCCGCCTTCGCGCGCGCGATGGCCTCGTCGCTGCACATCGAACTGGCGCCGCGCCCTCTCTCAAGATCCGCTATGACTGCGGCCGTCGTTCGCCCCTGCGCGGCGCGCGCTGTAGCTGCCAAAGACGACGTGATCATGCACTGGGCGCGCAGTGCACCCGACGCTGGATGCTTCCGATACTCGTCCGAGAACCACTGGTGCCCTTTCGATGAGAAAATTGGATGCAATCCCGGGTCCCGCACTGGCAGGTGCCAGTCCTTCGCGTGAGAGTCCAGCGCGATAGCTCGCGGCAAATGCGACAACACTTCCTCGTCTTCGTCTCCCACAACCTCGTCCTCGCGCAGCGCCCACCCGCGAATCGTCGCTGTGCGCCCCCGCAGGATGTTTTTTCGACCGATCTAAATGATCCCCTAAGGTCACAGGCATGTCCTTTGCCAGCGGCAGCCGGCCTGGCAAGCTCGCGCGATCCTTGCCGTAGTACCCCAACCGCCGCATTTTGTCCTCCACTGTGTACGGCCGCCTCTGTTCCCCTCCGTGACAACGGCGGTCTCTGGCTGCGACCCAGAGCACCTGCTGCTCTCCTCGCTCCTGCGCCCACTGCGCGGCCCCCTGCTTGCCGACGTGGTGATTGATATCTTGATTGGCACACATTGCGACGGCCTCGACGAATCTGTCCTCGCGGAAACGCGCGTCCTCTGGCGACGTCGCGATGAGTTCCCTCTTCTCTCGCTTCGCCGCGCAAGCCTCGCACTCCGCCCCATTGTTCCTGGCACTGGTCTCAGCGTTCTCTCGACAACGAATGTTGCCGCACTGCGCTGCGCCGTTCACCCGCGACCCCGGCGCGTCCGTCGGCCTGCCACGACAGAACTTGCGCGTCCGTTCCGTCAGCTCTCCGCGACGAAACTCGTCTTCCCCCCCCAAGGAACCAACCGTCCTGCTCCTCCGCGCGCGTGCGTTCGGCCAACCCCGTCATGTCCTGCACTGCCCCTTCGCCCTTTGCTCCCCGGAAGATGTGCTGGCCGTGGTTCTCCGTGGCCCTCGGGGCGTACTTCCTCGCGCGCTCCAGATAAGACGTGGGCAGCGCCTTGATTGCCGTTCCCGAAGGCGGTTCCAGTTAATATAAATCTACGCAGAACAGCACGTTCACGCCCCCGAGCGACCTGCCCACGCCGTCTGCTCCTAACTTCGTGACACTTGCTGCTGACATGCACGACCGCAGGTGCGAATCGAACTCTGCAATGCAACTCGCGCTCACCATGCCCACCTCGTCAACGATGAGTCACCTCCACTGCGACATCCGTTGCGCGGCCACCTCCTATGTGTGTTCTTCATTGCCTCGGCGCTTCCCTCGCCTCCCACGCTCGTCTCCTTCGTCTGGCTCGCGCCCATGCCGAATGCACTGTGGATCTTGTTCTCGTCGAAGGCTGGCGCGTTTGTTGCATACAACGCTGACACCTGACAGTATATGTCGTGCGTCCACCCCATCTCCTTCTCGAACAGCTCCTTCCGGATCTTGTCTACGACGAAACCCATGGCCCGCCGTAGAGTACCCACAGGGGCGGCTCGTTTTGACACCTTCCCGGACAAGAGCGGGAAGCGCCGCTTCTCTGAGCTTGCGTGTGCGCGCGCATGGATTTGCAACCGACGCGCATGCGTGCACAGTGGTGCAGTCGCTGGGCTCCCGTAAATGCCCATGCCCAGATGGTCACGGTTGGTAGCTCGTGTTTAGTGGTTGTCTGCGGTTGTTTCTGTCAGGTGTTGCGCGTGACCTATGATTTGTGTATGTGCATGTGCATGTGCATGTTTGTGCGTGTGTGTGTGCCTGTGTGTGCGGCTGTGTGCGTGTGTGCACGTGTGTGCGCGGGCGTGTACAAGGTGTGTGCAAGGGGGGCGGGGAATGTTCGCACGTGGGTGGCACCCCGAATGTGGACACATGGGTGGCAACCCAAAAGTATGCACGCGGATGGCCACCCAAATGTGGACACGTGGGTGCCCGCCCAAATGTTACGGTTTCCACCCATGTGTCTACATTTTGGGTTGTCGTACCTTGCAGAGCCATTGCAGGGTATGCAGGGTTTGCGGGCGGGGGGAGGGGGTGCACGGTGTGCGTACGGGGCGTGTGCCTGGCGGGCGGGAAAGGGAGGTGTACGGTGTGCGTGCGGGGTGTGTGCCTGGTGGGCGGACGGGAGGGGCGCAGGGTGTGCGTGCTCTTTGTGCTTCGTGTAAGTGGTCTAAATGTTTACGTGGTGTATGCTCTATGTTGGCATTCATGCGCTGGGAGCGTGTTGTGTTCCTCCTCCTCGTCCTCCTCCTCCTCGGCCTCCTCCTGTCCACTCCTCCTGTCCACTCCTCCTCCTCCTCCTCCTCCTCCTCCTCCTTCTCCTCCTCCTCCTCCTCCTCGTCCTCGTTTTTTCGAAGATGTCTCGAGCGAGAGCTCCATGTTGAACAGAAGACGCCTTGAAGCAAGACGTCTCGAGCTTGAGCCTCATTTTCTAGATTTCGACAAATTCGCAAGGTCCCTGGAGATCTAATTTTTCTGAGGATGCCTCGAGCGGGAGCCTCGACTTTCACATACAGCATCTTAAACCACGTCCTTGAAGATTCTTCACCTTGTTCGAGGATGTCTCGAGCGAAACAGCCATGTTAGGGAGACCCTTTCCGGACAAAAGCGGGAAACGCCGCTTCTCTGAGCTTGCGTGCGCACGCGCGCGTGGATTTGCAACCAACGCGCATGCGTGCACATGGGTGCAGTCGCTGGGCTCCCCTAGATACCCAGATGGTCGCCGTTGGTAGCTCGTGTTTAGTGGCTTCCTGCGGTTGTTTTGGTCAGGTGTTGCGCGTGGCCTATGATTGTGTGTGCGCATGTGCATGTGCATGTGCACGTAGGTGTGTGTGAATGTGTGTGTGTGTGTGTGTGTGTGTGTGTGTGCGGCTGTGTGCGCGTGTGTGCGCGGGCGTGTACAAGGTGTGTGTTAGGGGGGCGGGGGGAGGGGTGCACGGTGTGCGTACGGGGCGTGTGCCTGGCGGGCGGGCGGAGGGGGGTATGGTGACCAGTGTGCGTGCGGGATGTGTGCCTGGCGGGCGGGCGGGAGGGGCGGAGGGTGTGCGTACACTTCGTGTTTAGTTTAAATGGTGTACTGTTTACGTGGTGTGGGCACTCATGCGCTGGGAGCGTGTTGTGCTCCTCCTCCTGCTGCTCCTCCTCCTCCTTCGCCTCCTCCTCCTCTTCCTCCTCCTCCTCCTTCTCCTCCTCCTCATCCTCCAACTCCTCCTCCAACTCCTCCTCCTCCTCCTCCTCCTCCTCCTCCTCCTCCTCCTCCTCCTCCTCCTCTCCTCTTCCTTCTCCCCCTTTTCCTCCTCCTCCTCCTTCTTCCCCTCCTCCTCGTCCTCCTCCTCCTCCTTCTTCTCCTCCTCCTCCGCCTCCTCCACCTCCTCCTCCTCCTCCTCCTCCTCCTCTTCCTCCTCCTCGTCCTTGTTTTGTTCGAGGATGTCTCGAGCGAGAGCCCCATTTTGAACAGAAGATGTCTTGAAGCGGGTCTCGAACGAAACGGCCGTTTGTTAGGGAACGTTTCCGGACAAGAACGGGAAGCGCCGCTTCTCTGAGCTTGCGTGCGCACGCGCGCATGGATTTGCAACCAACGCGCATGCGTGCACATGGATGCAGTCGCTGGGCTCCCCAGAATGCCCATGCCCAGATGGTCGCCGTTGGTAGCTCGCGTTTAGTGGTTGCCTGCGGTTGCTTTGGTCAGGTGTTGCGCGTGGCCTATGCTTGTGTGTGTATGTGCATGTGCATGTTTGTGCGGATGTTTGCCTGTGTGCGGCTGTGTGCGTGGGTGCGCGGGCGTGTACAGGGTGTGTGTGCCAGGGGGCGGGGAATGTTCGCACGTGGGTGGCACCCCGAATGTGGACACGTGGGTGGCAACCCAAAGGTATGCACGCAGATATCCACCCAAATGTGGACACGTGGGTGCCCGCCCAAATATTACGGTTTCCACCCATGTGTCTACATTTTGGGTTGCCTTACTTTGCAGAGCCATTGCAGGGTATGCGGGGTCGTTTGTAAGTTGTTGCCAGGCAACGCAAGGTCTTAACAGGTGTCTTCGCAGGGTCTTTTGCGCGCGGTCTGCAGGGGCTTCGGCATGGTATTGCAGGGGTCTTCGCAGGGAGGGGAGGGGGGAAGGCATTGCAGGGCGTCCAGGGGAGAGGTAGGGAGGGGGTCTGAGAAGTTGGAAAGACGATCTTCCTAAATCACCCCAACCCTTCAAAGGCTGGTTGGACTGCGCATGCTTGGCACAAATGGCCCCTGGGACCCCTCGGTGTCGGATGGGCCTCCGCGAGGACCGTTTTCGGGGCGTCTTGCCCCCACGTCAGCGCTGCGTGTAAAATGTGTTGCTTGAGCTTGCTTAGGGCCAATTTTCCTCCTCCTCTTCCTCGCTCCTCGCTCCTCGCTCCTCCTCCTCCTCCGCCTCCTCCTCCGCTTCCTCCTCCTCGCTCCTCGCTCCTCCTCCTCCTCCTCCGCCTCCTCTTCCTCCTCCTCCTCGTCATCGTTTTTTCGAGGATGTCTCGAGTGAGAGCTCCATGTTGAACAGAAGACGCCTTGAAGCAGGTAGTCTACCATCTCATTTGTTCGCGGCTGTCTCGATCGAGAGTAGATCGCATATTTTTTCTGAGGATGTCTCGAGCGGGAGCCTCATTCTTAAACTACAGCGTCTTAAACCACGTCCTCGAAGATCTCGCTTGTTCGAGGATGTCTCCAGCGAAACGGCTGTTTTTTGGGGGGCCCGCAAAGCGAACAACTTTTCCGAACATGCGCTGTAAGCGCGTGAATGCGAAGAACGTTGCAAGAACGAACGTTCTCCGTCTCCAAACCCTCCGCCTCCCGACTCGCGTTCCCCTATGTCAGGTCGAAAGTACGTTCCACACGAGTTCAGAAGAGGCACAACGCCCCCCGGCGCATCTCGGCATTATCCGTTTCCACGCCCGCAACCTCCCCACTCGCGTTCCCCGATGTCAGGTCGTGTTTGCGTTCCGCGCGAGTTCAGACAAGGCGCACCTCCCACTGGCGCTTCTCGGCGTTGTCCGCCTCCAGACCCCACCTAAAGTACTTTCCGCGCGAGCTCCGACGAGGCGCGCCCCCCGCTGGCGCACCTCGGCTTTGTCCGCCTCCAGCCCCGCAGCCTCCCCACTCGCATTCCCCTATGTCAGGTCGAGTTCACTTCCTGCGCGGGTTCAAACGAAGCGCCGCCCCCGCTGGCACATCTCGGCATTATCCGTCTCCAGACCCGCAACCTCCCCACTCTCGTTCCCCAAGTCGACTTTGCTTCCCGCGCGTTTCAGACGAGGCGCACCCCCCGCTGGCGCATGTCGGCATTATCCGCGTCCAGACCCCCAACCTCCCCACTCGCGTTACCCAAATCGACTTTGCTATCCGCGCGAGTTCAGACGAGGCGCATCCTCCGCTGGCGCACCTCGGCAGGACGTGAATCCAACCCACCAACCTCCCCACTCGCGTTCCCCATATGTCAAGTCGAATTTACTTCCCGCGCGACTTCAGACGAAACGCACCCCCCGCTGGCGCATCTCGGCATTACCCGTGTCCAGACTCCCAGCCTCCCCACTCGCGTTCCCTCAAACCAAACGGCGATTACTGTCCGCGCGGGTTCAGACGAGGCGCACCCCCCGCTGGCGCATCTCGGCATGATCCGTCTCCAGACCCGTAAACTCCCCCCTCGCGTTCGAGCATGTCAGGTCGAATTTACTTTCGGCACGAGCTCTGACGAGGCGCACCTCCCGCTGGCGTATTTTGGCATTTTCCGTCTCCAGACCCGCCCCCCCCCCCTCGCGTGCCCCTGTGTCAGGTCGAGTTTACTTTCCGCGCGAGTTCAGACGAGGCGAACCTCCCGCTGGCGCATCTACGATGACGACGACGACGACGACGACGACGACGACGACAACGGCGACGACGACGGCGATGATAACGACGACGATGGCGATAACGACGACAGTGACGACGACGACAATGGCGAGGAGGAGGACGACGACAACGACGATGACGATGATAATGACAACGACGACGGCGACAACAGCGACGACGACGATACAACATGTGATGATGGACGGGGCGGAACGCATACGTTTGAGCAAATTTGTTGAATCACCTTTGTTGTTTTTAAATAGTTTGCATCTTGGGCCTTCTTGGGGGTCCTCCAACTGATGCCTCCACTATGTCGTAAGACAACTTATTGCACATCGCATTGTTCGGAGGATGTCTCAGGCGGGAACATCACTTTTGAGAATACTGCGAATTCGCAAGATCCCTGGACATCTCCGTTTTCCGGGGATGTCTCGGACGAGAGGTGCAGTTTTAGCATACGATGTCTAATCACAGCTCTTTCGGCGATTACTTTGCTGAGGATGTTTCAGGCGGAACGCCCATTTTTGGAGATCGGCGAATTTCGCGAAAGATTTCAAGATCTCAAGTGTTCGAGGATGTCTGCAGCGAGAGCTTCATGTTTAGCACTAAGCGCCCGAACATTTCTTGTCACGAATGGGAAGCGCATGAAAGCGAAGAGTTTTACAAGCGCTTGCAACATAATCACGATAACATGCTAGCTCATCTCTGCACTATCCGTCTCCAGACCCCACCTCACCACTCGAAATCCCTTATGCCAAATCGAGTTTACTTTCCGCGCGAGTTCTGACGAGGCTCACCTCCCACTGGCGCATCTCGGCATTACCCGTCTCCGGACCCACTGGCATTATCCGTCTCCAAACCCCCTATCTCACCACCCGCGTTCCCCGATCCCAAATAGAATTAGCTTTCCGCGCGAGTTCAAGCGAAGCACACCCCCGCTGGCACATCTCGGTAGTATCCGTCTCCAGACCCCAATCTCTTAACTCGCGTTCCCCGAATCGACTTTGATATCCGCGCGAGTTCAGACGAGGCGCACCCCCCGCTGGCGCATCTCGGCATGAGATGTGTCCAAACCCCCAACCTCCCCACTCGCGTTCCCCATATGTCAGGTCGAATTTACTTCCCGCGCGACTTCAGACGAAACGCACCCCCTGCTGGTGCATCTCGGCATTATCCGTGTCCAAACCCCCAACCTTCCCAAACGCGTTCCCCCATTTCAGGTGGAGTTTACTTCCCGCGCGAGTTCAGACGAAGCGCACCCCCCGCTGGCGCATGTCGGCATTATCCGTGTCCAGACCCTCGACCTCCCCACTCGCGCTCCCACATGTCAGGTCGAGCTTATGTTTCCGCACGAGTTCAGACGAGACACCTTCCACTGGCGCATCTCGGCATCATCCGTCCCCAAACCCGCAACCACCCCCCAACGCGTGCCCCTGTGTCAGGTCGAGTTTACTTTCCGCGCGAGGTCAGACGAGGCGCACCTCTCGCTGGCGCACCTACGATGACGACGACGATGACGACGGCGACGACGACGGCGATGATGCCGACGGCAATGACGATGACGACGACAGTGACGACGACGACAATGACGAGGAGGAGGAGGATGACGACACCGACGATGACGATGAGAATAGCAACGCCGACGACAATAACGACGACGACGACCGACGACGTCGATGCAATGTTTGATGATGTATCGAACGAAACGCATACGTGTGAGCGAATGTGTTGAATCACCTGTGTGTTTTCACACAAAACAGATGTTCCAGCTTGGGCCGCCGTGGGGGTCCTCCAACTGATGCCTCCAACATATGTCGTAAGACAGCGTATCGCACATCGCATGTTTCGGAGGATGTCTCAGGCGGGAGCCTCATTTTTTGAGAATGCGACGGATTCGCGCGCTCCCTGGACATCTCCGTCTTTCGAGGATGTCTCGGACGAGAGCTACATGTTTAACATAAGACGTCTAATCACAGGTCTTTCGGTATCCATGTGCTTCGAGGATATCTTAGGCGGAACGCCCATTTTTAGAGATCGGCGAATTTCGCGAGAGATTTCAAGATCTACACCATGGTGGGGGGGAGGGGAGGGTACGAGGGCCCGCGCCGATCGGCAAAACAAGGAAAAAGAAAGCGACGACTTGATGTTCCGTCGATGTTTGAAGGATCTGTCCCCAATCAGGCGTTGCCTACGGGCTGCTTCCTTGTTTCCGAAGGCCAGAGGGTGCCTGGCGTGGGCGGCCAGCGTTCCTCGGGGGTGCCTGGCCGTGGTTTCTCACCCTGGCCTTTGTTCTTGCCGTGGCCATCCCCGGGGTTGCTCGGTCGTGGGTCCTTCCTGTGGCGTTGCCCAGGGCTGCTAAGTCCTGTCTCTATACTGCACGCCCCTTGTGTTTAATGGTTTCTCTTTGCTGCATCTCCCGCGTTGCTTAGTTCTGCTTCCGAGCAATACCAAGCAACAGCGTACAAAGCAAAGCAACGTCGAGCAACGCCAAGCAATGCCAAGCAACGCCAAGCAATGCTCACCAACGCCAAGCAACGCCAAGCAACCCTAAGCAACGCCGAGCGACGCTTAGCAACGCCGAACAACACAACGAAACGCCAAGCAATGCAAAGCAAAGCAACGCCAAACAACGGCAAGCAATATCAAGCAACGCTAAGCAATGCTAAGCAATGCGCCAACACAATAGGAAACTGTCCCCTGAGGTCGCGCTGGGTTCATGGTGTTCTCACCTTTTCTGGCTCTTCACGCTCCCTGACGGCATAAGAGGCTCCCAAGATCGACTCAAGACGGCCCAGGAGGCACCCCAAAGGGCTCCCAGACGGCCCAAGGGGGGCCCCAAGACGCCCCAAGAGACCACCAATACAGTCGCCCCAGAGAGGCCCCTCAGAGGGGGAACACAAACCGATATTTCGAACCCTCCGCCTCAAGACGAACTCTGAGACCGCCAGCAGGCCTCAAGAGGCCCCTCAGAAGCTCTAGGAGGCCCCCAAGAGGCCCAAACCAGGCCCCAAAGACACCCCGAAATTGCATCCAAGAGGCGTCCTGGAGGCCTTCCAGTGATCCCCACAGGCATCCAAGAGGCTTATGACCCACAACCAAAGTGCGGTCGCGGGATGGGCCGGAAGGCCACTGGACATTTTTTGTTTCACTCGTCACTCCTGCGAAGCGGCTGGGGGTGTGGAGACCCTTCCGGCACTCAGGTATTGCGAGACCATGTGATAGTGAGGCAAATAAGTGATCGGGCAAAAGTAAGTTTGCTCTCGGCACAGGGCCCGGAACAAACAGACTGCAGAGGCGTCTCACCTATTTGTAGTACCACAGGTTCACTTGCTCGAGGGGGTCAGCGGTTAGGTTGTATAGCTGGATCTCCTCGTAAAGGGCCGGGTAAGAATTGCCCACGTAGCTTGCAAGATCGGTGGCAGCCGAGGACAAGGTCGAGATGACGGTGAAGTTGTGCACTTTAGAGATCTCGTCTCGGATGACGGCCGTGGTCGGGGTCGTGTAGAACTTCAAGAGGTCTCTTGTCACGAGCACCCTGTCGAAGTAGGACTCTGCGTGGACCCCCTCGCGGTTCAGAGAGCCCGCCCCAGCGGAGGCCAATGACGCCCAACTGAGCCCGTCTGCGGGGATCTTCATGGAGCCTCCGGCCCACGTCAAGAATGTCGGCGCCAGGTCGACGTGGGAGACCACCTCGTCCACGCGGGCGCCAGCACGGATGCCCGGGCCAGACGCGTAGAGCGGCACTCGGATCCCCAGGTCGTACAGCGAGAGCTTGGCCGACCCGTGATCCGTCGATATGACGATGTATGTGTTCCCGATGGCAGCCCGCTCGGAAAGAAAGTCGTAGAGTACCCCCAGCGACTCGTCGAGCCAGCGCAGGGCCGCCAGCGAGGCCCTGCAAGAGCCCACCCTGGAGATGCTCGAGATCTCGAGGACGCTGTCCCAGATGTCCTTTCGTGACGAGAGCTTGCAGGTGGAACAGTACTCGGAGACGTTCGGATATCTCGCCAAGGTCCCGGCCGGGGTATCAAACGGAGTGAAAACACCTAGCAGCGAGTCTTGGACTGTTGGGAGGTGCGCCGGAGTCGCAGCAAAGTACAGAAAGAATGGCACCTCGTCGTGCATCGCACTGTCCATGAAGCGGAGCGCGTTGTCCAGCATCCACTCCATGTTGTGACTGAAGGTGGAGCAGATGGGGTAGGTGCATGGCACATGACTGTGATGTACAGGCCATCGACAAAATCCCAGCCTGATTTCCTCACTGCGTCCGTCTGTGTCGAGTAGGCGTCAACGTAACCCCCGCCCTCCTCGGTCGGGGTCAGATGCCACTTGCCCACCATCCCTGTCTTGTAGCCCAGGCCCCGCAGTGCGGATGCCACGGTGTTCTGAGTGTCGCTGTACCCCGCACCCAGCAGACTGTGCCAGTCGACAAAACTTTCGGACACGTCAGGGAAATATGTACTCCAGTAGTTCCGTCCATACTCGCTGCGGGAAGGATAGCGTCCGGTCATGATGGAATAACGTGAGGGTGTACATGATGGCGAGCTGGTGTACGCCCTCGTAAAAGTGACGCCAGACTGTGCTATCCGCCGACCCCTTCGGGGTCTCCTGGTGTGTGGTCAGGGGGGGCCGAACTCGCAAGAGAAAGGTCGCAGCCAACTTTGCCCGTGTGGCACCGGGGGTCCACTGTCAAAACTGCTAGGATATCGGCGCCGGGTGGGATTTCAGCCGCCCCGATGAGCAATTTGAGGGCCCAATGTCAGATGTAAAACAGGGCTAGGATCGGGATAACTCGCTCCAGAGCGTTCCGGAACGCTCTCAGAGCGTTCCGGAACGCTCTGGAGCGGCCGCGGCGCCCAATACATCCTCCAAACCCGCCGATTCTCAGAGATTTCGAGTTATCCCGATCCGATTTTGTCCCGATCTTCGCGTCGTTTGAAGATGGGCAATCGGCGACGGGTAGGAGTTCCCCGATTGCCGGTTCTAAGGGGCCCCGTTGACACATGGGCGGTCGGTTCCCCCGGCCCAGCTCGGCACCCCCGATGGGTCGTTTGACAAGGAGGGGCCCATTGTCAAGTGAGCGACAAAAACGTCCATCTCACTGTCAAGTGTCAATGTCAACGATGCCAATGTTAGAAACAAAAAAACTGAACAAATGCCCAAAATACCCAAAAAGTAATCCCCGGACTATTTTTTGGAATATGTTTGCATATTCCGCCTGTAGAGGGACAGGCCCGACTTAACACTGCCTTCCGCCGCCCCCCGACTGGTCCTCTGACAGTGGGGCCTCGCTGCCAGAGGGGCCATCGGAGCTCCGTTGCCCCGCCCGCGCCGGTGCCTCCGACTGGTTGCCTGGAGGGGGTGCGGCGTAACGCTACCGCTGGCGACGTTGCAGTCCACTTCAGCTGCCCGAGCCCTTGCTTTCAGGCCCACGTCTACCGGAGATAGCAGTCTCAATCATGGGCGCGAGGAAACGCTTTTCCTCGAGTGCAGCCGTGGTGTCACTGAGGCCACATGGAAGCAATGATTGAAAAAAGCTGGATCGATCCTTCAGATAAGGCCCAGTGTGACTACGGGCGGATGGTGATGGGCCTGCTCTCCACCACCACCACCACCATAGGTTGGAGGGGGGAAGGAGGAGGAGGAGGAGGAAGAGGAGGAGGAGGACGAAGAGGAGGACGAAGAGGAGGAGGAGGAGGAGGAGGAGGAGGAGGAGGAGGAGGAGGACGAAGAGGAGGAGGAGAAGGAGGACGACGACGAAGACGAGGAGGAGGAGGAGGAGGAG
Source organism: Prorocentrum cordatum (assembly GCA_963575745.1). Lineage (NCBI taxonomy): Eukaryota > Dinophyceae > Prorocentrales > Prorocentraceae > Prorocentrum > Prorocentrum cordatum. Next base: position 73,995 of record CAUYUJ010000967.1, read on the forward strand.
GGGAACCCCCCTCCCTCTCCCACCCGTGGTGGAAAACAGGCCCATCAGGTGGGGACGACGACCAGCCGAGACCACGGCGGCCCCCCCGCCCGACGCCGCGCCGCCCACGGTCGGCCCCCGCAGACCTCGCCCGCGGGGCCGAACCTCGACGGTGTCTTTCGTCTTCGTTTTTTGTTTTCGTCGTCCCTCGTTTGTTTTCGTTTCGTCTTCATTCCGCCCGTTTTTTGGTCTGCGTTCTGTCTGTTGTGCTTCGTTTTTTGTTTTCGTCGTCCCTCGTTCGTTCTCGTTTTGTCTTCATTCCGCCCGTTTTTTTTTGTCTGCGTTCTGTCTGTTGTGCTTCGTTTTTGTCTTGTTTTCGTCGTCCCTCGTTTGGTTTCGTTTTGTCTTCATTCCGCCCGTTTTTTTTTGTCTGCGTTCTGTCTGTTGTGTTTCGTTTTTGTATTGTTTTCGTCGTCCCTCGTTCGTTTTCGTTTTGTCTTCATTCCGCCCGTTTTTTTGTCTGCGTTCTGTCTGTTGTGCTTCGTTTTTGTCTTGTTTTCGTCGTCCCTCGTTTGTTCTCGTTTTGTCTTCATTCCGCCCGTTTTTTTTGTCTGCGTCCTGTCTGTTGTGTTTCGTTTTTGTCTTGTTTTCGTCGTCCCTCGTTTGGTTTCGTTTTGTCTTCATTCCGCCCGTTTTTTTTTGTCTGCGTTCTGTCTGTTGTGCTTCGTTTTTGTCTTGTTTTCGTCGTCCCTCGTTTGTTCTCGTTTTGTCTTCATTCCGCCCGTTTTTTTTGTCTGCGTCCTGTCTGTTGTGTTTCGTTTTTGTCTTGTTTTCGTCGTCCCTCGTTTGGTTTCGTTTTGTCTTCATTCCGCCCGTTTTTTTTTGTCTGCGTTCTGTCTGTTGTGCTTCGTTTTTGTCTTGTTTTCGTCGTCCCTCGTTTGTTCTCGTTTTGTCTTCATTCCGCCCGTTTTTTTTTGTCTGCGTTCTGTCTGTTGTGTTTCGTTTTTGTCTTTTTTTCGTCGTCCCTCGTTTGTTTTCGTTTTGTCTTCATTCCGCCTGTTTTTTTTGTCTGCGTTCTGTTTGTTTTGTTTCGTTTTTGTCTTGCTTTCGTTGTCCCTCGTTTGGTTTCGTTTTGTCTTCATTCCGCCCGTTTTTTTGTCTGCGTTCTGTTTGTTGCGTTTCGTTTTTGTCTTGTCTTCGTTGTCCCTCGTTTGGTTTCGTTTCGTTTTTGTTTGTCTTCGTTTTGTTTTGTGTTCGTTCTGTCCTCATTCCGCCTTCACCGCAGAACGGGGCTGAAACGAGGACGGCCCACGAAGTCGCCCAAAAACGCCGTTGAGGTCCACCCCTGGCTCCTGAATCCGCCCTCGCGGTGCGGATCCGGCCGTGGCGAGGAGAAGCCTCCAGGAGGTCCGAAGAGGGAGAGAGACGCCAGGGAGGACCTCAGCTGTCTCGATTGGCCCTGTCGTCGCTGGCTGAAGAGCTCTCACGGAACTCGTTCTGGCCGTCTTGGGGCTACTCTGGCCCCCTAAGCCCCCCCCCCCCCCCCTTCGTTCCCGGCGCCAGGCCACACCCGTCGACCACAGGGTGGCGGGCCCTTTCTGGGCTCTGAAGACTTGGCCAAATCGGGGAATACATGCTTTCGGCGGCTTCGCCTTAATGCGGTCCCAAGCTAACCTCAAACCGGCGAACGGTTGCCCCGACACGGCCCACGATGACCACACGACAGCACAAGAGCCCCCCAAGACGCCCCAAGAGGGCTCCAAGAGGACCTCCAAGTGGGCCTCCAAATGCAAAAAACATTATTTGGCGCTCTCGCCTTTCTGACTCTCGGGAGCCCATGATGGCACAAGAGGCTTCCAAGGTGACCCCAAGACGGCCCAAGAGGCCCCCAAGACGAAACAAGAAGGCCCCAAAGATGGCCCAAACAGGACTCCACAAGAGGGACCAAGGCGGCCCCAAGAGGTCCCCCAGGAAGGCTTTCGAAGGCGCCAGATGGACCAAGAGCGCTCCAAGACGCCCCAAGAGGGCTGCAAGAGGACCTCCAAGAGGGCCTCCAGATGCAACACAATTCATGACTTGGCGCTCTCGCCTTTTTGGGCTCTCGGGAGCACATGATGGCCCAAGAGGCTTCCAAGACGGCCCCGTGACGGCCCAAGAGGCCCCCAAGACGGCGGCCCAAGAGGGCCCCAAAGATGGCCCAAACAGAGCCCCAAGACGGAACAAGAGGCCCCCAAGACGGCACAAGAGGACCCCAAGAGAGACCAAGGCGGCCCCAAGAAGTCCCCCTGGAGGGCTCGAATGCGCCAGATGGACCAAGAGCGCTCCAAGACGACCCCAAGAGGCCGCCACCCCTCCGAAGCCTCCAAGGGGCCCCCAAGAGGCTTCTAGGAAACCGCACAATACCTTGACTGAAAGTGCTCCAAACGTGCACCCCGCGATGCAAGATGAGTCCACTTCCGGAGGTGACGTGTTGCTGGAGGCAAGTCGCAAAGGCCCTGATGCAACATATCCTGTGTGTCCAAGCACACGTATACATACATGTCTCGCTACGTTGTCTAATTTGCCATTCTTATTTCACACCTGATCCCGCCACCAGAGTCACGCCACATCCGTCGAGTCCAGGGTGGCGGGCCTCTTCTGGACCTCAAGGAATTACACAAACTTCGATTTGGAAATCAATAATTGCAGTATCTTGTGCTTGAAGGTCGATGAGGGCCACGAAACGGCCCTCCATGGTCTCAAGATGACCCAAGAAAATTCCAAGACGGCCCAAGAAGGCACCAAAACAGCCAAAGAGGCCGCAAAGAAGGCCCAAAGAGGCCCTCAAGACGGCCCAAGAAGGCTCCAAGAGGACCCCAAACAGAACCTCTGGAAGAACTTAGCCTGGCGAAGGACCCAACCATATGAAGCTGTGAGCACCGCTGTCATGAGTATCATCTTCGGTGGCGCTCCCTATGTGGCCACGAAGCGTGTGAGGGGTGTAGCGAAATGGGTGTGGCGCACGCAGGTGGACGGTGCCACTGGGGCCTTGGGTGGAGCTCCCCGTGGGACCACGAAACCTGTGATGGGTGAAACGTGTGAGGAGTGTGCTGACATGGGTGTGGCGGACGCATGTGGACGGTGCCACTGGGGCCTTGGGTGGAGCTCCCTATAGGGCCACGAAACTTGTGAGTGGCGTGCCGAGATGTGGTGGACACATGTGGACGGTGCCTCTGTGGCCTTCGGCCCCCTATGGGGCCCGTGAAGCATGCGAGGGGTGCGATTATGGTGATGATGACGATGATGATGTTGATGATGACGATGACGGCGATGATTGTGACGATGGTGATGCTGATGATAACGACGACGATGACGATGATGACGACGATGATGCTGATGATGCTGATGCTGCTGATGCTGATGATGCTGATGCTGATGATGCTGATGCTGGTGCTGATGATGACGACGCTGATGACGATGGTGGTAATGATGATGATGCTGCTGATGATGATGATGCTGAGATGAGGAGGGGGGGCAGCGGGAGGAGGAGGAGGAGGAGGAGGAGGAGGAGGAGGAGGAGGAGGAGGAGTGAACGCGGGGACCGCCTCTTCGGAACGAGGACCCAACACCACAGGATGGCTGGGAAAAACAATAGCCTGGCGAGAGACCCAACCATCTTAGTAACGCAGCTGTGAGTATTGTCTTCGGTGGATGGGCGACGCATGCAACCACTACCACTGGGGCCCTCGGTGGAGCTCCCCAGCCCGGCGCTGCTGGTTCAGACCGCGGGCCCAACACCACAGGATGGTTAGGGGGAAACAATTGTTCCCTTATCATCTGGGCAGATATTGGCCTTCTCGCCTTCTCAGGCTTCGGACACCCCAGGACAGCCCCAGAGGCTTGAAAGATGGCCCCACGCCGGCCCAAGAGGCCCCTCAGAGGGCCCCAAGAGGACCCAAGAGGGCCCCGAGGCGGCCGAAGGAACACCGACGACGGGCCAAGATAGCTCCAAGACGGCCCAAGACGCCCCCCGAGACGGCCCGTGAGGGCCCCAAGGCTGCCCAGATAGGCCCCAATACGACCTCCGAAGGCGCCAGACGGCACAAGATCTCCTTAAGACGGCCCGTGGTCCCAGACGTGCACCCCGCGAGGCGAGAGGACTCCACGTCCAGACTGCAGCCAAGCGTCTCGGCAGTCCAAAGGGCGCGCGTGTCACGTAAGGACCAGCTCCCGATACCTCCAGAACCCCAACTTCTCATCTGCAAAGCAAGCCCCCTTAATCCCCTGAGACCCCCCCCTGTGGTCGTGGCCATGTGGGCGTGGCGTGGTGGAGGGTGGACGTCGTCGTCGTCGTCGTCGTCGTCGTCGTCGTCGTCGTCGTCGTCGTCGTCGAAGTCGAAGTCGAAGTCGTCGACGTCGGCGTCGGCGTCGGGGTCGTTGGCGCCAGCGTCGGCATCGGCGTCGTTGGCGACCGATCTGCCCCAATTTCCCCCCTCATCGGCCACAGCCACGGGCTCACGCGGGCCCGCGGGCGTCCAAGCAGCCCAAGATGGCTCCAATTCGGTACTAGGGGACCAAAAAGTGGCATAATCATAAAAACTCGGAGGTCCGCGCGGATTTCTCGGATCGGCGCTGGGGCCCCCCGGCAGCGCCTCCGGCGCCGCACCTGGCGCGATCCGCGCGCCAGGGAGGGGGGTCCAGCGCCGATCCGAGAAATCCTCGCGGACCTCCGAGTTTTTATGCTTATGTCACTTTTTGCTCCCCTAGGTGTACAGAACGGCCCCAGCAACACCGAAGATGGCCCAAAAGGGCTCCAACCCCGTGAAGCCTCCAAAAAGCTCCCAGGAGGCCCCAGACGCCCATGGTCTCGCGGTCCGGACGTGCACCCCGCGAGGCGAGAGGAATCTTCTCGAGGCGCGGCATCACCCCGGCGTTCTCGATGGGCACATTCTGCACGGGCATGCGGCTCGGCACTGCTGGGGCGATGCCATCGGGATGCCATGCTGAATATTCAGTAAGGTACATGTCTCGGGTCGGGCGAAAAGGGGGGGATAGCAAAGGGGGGGGGGTTGAGACTCAGCTCACGCAGCTGATGTTCCCGGCGCCTCCCGGCGCCGGAGGCGACCATGTATCGAGGCATGGGCCCCTCGGTGGGGCCGAAACCAGCGGCACGCGGCAAATTCCGCACCCCCCCCCTTCCCCGAATCCCCCCCCCTCTCGTCCGGCCCGAATGTCGTCGGGCAGGAAGAGCACGATGTTTGGCTTCCGCTGGCCGGGCTCCGCGCCGCCACCCCTGCGCTCCGCGGCCCGCGGCGCCTGCACGCCGTGCCGGCGCTGGAGCAGGGACACGTGGCGCAGGGCGTCGGCGCAGCCGCCCGCCTCGGCGCACGCCTCCGGCAGGCTGGCTGCCGCAGGCGGGCAGCAGGCACAAAAACAGAGCGCACGGATAGGGGGCCACACGCGAGCCCTGCCCCGACCCCCCACGACTTCTGGGGGGGAGGGTGGGGTTCGCTTCGCTCGGGAGCTCCCGAACGGAGCGAACCCCACCCTCCCCCTCAGAAGTCGTGGGGGGTAGGGGCAGGGCTCGCGTGTGGCCCCCTAATGGAGAAAACGAAGCGAGTTTGCCACCGCGCCGACGCCCGGCAGCACCATCGGCGGCAGCGGGCGTCCAAAGGGTCGCGCCGCGGGCAGCGGGGCGGCTCGACCTGCGGCCGCCTGGGCCCAAATGGCGTAGAGAGCCACGTGGCCACGGATCGGGACACGCTCTCCCCGCTGATGTCCAAGGGGGCGGGGTCCTCCCTCCAAGCTGCCAGATCAGCTCTCCTTGCCGTCGCTCGGACGTCCAGTTCCCGTGCATTTTTCGGCTTCGTGCGTGCTTTTTTTTGCTCGATGGTCAAGGATGGTCCTCGAAGGTTCTCGCCGAGAAAAAATGCACACGTCCGAGCGATACCAAGTCCCTCCAAGTTGCCAGGTTAGCTCTCTCGGGGATGGACAGAGACCCCTTCAGCAGAACGTGGCTTAGCGAAGACGACCTCGGGCCCAAACCTGGCGGGCGCAAGCCTGGAAAACGGCGGCCGCCGCGCCCTCTCGCGAGCCGCAAATGGGCAATTCACTAATCGACGTGTCAGGGTGGGAGGTCTGTCCACCCCCGACTCTCTCTCTCTCTCTCTCTCCCTCTCTCTCACACACGCACGCACGCACGCACGCACGCACGCACGCACGCACGCACGCACGCACGCACGCACGCACGCAACACGCACGCAACACGCACGCAACACGCACGCAACACGCACGCAACAACACACACACACACACACTTACACTTACACTTACACTTACACTTACACTTACACTTACACTTACACTTACACTTACACTTACACTTACACTTACACTTACACTTACACTTACACTTACACTTACACTTACACTTACACTTACACTTACACACACCACACGCGTACCCCTCCTGTACCTCCTGGGCCCGCGGTGGCAGTTCCGAGGCCGCCCAGGGCCCCCCGTTGGGGCCACTTCTCCTGCGATCCCCGATCCGCCTCCCCGTTGATTGCCCCCCTGCTATCGAGCTCAGGGGAACGACAGGGGGGGGGGAATGGCACATGGGGGAGAAACATCGGCCTGGAATCGGCGATAGATCGCCGACTGATCGGTCGACTGCGAAGCCGAACGTTGCCAGGCGGGGTGGGCAATCCAAACCCTGGTGGCGATGCACGGCCAATGAGGGGCCAACGCATTGCTCCCAGAGCCTCTCTGGCAAAGCTTCGGGCTGCGCAGAGACAGCCCCCCCGGGCAGCCCTGGCTGGCCTCCTTAGCCCCCCGCGTAGCCCAGGGGCGCCGCCGGAGGCGGCGCCCGCTAAGGCTGCGAGACCGCCCCGGACTACATGGGGGGGCCGGCTGAGGCCAGCTGCGACGAAACCGGGGGCCTGCTGATGCCAGCCGGGACTACAGTCGGCCTTGATTTCCTCGTCCTCCTCCTCTTTCTCTTCCTCCTCCTCCTCCTCCTCCTCCTCCTCCTCCTCCTCCTCCTTCTCTTCCTCCTCCTCCTCCTCCTCCTCCTCCACCTCCACCTGCAGCTCCTCCTGCAGCTCCTCCTGCAGCTCCTCCTGCAGCTCCTCCTGCTCCTCCTCCTGCTCCTGCTCCTGCTCCTCCTCCTCCTCCTCCTCCTCCTCCTCCTCCTCCTCCTCCTCCTCCTCCTCCTGCTCCTCCTCCTGCTCCTCTTCCTGCTCCTGGGGGGACGTACAGTCGGCCTTGATTGGACAGGACACGCGAGAGGACACAAGACCCTTCCGAGGGCCACATCGCCATAGGAGTGTAAGAAGGCACGCGTCGCGAGGCGCAGGACACAAGGGAACCCTCGTGCTGACAGGGTCGACCTACTAATCCGAGCCGACTGTATCTTTACAAAGCGCAACCGAGCTGTCTGCGCGCAACCTGAAGCGTTACAAACCACCCCCCATACCGTTGCCCCTGGCCCAAGCCCCCGACATCATGGCTTTCGTGACGTGGACCTCCAGCGGCCTGGACTCGTTCCCCGGGACCGGCTTTTCGTCCCGAGTTGTTTTTTGACGGCCCCGCGGCCCAGTGAGGGCCCCCCGTGGCCGAGAATACTCCGAATCCCTTAGTAATCGACCCCCCCTCCCCCCCTAAAAAACCGACCCCCCTCCAAATGCGACCTAATATTCCGGAACCCCCTATTCGACGGGGCGCCTCAATAAACCAGACCCCCTCAGCTCCGATCCACAGAAAGCGCCATAATAAACCGGACCCCCCCAATTGCAAAAAAGGCGCCTTAAAAAAACCCGGACCCGGGGGACGATTAACAAGGGATTTGGAGTAGCGAAAAACTCCCCGTCGTGATCTTTGCATGACCCGAGGGGATCTGGGACGGCGCCCAGCAACCCCGACCCGCGGCGCCTCTCCAGTCCGACCCGCCCGCACTGCGCCCAGCTCGCCTCGCGATCCAGACCCCGCGCGCCCCTCCAGTGGGTCCAAATGTGTGTGCAGGGCGCGCCCGCTTCCTCCTCCTCCTCCTCCTCCTCCTCCTCCTCCTCCTCCTCCTCCTCCTCCCTCCTCCTCCCTCCTCCTCCCTCCTCCTCCGCCTTATCCTCCTTTTCCTTCTCCTCCTCCTCCTCCTCCTCCTCCTCCTCCTCCTCCTCCTCCTCCTCCTCCTCCTCCTCCTCCTTCTCCCTCCTCCTCCGCCTCCTTTTCCTTCTCCTCCTCCTCCTCCTCCTCCTCCCTCCTCCCTCCTCCTCCCCCACATTTTCTCGCAAGGCTTGGGGCCTTCTGAGCCTTCTGACAAGGCCCGTCCTGTTTTCAGTTCGCCCCCGGGCGGGCCGCCGAGACTTGAGCCCGCCCCCCGCCGGGAGCGACCCTCGCTCGTCGTCGCGGTCCCGGTCGGCGCCGTCCCTCCTGTCGGTGCGCCTGCCCCGCGGGTCCTTGTCCTCCGGGTCGCGCAGGATGCGGAGGTCCTCGGGGAGGGAGGCGGGGGGGGGAGAGGGGGCAGTGGCCCTGTCCCCCTCCCCTCCCCATCCCCCGACCCTCCTCCCCTCTCCCCCATCCCACTTCCTCCTCTTCCTCCTCCTCCTCCTCCTCCCTCCTCCTCCTCCTCCTCCTCATCCTCATCCCCGTCCCCATCCTCATCCTCATCCTCATCATCATCCTCATCATCCCTCCTCCTCCTCCTCCTCCTCCTCCCCTCCTCCTCCTCCTCCTCCTCCTCCTCCTCCTCCTCCTCCCCTCCTCCGCCCTCCTCCTCCTCTCCTCTCCTCCTCCTCCTCCTCCTCCTCCTCCCTCCTCCCCTCCTCCCTCCTCCTCCTCCTCCTCCTCCTCCTCCTCCCTCCTCCCTCTCCCTCCTCCTCCACTCCCTCCTCCCTCCTCCCTCCTCCCTCCTCCCTCCTCCCTCCTCCCTCCCTCCTTCCTCCCTCCCTCCTCCTCCTCCCTCCTCCTCCTCCCCTCCTCCCTCCTCCCTCCTCCCTCCCCCTCCTCCTCCCTCCTCCCTCCTCCCTCCTCCCTCCTCCCTCCTCCTCCCTCCTCCCTCCTCCCTCCTCCCCTCCCTCCTCCCTCCTCCCTCCTCCCTCCTCTCCTCCTCCTCCTCCCTCCTCCCTCCTCCTCCCTCCTCCCTCCTCCTCCCTCCCCCTCCTCCCTCCTCCACCCTCCTCCTCCTCTCCTCCTCCTCCTCCTCCTCCTCCTCCTCCTCCTCCTCCTCCTCCTCCTCCTCCTCCTCCTCCTCCTCCCTCCTCGTCCTCCTAGTCCTCGTCCTCGTCCTCGTCCTCCTCTTCGTCGTCGTCGTCCTCCTCCTCCTCCTCCTCCTCCTCCTCCTCCTCCTCCTCCTCCTCCTCCTCCTCCCCTCCCCCTCCTCCCCCTCCTCCTCCTACCCCTCACCCCCCACCTTCCGCTTGCTCCAAAGAGTACGTGGGTATGTGAGCATGCGGCGTCCCGCTGCCGACGTTGCCGTCGTGCTCGCACTCGCCCGCTCCCGCGCAGGGCCGAGGCGACATCTTTCGCCCCCAGCTGCGAAAGGTGAGGCCCACACCCGCGACTTGAGCACCTGCCGCTGTGGCCATGGTGCGGCCCCAGTCTGCACTGCTCCTCGTGGAAGTCTACACACGCTCCCCCCCCCCCCTCTCCTGCAAGCGTCTCTCGGAGCCCTGGTCTCGCCATCGCTCGGACGTCCACTTCCCGTACCTCTGTCGGTTTCGTGCGCGGTGTTTTTCCGGCAAGATGATCCAAGATGCTCTTCCATGGTCCTCGCCGAGAAAAACTACACACGCCCGAGCGATGCCAAGATTGACCCCCGCCTCGCCCAACCCGTCCGCCATCGGCCATCTCTCGGCTCAGTCTGCCGAGAACCCGCGACCAACTCAACGCCGACTCGGTTCAGGCTGGCCTGGGCCAGCTCAAGCGAGCCCACGCTGGGGCGCTCTCCGATCGACGCTGCCCGCGCCGCGCTCCCCGCGCGACGCTCCCCGCGCCGCGCTCCCCGTGCCGCGCTCCCCGCGCGACGCTCCCCGCGCCGCGCTCCCCGCGCCGCGCTCCCCGCGCCGCGCCGCGCTCCCCGCGCGCCGCGCTCCCCGCGCCGCGCCGCGCTCCCCGCGCCGCGCCCTCCGTGCCGCTCCCTCCTCTCTCCCTCGGCCTCGCGGCCTCGCGGCCTCGCGGCCTCGCGGTCTCCGCGCCGCGCTCGCCCGTGCCGCCCTCCTCCTCTCCCTCGGCCTCGTGGCCTCGCGGCCTCGTGGCCTCGCGGCCGCGCTCCTCGCGCCGCGCTCCCCGTGCCGTCTCCTCGTCCCGTCTCCTCATCTCTCCCCCGGTCTCGCGGCCCCGCGGCCTCGGCGTGGGGCGCCGGCGGCAGCGACCCGCTGCTGCCGCACCTCCCCAGGAGCTCTCCGTCCCTGCTCCTGCCGCGCCTCCGCGTCGAGGCGTGGCCGCGACGAGGTCCTTGGCCCCTGGGGATTAGCGGTGCCGACCCCGCGGAGTTGCCTGTTGCCTGCTGCTGCTGCTGCTGCTGCTGCTGCTGCTGCAAAGGCTGCCGCTTCTGCAAGCTTCGTCGTTCCCGGCCAGCTGGTCCAGCGCAGAGAAGGATGAGCGAGGCCGCTAACTTACTGCCAAACGCTGTCGATCGTCGGGGGAGGCGCTGTCGCCCCCTGCGCAAAAAAAATGGCATGCACGGCCATGCAGCGCCAACCAGCCAGCGAAAACTAAGAGAGAGAGAGAGAGAGAGAAAGGGAAATATATCTGAGACTGTACATCGCGGTGGGCAGAGGGAGGATGGCCGCGAGGGCGACTCCGCAGGTGGAGAACCGGGAGGTAGCAGCGAGCGGCAGGAAACGACTCGCGCACGCGCATGCACGCACCCGCCTTCGGCAAACCCCCTCGCCAGCATGCCCTGCCCCTCGCCCAGCTCGCCCCGCGACTCCGGGCCGTCTGCGGGCGCGTCGAGCTCGTCGAGCTCGTCCAGCTCGTCCGGGCCGCCCTCGGGTGCGTCCGCTCTGCGGCCCGACGAGCAGGCGGGCACCGGCAGGGGCAGGGGCCCGACCACTGGGCCCTCTTGTGGCGAGCCCGCTCGGGCGACCACCGCAGACGCAAGCGCCCGGAGGCGTCGCCCGCCTCCGTCGGGTACCCTGGGGGGCTGCGTTGTGCGACCACTGTTATGTCGGGCGTGTCCCCCTATACAAGGGGGTTTTCGACGACATATGAAAAATACCCCCAAAATGCCCCCCAAAGGCCAAAAACTATGCAAGAAAGAATCCCCAGACTAGTTTTGCACAATTTTTTTAATATCTTTGGGGTATGTCGCATTTTCCGTCGACAACCCCCCTATAGGGGGACAGGCCCGACATAAGACCACTGGGCGCTCCCCTTTGCGCGAGGCCGCCTCCGTGGCCCGCTCCTCGCGCGCAGTGGCTGTCGCGCGCCGCTGCCGCGCCGGGGCCCGCCCGCCGTCTTCGCCCTCGGCCACTCGGCCCCCCGCTCGCCTTCGGGACTGGCCTCGCCTCGTTCTCATCTCGTGGCCGGCCTCCTCCAGGCGGCAGGCCACGCCCTCGATGCTTGCCACGCTGTCCCCTCCCCCTCCCCCTGCCCCTGCCCCTGCCCCCCCCGAGGGCCAGAGCGCAGAAGCCCTCCCTGCCTCTCCCTCCCCTCGCCCTCCCTCGCCCTCCCTCGCCCTACCTCGCCCTCCCCCTCCCCCCGCCCCCCCCAAACTCTCCTCGCCCTATTGGGCCATCCCCCTCCTCCTCCTCCGTGCGCTCCCGGATCTGAGATCGGATCTCCCAGTGCTGGCAGAAACACAAAACCGACACCGGAGGAAGACGATCTCCGCTTCAGGCAGCGAGAGGTCGCGCCCCGGCGCTGCGGCGCGCCAGGCTCGGGGCCGCGGAGATCGGACCACGTGCCGCTGCCTTCCCCAGCGCGAGGCCTCGCCCTCGGGACTCCACAAATCCACCTCCACCTCCTGCCATGGGAGGAGGGGGGGGAGGCCTGGGAGGGGAGGAGGGATGGAGGCAGAGGGAGGCAGTCAAGGGGTAGTGCCTTCACACGTCTTGGGGTGTCTTGGAGGTTCCGAATGGTTTGCGGGAGCCCTGGGGGTGCCTCCTCCTCGTCCTCCTCCTCCTCCTCCTCCTCCTCCTTCTCCTTCCTGCTCCTGCTCCTGCTCCTGCTCCTCCTCCTCCTCCTCCTCCTCCTCCTTCTCCTCCTCCTGTTCCTGCTCCTCCTCCTCCTCCTCCTCCTCCTCCTCCTTCTGGGGAGGAGGGAGAAACCTCCCCCTCCTCCTCCTCCTCCTCCTCCTCCTCCTCCTCCTCCTCCTCGTCCTCCTCCGTAGCCATTTTGGCTCAAGCCGTCTCGCGCCCCTGTCGTCGGCTGCTGGCGGTCGAGCAATGGCACGGTCCCCTCCGGCGGCGACGCTGGATCCGGCATCCTCGGCCCCGCTGGCCCAGGCGGGCTCTCTTGGTGCGGCGGCCGGCGGTGCCACACAGAAGGGCATCGCGGCGGCCGTTGCTGCGGCGCTGCGCACGGGCGCTGGGCTTGCGGGCGGAATGCGGCACCAGGACGTCGTGGAGGAGGTCATGGGGCGCATCTGCATGGTCGTGCCCGCGCTCACCGAGAGGGTGGTCGTTGACCTCGGCTGTGGTGCGGAGAACCTCCCGAAGTCCGCGCGGGAGGCCAAACAGCGGGGCCGTAGCGGCCGCCGCCGCCCTTTGGTGAAGCAGGGGGAGGAGCAGAGCGTACTGGGGTAGTAACCGAGTCCTCCAGGGGGGTGTATGCCGTGGAGCCCTTGGAGAAGAAGGACGTGGAGTCGAGCGTACCTTCGATGGAGAAGCCTGTGTGGCTCCAGAATGATGTGTGGACACTTTGTGGCGTGTCTGTGGAGAAATGCCTCGGGATGCTGACTGAGTTCAGGGTCATGCTGAAGGACCACATGAAGGCTTGCGAGACATTCGACATCAGCCTCAAGTCGTGCGCCCTCGGGAACATGCCCGACTGCAACTTGAAGGCTGCGGCCTTCGACAACATGCACACCACCCTGCAGGACGTGAAGCCGATGCACAAGTTCGTGGACGTCGGCAAAACGCTCGACACCGCTCTCGTCCCGATGATGGCCGAGGAGAAGAGGAAGCCGATGGTGCACAATGCGCTCGACGGTGTGGAGTCCGAAGGCATCGTCAAACCCATCATGGTGTATCCTCTTTCCTCGGGGACAGTTTTGGAGAGCTGTGAGGCTGCGATCTTCCAGCAGCATGTGCAGTCTCACATTGTGCAGTCGGAGCTGGAGCGCACTTCCTCCAGCCTCGGGGGCGCCAGAACTGCTCTCGACAGGATGCGGGCCTGCCTGGACTTGGCGGCCGTGCGCGTCCAGCGGGCGAAGGAGGCCCTGGCGTGTGAGGAAGCCAACTTCGAGCACATCGTGGGGGAGATGGCTCATGCGGTCGGAGCTCTCAGCGTCGAGGAGGGCCACTCGATTATGCGGGAGCTCGGCCTGACGCGCGAGCTCCCCGTTTGCATGGCCAGCGGAGGCTCGTGCTCCTCCCGCCTGCCGTGCCGAATGCCTCGGCGCGGAGGCCCGTGCTCCTCCTGCGCCCTGCGCCTGGCGGGCGGAGGCCCGTGCTCCTCCGCCGCCAGGGCCTGTTCGCGCGGAGGCTCGTGTCCCTCCTGCGCCTGGGCGGCCTGGCGGTGCGGAGGCTCGTGCTCCTCCTGCGCCGCCTGGCCGCGTCGCGCTAGCGGAGGCTCGTGCTCCTCCTGCGAAGCGCCGGAGCGGCAGCGGAGGCTCCTGTTCCTCCACGGCCGAGGCTGTGCACGTGCGTGCTGTCGCAGCAGACTCCAGCAGACTCCACGCCGTCCTCCTCACTTTCCTCCTCCTCCTCCTCCTCCTCCTCCTCCTCCTCCTCCTCCTCCTCCTCCTCCTCCTCCTCCTCCTCCTCCTCCTCCTCCTCCTGCTCCCTCCTCCTCCTGCTCCTCTCCTCCTCCTGCCCTCCTCCTGCCTGCTCCTCCTCCTCCTCCTCCTGCTCCTGCTCCTGCTCTCCTCCTCCTCCTCCTCCTCTCCACCTCCTCCTCCTCCCTCCTCCTCCTCCTCCTCCTCCTCCTCCTCCTCCTCCTCCTCCTCCTCCTCCTCCTCCTCCTCCCAGTCCTCGTTGCCCTCCTTCGCCTCCTCCTCCTCCTCCTCCTCCTCCTCCTCCTCCTCCTCGTCCTCCTCCTTCTCCTCCTCGTTGTCCTTTTCCTCGTCCTGTTAGCACGCGCTCGCCTGGTAGGGGGGGGGGGCTGGGGCTCGGCAAGGGAGCGTCGGGCTCCCGGCCGAACGCAGCTGCAAGGTCTTCAGTTACGGGCAGGGCGTGATGAAGTCAGGCGGGCTTAGCCGCCCCGGAACGCAACACGCAACCCGTAGCGTGTTGACACGGAGCTCAGCGCGTAGACTGAAAACGAAGGTATGATGCGGTGCGTTCGCCCAAAACGTGGGCCAGTACGTTGAGCCAACAGGCAACGCATCGACTCGGACGTCTTGAGCATGGTACGTGCTGCGTTCCAGAACGGGCATATCGAGGCAGCTAAGCCGGCGGGGGGCGTCCCAACCTCATCTTTTGCTTGGCTGCTCTTCCAGCCACGCAGCGAGCGCTCGAACGCTAGTCCCCTGCCTAGAAGCCCCCGATGCCCCCCCGCCCCGCCCCCACTCGGCGGCGACGATAGGGGCGAATAGCCCGGGGGCGGGCATTACACGCATTCGCCCGGGAGCCTTTTCGAAGACATAGATCATCGGCGCACCCGAACACTGATGATGATGATGATGATGATGATGATGATGATGATGATGATGATGATGATGATGTTGATGATGATGATGATGATGATGATGATGATGATGTTGATGTTGATGTTGATGTTGATGTTGATGTTGATGATGATGATGATGATGATGATGATGATGATGATGATGATGATGATGATGATGATGATGATGATGATGATGATGATGATGATGATGATGATGATGATGATGATGATGAGTATTGCTCTCCCCTGGGCTTTTCGCCCCTATCGTCGCCTCCGCCCCCACGTCCTCCACCGGACATCCGCCGGCGCCTCCCCTCCGCCGGGCCCCGCAGACCCTTCGCAGACGTCTGCCCGACGCGAGCAGGGGAGGCCCCTTTCTGGAACGGCCTCTCTCTTGCAGGACATATCTCGCCCTTGGCCCCTCCCCCGCTGCTGGAGACTCTGGCTTGCCTCTGTGGACGCCATGACAATGGCCACTCTAACAATCCTATCATTGAGTTAAGAATGTGTTGCACATGTGGAAAACGTGTTCGAACTATGTTCCAAAGATGTTCTTTTTGCATCTCTAAAACATGCTTGAAACATGCTTTAGACATCTGGAAATGATTTGGCAGCACGCCTCCTCTCCATCAGTCGACTTCCACAAGCTTGCCTGAGCAACTCTCCTCTGCCGTCGCGAGACCTGGACCGCGCCGTCCTCTCCCGTCACCGCGTCGGCACGCGCACTCCGAGCCGAGTCCAGCTGCGGAGCAACGAGGGCCGCGCTCCCCGCAGGCTGAGGCACGCGGGAGGACAAGCACTCTCGACGGCGTCGGTTTTCGCATCGACATTCGTGCTGGCTCTGTTCCTCGCAGCTCCGGCGCCAGATCCTGATGCCTACCGGCGTGCAATTCCAGTTCACTTGGGCTGTCGAGTACCAGAGCAGCTCGGGGCGGCAGAAACCCACCGCGAGCCGAATCCGATATTCAGTCTCCAGCGGCGATTCGGCCGCATCAAACTTGCGGCTGCCACGAGGCACAGTGGCCAGAACGTTAACATCCCAAATCACAAGACAGCTCCCCAACCACTTGGACCCCACCACCAGCCCACATGGTGAACACGAGTGCTGCGCAGCCACAGGGAGACTGTCACGGAGTTAGCTACCCATGAGTTGCGACATATGGTGCGCCATCCCTCGGTTGCGCGATCCATGGATTACGTCACCCATGGGTTGCGCCATAGGCTGCGGCATCGACGGGTTACGCGACATTTGTTGTGCCGTAGGTTGCGCCATGGGATGCGTCATCCGTGCCGTTCGCTATGTAGAGAACAATCGGTTGTGCACTGGGCTGCCGGATATGAAACGGCCCGTTCTCGGCTGCGCCAGAAGTTGCGCACTCGGCGGCAGAGCATAAAACGGCCAGCTGCCGGTTAAGTTACACAGTCGGGCTGCCGAAACTAAAGCGGCCTCCGATCGGCTGAGCCATAGGGCTTGCGAAATCGAATGCAGTACACAAACCTGCCTGCCCTGGTTGCGCCCACCTCAGGATGCCCCTAAACGGAACTTGGATAAATCTGGACACTGGCGCGCCTGGGAGCACTGCAACCACGGGTCGAACCATCTCTCCATTGCTCATTCCCTCCGGGTGGATTCTGCAAAGCCCTGGTGATCGCTGTCTTGGTGGTCCACGGGGCCCTGGCAAAACGTCCGCACGCGGACGCTGGACATGACATGGCCTGCTATATCGCTTGAGCAGTGGGTGGTGCACCCGGCGGCCAGAGACAGCACAGCCTGCAGTCGGTCAGTCAATCAGGTCAACCATCAGTTTACAGTCAACCAGTATAGTAAGGATGCGCGATAAGGATGCAAGGGCCTTGGACGCCCATTTCGAAGCTTTTCGAGCGGGGCGCGGCCAGCGAAAGCGGCGAAGGATGGACCGAGGAGGCAAGGATGCAAGGGTACCCTTGGGAAGGTTGCCCATCCTTACTATACTGGTTGACTGCATTTAGCGAAAATCACTTCGGGATACGCCCGAAAACGCCAAGTCAAAGTCGCAGAAAATTGTCATCCGTTGATCTGGGGCACACCAACAGATTTGGGGGCTCCTCATGCCTCGAGAGAGGTTGCGCACGACCAGCCTTCCAGGTGCAGCGTGGGGGGACCACTCGGGGGGGAGGTCAACATGAATTATACATGTTGATCCTCCCTCTTCTTCGCTCCTCGTCCTCTTGTTTTGTTGCTGCGGATTGGTTCGTCATGATGACCGTGGCCCTCGGTACCGCCGCACCCGGCCGAGCCTCCAGCTCCTCCTCCACCTCTCTCCTCCCTCCTCCCTCCTCCTCTTCCTCCTCCTCCTCCTCCTCCTCCTCCTCCTCCTCCTCCTTCTCCTCCTCCTCCTCCTCCTCCTCCTCCTCCTCCTCCTCCTCCTCCCTCCCTCCTCCTCCCTCCCCTACTTCTTCTGCTTCTCTCCCTCCCTCCTCCTCCTGCTCCTTCCTCCATCCTCCTCCTGCTCCTCCTTCTCCTCCTCCTCCCTCCTCGTTCTCGTCCTCGTCCTCCTCCTTCTCCCCCCTCCTCTTCCTCCTCCCTCCTCCTCCTCCTCCTCCTGCTCCTGCTCCCCTCCTCCTCCTCCTCCTCCTCCTCCTCCCTCCTCCTCCTCCTCCTCCTCCTCCTCCTCCTCCTCCCTCCTCCCACTGCCTCGTCGAAGACTTTTCGTCGCCCGAGTGTTGGGACTGGGGGGACGACTGCGCCTCCAGCTGGCGCCGCGCGGAGCCGCCGCCAGCCGCGTCCTTCGGCTTGTCGCTCTTCTGCGGCTCCCCCTGAGAGCTGTTTTTATGGGTCGCCGCCAGCATCAGCCCCTCATCAGAAAGAAATCGGCGGCGCGCCGAGGGGGAAACCTCGGAGGGCTCAGGAGGTGTTCGGCCGTTTTGGACAGCTGTCCGAGCCTTCTCCGATGCCGAAGGGAAACGCCTGCCTCGCCGCGTCGGCCCAACAGACGAGTCTCCTTTCAAGGTCCACTGACCAACGCGATGTGACAAGCATGGCGTTTGGCCAACTGCAGGAACAGCGGCTAAGAGATGCCCGCTCATAGCCAGACTCACTTAGATCCACACCCACTCGTGCTGCAAATTCGTGTCGTGCCGATCCCGGCGTTCACTCCGGACACCGCGGGGGATCGTTCAACCTTGAACGATCGGCCGTTTCCGAGACGCCAAATCGTTCAACGTCGACCGAATCTGGGTCGCCGGCGGCGCTCAACAGGGTTGCCGCCAATCGGCACGACGCGAACCTACCGTACCCAGACCCCCGATTGTGTGTGTGTTTTTCATAGCGTCGACCCTCAGAGGTCTGGACCCCTTCCCTGGGACCGGTGTTTCATCCTGCGTCGTTTTTGACGGCCCCGAGGCCTGGTGAAGGCCCCGGAGGCCGAAAATAGCGAAAAACCTCCGTTGTGATTTCTTCACAGCGCGAGGGGGTCTGGGTAGATCCACTCACACTCAAGCACTCGTGGAAGAGGGCCTCGTCAGACGGAGCGACGCAGCTGCGGGGATCCCCGCGTCGAGTCATGGTGCCTGGCCCCCGCCCACGCTCCCGTGCAAGCACCTGCGGGCACTGAGATCCAGCATCCGACGCTGAGACGAGGGTTTGTGCACTAGCCCGAAACAGAGGGCGTCGGAAAATTCCCAGACCCCCGACGTCATGATTTTTTCGCGACGCGGCCCCGAGAGGTCTGTACCCATTCCCCGGGACCGTTTTATCGTTCTGAGTCGTTTGTTGACGGTCTCGAGGCCCTGTGAGGGCCCCTGGAGGCCGACACTTAGGAAAAGCCTACCGTCGTGAATTTTTCACAACGCGAGGGGCTCTGGTTACGCGCATCCCAAGACCCCCTCGCGCTGCAACAAAAATCCCCTCGGCCTCTGGGGGGGCCTCACCGGGCTCCGGGACTGCAAAGCGACGCAGGCTGAAAAACCCGGCCCCGTCGACGCTGTGAAAAAATCACGAGGGCAAGTTTTTCCTAATTTTCGGCCTCCAGGGGCCCTCACCGGCCTCGGGACTGTCAAAAAACGACGCAGGTTGAAGAACCGGACCCGGGGAAGGGGTCCAGACCTCTGGGGCTCGACGCCATGAGAAAGCCACGACGGCGGCGGTCAGGGTCCACCGCGTCCGCCCTCGAGATGACGAGGCCGATGTGCTCGCAGGATCGCTCGCCCTGTCGTCGGGAGCGGCCAAGAGGGGGGCGTCCAAGAAGGGGGGGTGCAAATCATGACCGGCGGCATGTGCGCGGCCCAGCGGGGGGGCCAGGGACGTAATGAAATAAGAAGAGGCGCCATAAAATCTGGGGAACTATCATGGCCCCCGCCATGATATCCACCCGCCTCCTGGTCATTACCCCCGCTTGGCCGCCTCCGATGATCGGCACCGAGGTACGCTGAGGCCAAGCGTAGGAGGACGAGGAGGAGGACGAGGAGGAGGACGAGGAGGACGAGGAGGACGAGGAGGAGGAGGAGGACGACGACGAGGAGGAGAAGGAGGAGGACGACTAGTCATCACCCCCCTCGTTTCCGCCCCCGCTGTCGGGGGCATCCGAGCACACGGGCAGGCGTCGCTGCGCTGCCGGGCCACCCGAGACTCTGGAGAGCCAGGTCGCCGAGCGTGGTGCACGAGCCTGTGGGCGCGCAGCGCGTACGCAGGTCCGGCTGGAAAGGAGGAGGGAGGAGGAGGAGGAGGAGGAGGAGGAGGAGGAGGAGGAGGAGGAGGAGGAGGAGGAGGAGGAGGAGGGGGAGGAAAGGGAGGAGGAGGAGGGAGGAGGGAGGAGGAGAGGGAGGAGGAGAAGGGGAGGAGGAGGAGGAGGAGGAGGAGGAGGAGGAGGGGGGGGGGCGGGCGGCACGCGAGCCGTTGTCGCGCATCTCGCTGAGGCTGGGTGGCCCGCGCAGCTTTTTCTCGTCGGGGGTCGAGGCACCTGCCAAGCCGTCCTCTGGGCACTCGGCCTCGCCTTCTGGGCCGCGAGCCCCGCCTTCGGCGCATGGCCTTGAGGTCTCCTCTGCCAGGAGGTTGCTGAGCAGCCTGCTTTTTGGCAGACTACAACCAGAGCGCCCTAAGTCAAGACATGGCTAATCCAGACTTTGGAAACTCCACTTTGAGAACCCGGACAATGAAGAATGTTCCAGTTTAAATTTTCTCGGGCGCGCCAAAGTCATGTTTTTTCGAAGTCCCCGTTTCCAGCGCCCTGAAACATGAGTGTTGGCAAACGCTGGGCATAGCTCGCATGCAAAACGGTGGCCGACCAGACTCTTCGGAAGACGCTCGGTCGGTGCTGCAGTGATCTGACATCGCTCCTCCCCGCCCAGAGCGAACCACGCTGCCGTCCGGTGGCGCTTGCAAGACGGGCGTGGGCAAGCCACAGATCACACCCGCGGGAGGGGGTGGGATATCAGACGGTCCTTCCCCGCTGCAGCCCCACGCCACGGCGGGGCCGTCGTCCCAGAGGAGAGGGAGACAATCATGGCCACCTCCGGCGACGGCCCGCGCCTTTGACTTGACACCTGCGGAACAGGCCGGAACATCGAACTTCTGCGGTGGGGGTATTGGGCAAGGAACCCCGAGATAGGGAATCCAGGGTCTGGAAGCCAGTGGACCTTCAATCGTGGATCGGCCATGGAGATCACCGCCGCCCCCATTGGGAAAGGAATCCTCCAGGGTCTACAGCCTCTTGGGCACACTCCTGAACTCCTGAACGAACGCCCTCACCGTATTCGGGGGCGCGCAAACATGGACTAGCGTTCTGTGGATTTGGCGCGCGGTCGCCAAATCCATGGATCGGGGGAGGTGCCCTTCCCCCAAATGCGGCCGGTGCCGCCGCGTTCGGCGGCGGAAATCCGCGACTTCCCATGGAAACGGGACCCGTCGCTAATCCACGCCCACGTGATCCATGATTGAGATTCATTGATATATGAGCGATTCCGAAAACCCGAAC
Source organism: Prorocentrum cordatum (assembly GCA_963575745.1). Taxonomy (NCBI): domain Eukaryota; class Dinophyceae; order Prorocentrales; family Prorocentraceae; genus Prorocentrum; species Prorocentrum cordatum. The sequence goes on from CAUYUJ010000967.1 coordinate 94,673, forward strand.
CCTGAACACAAACATGTTGTCGTCTCTTGGGGGCGCGTCTTTTCCTTCCGCTGGCTTCCGCCAACTTGCGCTGGCGGAGGCCGCCTCGTTTTACCTCCGCGAGCTTCCGCCGCCCTTCCGCCGTCTTCCGCCGCGGATGAGATGGCAACTCCTTCGTTCCTCGAAGACAAGGCCCTTTTTGGAACGCTCAATCTGCATAGAGGCGCGCAGTGTGCTTCGAATGCGAGTCAAGCGTGCGGCGAGGAGGCCAAACCGGGCCGGACATGGAAGGTGGAGCCTGCAGCGCGCGAACGTGCCAAGATTTGACCCAAGATGGTCACGGGGAGGCTCCCTGGAAGCTCCCAGATCGGGTGTTGCAGGAGGAGGAGGAAGGAGGGAGGGAGGGAGGGAGGGAGGGAGGGAGGGAGGGGGGGAGGGAGGAGGAGGAGGAGAGGAGGAGGAGGAGGAAGGAGGAGGAGGAGGAGGAGGAGGAGGAGGAGGAGGAGGGAGGAGGGGGAGGGAGAGGAGGAGGGGGAGGAGGAGGAGGAGAGGAGGAGGTGGAGGATAGGAGGAGGGAGGAAGGAGAGGAGGAAAAGGATGGAGGAGGATGAGGGAGGAGGAGGAGGATAGGAGGAGGAGGAGGAGGAGGAGGGAGGAGAGGAGGAGGAGGGGAGAGGAGGAGGAGGAGGAGGAGGGAGGAGGAGAGGAGGAGGAGGAGGAGGAGGAGGAGGAGGAGAAGGATGGGGGGAGGATGGAGGATGGAGGAGGAGGAGGAGAGGAGGAGGAGGAGGAGGGGAGGAGGAGGAGGAGGAGGAGGAGGAGGAGGAGAGGAGGAGGAGAAGATTGAGGAGGGGAAAAGGAGGAGGAGGAGGAGGAGGAGGAGGAGGGAGGATGAGGAGGAGGAGGAGGAGGGAGGAGGAGGAGGAGGAGGAGGAGGAGAAGGATGGAGGGGGAGGGGAGGAGGAAGATGGAGGAGGAGGAGGAGGAGGAGGAGGAAGGAGGAGGAGGAGGAGGAGGGGAGGAGGAGGAGGAGGAGGAGGAGGAGGGAGGAGAATGAGGAGGAGGTGCCCCTGGCCCAAGGTGTCCCCAGGAGATCCAAGGAGGCCCAGGTCGCCTCGAGGGTCAAGCTGGCGCGAAAGGGGGCACCTCGGCCCTTTCCGGCCGATAGGGGCCGGGCGGCCTGCGGCCGCAGTCTCCTCGGGCATTGTGAGAAAGTCCTGGCTCATCAGGTCTCGTAGGGCGACGCCGACGCCGACGCCGACGCCGACGCCGACGCCGACGCCGACGACGACGACGCCGACGCCGACCCCGACGCCGACGCCGACGCCGACGCCGACGACGACTACGACTAAGACTACGCCGACGACGACGACTACGACGACGACGACGAGGACGCTGACGCCGACGCCGACGCCGACGCCGACGCCGACGCCGACGCCGACGCCGACGACGAGGACGACGACAACGACGACGACGACGATGACGACGAGGACGACGAGGACGACGACGACGACGACGAGGACGACGAGGACGATGAGGACGACGACGACGACGCCGACGACGAGGACGACAACGACGACGACGAGTCCCCGACACGCCGCCGCGGGATGCCCTGGTCGACCAGCGCAGGTCCTCGAGCAGGCAGGCCCTGCCCAGAGGCAGGCCGCCACCGCCGACGCGCGGCGGGCGGCCGCAGCCCCGCGCAGAGAGTCGTCGTCGTCGTCGTCGTCGTCGTCGTCGTCGTCGTCGTCGTCGTCGCCGTCGTCGTCGTCGTCGTCGTCGTCGTCGTCGTCGTCGTCGTCGTCGTCGTCGTCGTCGTCGTCGTCGTCGGCATCTCCCAAGGGGGGCCTCCAAAAACCCGCACCGATTCGAAGCCGGATCCGCTGCACTGCTCGGGGACTCACTGACCCAGGCCAACCCAGACCCGGGTCAGTCAGGCTTTGCAGGGTCCTGCAAAATCCTACAGGATCCTGCACCCAAGCCCAGGTCAGTGCACCCCCAGCTGGCCCTGCAGGATCCTGTAAGATCTGGCGCTCTTCGGCTACACGCAAGAGCGACCTGGGGTAAGAGTGACCTTTGGTGCGCGGCATTTTGGGACCGCGGGGGGGCGAAAAGCAAGCGCGAAAGCCGCTGCTACCGCTTCTCTCTTAGCCATCTGGGGACCCGTCTGTGCCCGCACCAAAGGTCACTCCAGCGAAAGGTCACTCTTACGCCTCGCCGAACTCTGGCTGACCCCCGTTTGCATTGACCCCCGTCTCAAGGCCCCCGAGCTGCTGGGCCGCAGGCGCCTCCGGCTCGCCCTCCGGCTTGGCCGCCTCGCCCTCCGGCTCGCCCTCCGCGTCGCCCTCCTGCCATGCTCCGGCGAGGCGGGCGGCCCGGGCGGCAGGCCCTATGCATTTTCTGACTTCGTGCGTTTACTTCCTGGTGCCAGCAAGATGATCCCATCCGAAATCCCCTCGGGCAGCGGAAAAATCACGACGGGAGGATGTTCGCCACTTCCGGCTTCTGGAGGCCCCTTCTGGGTCCAAAAACGAGTCGGGATGAAGAACGGGTCCCGGGGAAGGGGTCCAAACATCCGGGGGTCGACGTTGTGGAAAAATCACGACGCTGGGGGTCCGGGATATGCTCCTCGATGGCCCTCGCCGGAAAAATGCACACGTCCGAGCGATGCCAGGTGTGGGACAAGACGGGCCCTGAGCCGACCAGCCATAACTGGGGGAGCTGTGGTGATTACCCCCCTGAGGGAACCCATCGCCTCGACGATCTCTCGAGAGGGGTGTCGAAATCGATGGGTCCCCCAGGGGGGTAAGGACCACAGCTCCCCCAGTTGTGGCTGGCCTGCTGAGAGGTCCAGGCGCTGCATTGATTGTCTTGTGCTGGGCGCTCTCGCCCAATGTCGGGCCCTGGGTCGGGGACCTACTGGCACAGGTCAATCCAAACCCGGGTCAGTCGGGCTTTGCAGGATCCTGCCAATCGGGAGCGGCCAAGAGGGGGGTGTCCACGAGGGGGGGGTGCAAATCATGACCGGCGGCATGTGCGCGGCCCAACGGGGGGGCCAGGGACGTCATGAAATGAGAAGAGGCGCCATGAAAGCTGGGGAGATATCATGGCCCACGCCATGATATCCCCCCCCCCTAGTCATCACCCCCCTCTTTTCCGCCCCCGAGCAAAGTCCTGCAGGATCATGCACGCAAGCCCGGGTCAATGCCAATGCAGCCCTGGCCGACTGACCCCCGTTTGCATTGGCCCTCGTCACTTGAGCCCCGACCGAGGCCAGAACAGGTCGAGCCGGCTGAAAAATGCCGCGGGAAGATGGAGCCTACAGTCATCGTGAGGCTACAAGGAACGCACGACAAGGAGCGAAGGAGCATTGCTGGCCACGGCGGGCCTAGGGCCTAGGCCTCGAACAGGCACGACATGAATCTAAGGAGCGGCCCAAAAACCCGAGCCCCTCCCCAGGCCCCCAGCATCGTGATTTTTTCAACGTCGACCTCCCAGCAGTCTGCACCCCTTCCCCGGGGCCGACTTTTTACCCTGAATCGTCTCTTGACGTTCTCGAGACCCGGGCCCCCAGGAGGAGGAGGACGAGGAGGAGGACGAGGAGGAGGAGGAGGAGGAGGAGGAGGAGGAGGAGGGAGGAGGTGAGGAGGAGAGAGGAGGTGGAGGAGGAGGAGGGGGAGGTGAGGAGGAGGAAGGAGGAGGAGGGGAGGAGGAGGGGAGGGAGGAGGAGGAGGAGGAGGAGAGAGGAAGGAGGAGGAGGGAGGAGGAGGAGGAGGAGGAGGAGGAGAGGGGAGGGAGAGGAGGAGAGAGGAGGAGAGGAGGAGGAGGGAGGAGGAGGGAGGAAGGGGGGGAGGAGGAGGGAGGAGGAGGGCGGAGGAGGAGGAGGGAGGAGGGGGAGGAGGAGGAGGAGGAGGACGATGCGAGGGGGTCTGGCTCCCGAGCCCACAGCGGCCCTTGCTTCGGCGTCTCGACTGCATCGCCACAGCTCCCGCCGTGGCTTCTCGCGATGCCGCGGGGTCTCCTCGCAGCGTCGGGGCCTCGGGGGGCGGCAGGGCTCCCTGGGCTACAGTCGGCCCTGATCAATGAGTCGACCCTGCCAAGTCAAGGGTACCGCAGGTTTGCGTCGTGTCGACCCAGGCGATGGTTTTTGACACCGCGGGGATCGTTCAACCTTGAACGATCGGCCGTTTTCGAAACGTCCAAATCGTTCCACATCGAACGATTCTGGGTCGCCCGCGGCGTTCAAAGTTGAACGCCGCTGGCGGGGTCGCCGCCGGTCGACACGACACGAACCTACCGTACATGCGTGTCCTGTCTTGAAAGACCCGTGCCTTTTACATTCCCGTGGCAACGTAGCCCTCGGAAGGGTCTTCTGCCCTCTCGCATGTCCTCTGGCTACTTGCCAGAACACCCCAGCCTAACAACCCGAAGACCCAGATTTCGGGTTGGGGGGGTTTGGGTTCCACATGTGTTTTCTTCAATCTTCTCCGACGCCCTCGTCCAAAGTGCCTACGGCAGGTCCGTGTCGTGTCGACCCTGGGGCTGGTTCCCGACACCGCGGGGATCGTTCAGCCTTGAACGGGCAGTTCCCGAAACACCAGGATCGTTCAACATCGACCGATTCTGGGCCGCCGGCAGCGTTCAACGTTGAACGCCGGCAGCGGAGTCGCCGCCGGTCGACACGACGCGAACCTGCCCTAAGAGCCTCCAACCCAGGCGTGCGACGCCCTGCTTTTTTCAGTGCGGGGTCCCTGGAAATCCTCACCTCTTCCCCAGGACTGGTTCTTCATCGAAGGATTGCAAAAAAAACCTTCGAAGGGTTTTTTTTGCAATCATTCGAAGGTTTTTTTTTGCAATCCTGTTTTTTTTTGCAATCCTTCGTTTTTTTTTTGCAATCCTTCGTTCAAATGAGTCGTTGTCTGACGGCCCCGAGGCCCGGCGAGAGCCCCCCGAGGCCGAGAACGGGCAGAAGCCTCAGATCCGGTCCCGATTACGGCGCGGCAGTGTCTGGGAAGGGGCCTCCTCCTCCGATGGCGCTCGGTTTAGGTCGGGCCTGTCCCCATACAGGGGGATTCTGGACGAAGATAAAACATACCCCCAAAATTACAAAAAAAAATCGAAAATGTTAAAATAATCGTCCCCAGACTATTTTTTGACTGTTTCTGAGGTCCTCCTGTAGAGGGACAGGCCCGACTTAACGCTCGGTCTCTGGCTGCTCCTCGGGCGGGCCCCGGCGCGGCCCACAGGGCACGAAGGGGCACGCTCTCGCCTGCCCCGCCCGCCCCTCCGCTCCGGGCCGCTGCTGCTGCCGTGTCTGCAGCTGCAGGGGGGAGGGGCTCGAACTCTCGTGGAAGCCCTGAGTGGGGAAACGAACTCTACAGTCAGAACGTATAGTAAGGACGGGTGATAAGGACGCAAGACCCTTGGAGGCCGAAGTTGGGTTTTCTAGGGCGGCGGGCGACCAGTGATAATGGCAAGGACGAGCCTCAGAGGCAAGGACACAAGGGTACCCTAGATGAAGGCCCACGTCCTTACAAGGCGCGTTGACTGTATACACCGACGCTCTCTCCGACCCTGCGCCGAAACTCGCACAGGAACGCGGATTCTGGTGTATGCGGGATCCTGGTGTATACATTTGTCCTTGTTCCCCTGGGACAACGGGGGGAAAAGCATACACCAGACCACCCCGACGTCGTCCCCGACCCTCAAAAAGTCGTGGGATTGAAAAAAAAAAAACGCCCTCCACTGGTAATGCATTTGTTCAAATTTCTGACTGAGGTCCTGGCGTCCTTTTTTATTCGAGCCAGTCGTTGTCGTCTTTGTGTCCGGCCCTGGGAGCCTCACAGGATCGCTCCGGCTCGAAACGCTGCGCAGAAAGGTGGGGTCTAGGGCTCCGGGCGTGGCTTTTCACGATGGTGCAGTTTTTGTTCGATACGTCAGGTGTCAGGGCAGTGAGTGAGGCCAGGATGTGGCAAGAGGGGCAGACAAGCTTCCCTGGGTCTCCTCTCACTCAGGGGATGCAGCCTGCAAGGGTCGCCGTGCCGCTGAGGAGCCAGCTATGGGACGCCCAGTCGAGGTCGTCAAAGCCTTCGGCAGTGGCGCCGACGACCATTCCCGAGCGCGCGTTTAGCTAGAGGGAGAGCAAGAGAGGGAGACAGAAAGAGAGAGAGAGAGAGAGAGAGAGAGCGCGAGAGAGCATAAAAGTGCAAAGCTAGGGCGAAGGCTCCCGCAACTCTTTGTAGGAAAGCCGAGCTCTTGAGATGGCAGCCCGAAGCTCGAACGTGTCTGTGCTTGGCTGGTGGGCGGTGCTTCGGCCTTCACCCCAGTCGGGAAGGAAAACAGCATGATGGCCGCTCCTTGGTGTCCTCCTCCTTGGTGTCCTCCTCCTTCTTGGCCTTGTCGGCAACCTCGGCCGCCTCCTTCTTCTCGGCCCCGACGATGTCGTCCTCCGGCACAGCAGGGCCCAGACGAACGACGCCCTCTGCTGCCGGCCGTGGGAACCAGTGGCCCTCAAAACCGTCACCCCTCCGCGGCATTTCCAAAACCTCCATCGGGAACAGAAAAGCGCACCGGCCCCACCCGGGCCTCCCATCGGCTGGGGGGGAGGAGGGCGGAGGAGGGCGGAGGAGGAGGAGGAGGAGGAGGAGGAGGAGGAGGAGGAGGAGGAGGAGGAGGAGGAGGAGGAGGAGGAGGAGGCCTCCCCCAGAGGTTCGGGCCGACGAGTGCCTTCGCACGCTGGTCGACCAGCGGGGGCCCGATGGGGGCGAGGCCGAGGCGGGGCGGCCCCAATCGCAGGGGTGTCCACGACGAGGGGCTGCGGCCCGAGAGGGGTCGCCCGCGAGGCCACGGCGGGCCGCGGCGGCCGTGCAGCCCAGCGGCGGGCGACCGCCTGCGAGGAGAGGGCTCCGCTCGTGCAGCGCCGGCGGGGAGTTCTCACCCGAGGCCGCGCCCGTCGCGGAGGAAGGCGGAGGGCGGCTCGACGGAGAGCTGGTCGACCACGGCACTGCCGCCTCCTCGCGTGCCGCTGCAGTCCGCGAGAGTGGCGCGCGCCAGGGAGACTTCCACAGGCAGCAGAGCTTGCACTGCGCCGTGGATGCTCCGCCCCACCTGCACTCTGGTGCCCAAACGCACTTTTTTCATGCGGGGCCAACCCCACCCACAGGAAGGAAGCCAGCCCAAAGTCCCCCCCCCCCCGGATCTGAAGGCGCTTCGCGAACAGAAGCCACGATTCACCTTGGAACCCATGCCAAAGAGGTGTGAGGCAACTCTCATCTTGAAGCCTTTGCATCCCTGATGACACCCTCGCTGCGGCAACCAGGTTGCTGGATGATGCCGTGCGCCTGTAGCTGTAGCTCTGGTCAAGGACTGCCTCTGCCGCAGGTGGCCGCTTCCCCGTGGTGGTGCCGCGCTCTGGAACGTCCGGCGGGCCAAACAACGGGCACCTGTCGCTCTCCCCGTCTCCCGCTCTCCCTGTCCTGCTGCCCTGGCCGCTTCCGGCTACACGCAAGAGTGACCCCTGGGTCAGAGTGACCTTTGGTGCGCGGCTCATTGGGGGCCGCGGGGGGCCAAACACAGGCGCGCAAGACCCTGCAGGGCAGTTTCAACACATGGGTTTTTTTTTTTTTTTTTTTTTTTTAAAATATAGGATGTTCAATACATGGATAATTATGAATAAGTTTATGCACGAACCATCATTGTTTTTGGTACTAAATCCCTGCATGTTTTAATACATGATCCGCACGCGGAGCATGCATAAAAAACGGCACTGTACTGTCGCATCGCGTTCGGCGATCGGGGGAACCCCGCTGGGCCCGCACCACAGGCCACTCCGGCGAAAGGTCGCTCTTGGGTGTAGTCGATGCGTCCTCTGGGGGCCCCCGCCCCAGCGCCCCGTCGCCGTGAGCCTTCTCGCAACTTGAGCAGGGACCGACCGTCCCGGCATTTCTGTAGTCCTACCACGAAATGTTCTTAGAACCCAAGAATGTGCTGAGAACAAAAACAATGTTCTTAGAACATTGACCCGATGTGTTAAAACGAGACAGTCCCAGCCAGAAATGTTCCAAGAACATTTCTTGGAATCCACAAAAGGTTCTTAGAACATTGTTTGGTGGGACTATAAGCGAGCCGGGACGCTTCGCCACTGCTTGAGCAACGCCGACCCCGATGTCGGCCCCCTTGCCCGGGACCGGCTGGCTATCCCGTGTCGTTGTTTGACGATCCCACGGCCCCGGGAGGGCCTCCAGAGACTGGAACTGGCATTATGTCGGGCCTGTCCCTCTACAGGGGGATATCCAGAAATAGTCAAACATAGTTGGGGGACTATGTCTTGAGCATTTTCTGACAATTTGGGAATATTTTTTGAGTACTTCATATTTTTCGTCGAAAATCCCCCTCTAGGGGGGCACGCCCGACTTAAAACTAGCAACAACCGCCGTCGCGTGCTTGTCACAACCCACGAGTCTGAGTCCCTCCCGACCTGGCCATAGCGAGTAGCGTCAGGTCGGGCATGTCCGCCCACAGGCGCGGCTTTTGGAAGAAAAGCGACGCAAAATACGTAAGCATCGGCCCAACTTGAAAGCAACGGCAGCAACATCGGCCCCAGACGATTGCTTTTCTCTGGCCCTCTTGGCCTGCTCCTCCTGCGGAGGGGGACGTGCCCGACTTGCGAGGCGCGCCTCCTCGGCGACTGCTGGCCTCGCCGAACCCCCTCCGCCGCCGCGGCGCCGACGCGCCACGCGCCCGGCCTCTGCCGCGGCCCAACCCTGACCTTCCAGGAGGGCTAAAAAATAGCACCCGACTTAAAAACCTATCCCAAAGCTATTCTGCGTCTTGGTCTTGGGCTGCTTCGCTCAGTTTGTTTGGTTTTTAGGCCCCCAGTGCCAACAAATAGCTCTCTGGAAGGTCAGGGAAAGGCGCTGCCGCGGCCGCTGCCAACCGCGCTGCCAGGGGTGCGGGCCCCCTGGGGCCCCGCACGTGGCGGCACGACCTCGGGGCCCGGTCCTCCCGGTCTCGGGGATGGACAGACCCCCCTTTAGCAAAACGTGGTTTGGCGAAAACGACCTCAGGCCCAAACCTGGCGGGCGCAAGCCTGGAAAGTAACGACCACGGCGCCCTCTCGAGGACCGAAAGCGGACAATTCACCGATCGACGTGTCACTGTTGGGGGTGCTGTCCAGCCCCGACAATCGCCTCGCGTTGCGAGAACATCGCGGCCGGAGGCTTTTTTCGCCACTTGCGGCCTCAGGGGGGGCCCTCGCCGGGCCTCGGGGCCGACGACAGGGGACTCGGGACGAAAAACCGGCCCTGGGGAATATCAGGTCGGGGTTAAGAACGAAGAACAGGTCTAGGGGAATCGGTCGAGACCTCTGAGGGTCGGCGTGCTGACAAAAATCATGACGTCGGGGGTCTGGGGAGGGCGGACCCCGTCAACCAGAGGAAGGGGAAGCGGCATAAACATGACCCGTCGAAGGTCCGCGCGGACTTTTCAAGGACCCGCGCCAGCCCCCCCCCCCTCCCAGGCGCGCGGAGCGCGCCAAGGGCGGCAGCGGAGGCGCCGCCAGGGAGGCCCGGCGCCGCCAGTGGGAGGCCCAGCGCGCCGTCCCAAAAGGGGTGCGGCCAAGGGGGGGGGGGTCGCAGATCGTGCTTCGAGGCACGAGCACGGACGAGGGGGGCGGGGACAGCCCTGAGGTCCTGGCGCTGCAATTTTTTCACGACGGGCGCTTTCGCTCTTTTGTTCGGGCCCCGGGACCCTCGCAGGTCGATCCGGCCCCAAGAATGACGCAAAAAAGATGGGGTCCAGGGCTCCGGTCGCGATTTTTTGCCATGTTGCAGTTGTTTTGGCAACGTCGGATCCCGGGGAAGAGGGAACCATGGCATCTGGGGAAATATCATGGCCCCAGTCGTGATATCCCCTCCTACAGTGGGTGCATACCTGCACACATCTTGCGACAAGAAATCTGGGGGCACCTTGTTCGGTGGACTGTGGACTTCGCGGAAAGACCATGCACACCAGTGGCCGCCCAGGGTCGCCAGGGAATAAGAGATCTCCGCGGGGCCTCTGCTGGCAGGCCGGTCTCTTCTTCGGCGTGCCCGCTGCAGTTATCACCCCCCTCTTGGCCGCCCCCGATGGTTTCAGAGGCCCTGGAACTATCCACACATTCTTCGGGAGCGGCCAAGAGGGGGGTGTCCAAAAGGGGGGGGTGCAAATCATGACCGGCGGCATGTGCGCGGCCCAGCGGGCGGGCCAGGGACGTAATGAAATAAGAAGAGGCGCCATGAAATCTGGGGAAATATCATGGCCCCCGCCATGATATTCGCCCCCCCCTAGTCATCACCCCCCTCTTTGCCGCCCCCGAATTCTTGGCGGCGCGCACAAGCGGGTGGAAGGGGGGGGGGGAAGGCTTCTCAGAAGGAAGGAGCCGCCGGCCTCACATCTGCAGATAGAGCCCTCGCCGTCTGAGAAGCAGGGGTGACTCTAAGACGCCTTCCGCGGAACCAGGACGAGAACATCGGGATTCCTTCCTGCTGAACTCCAACGCTCCCTGAGAAACGCGATCGAGGGTGCCGCTGAGAGGACGAGATCCCCGGTGCTCCGCCACACCGCCACACCGAGCCAGGTCCCCTCCGGCGCGAAGAAGCGAGGACTGCGACCGGGGTGCGCGGAGCGCCCTCCGCAGGCCGGCGAGGGGCGTTCCAAGCCCTCACGGTGACGGGGAAGCAGCAGCGAACCCAGAGCTGATGGCCCTCACCGGGGTGACCGCCGAGAAACCCAGACCCCCGACGTCGTGATTTTTTCAAGACGCGACCCCCAGAGGTCTGGACCCCTTCCCCAGGACCGGTTTTTCATCCAGAGTCGTTTTTTGAGGGTCCCGGGGCCTGGCGAGGGCCTCTAGAGGTCCAGAATTATGAAAAACCTGCGTCTTGATTTTTTCAATGCGTTGGATCTCTGGGGAACGACAACGCGAACGCCATCCCCCCCTCCGCTCTTGACGGGCCGGGAAAGCTCGGGAGGCCTGAAAAGCGGTGCGGTGACGGAGGCCGTCCGGTGCCCTGGAGCTCCCCCAGAGGCCTCACCGCACAGCCCGTCACCCGCCCGGGTTCTGGGACCCATGGGGGCCCCTGTTGAAGGGGCCCTGGGACACACAAAAAATTACACACAAATAAATGGATTCCCCATATTTTCCCATATTTTCTGGGTTTTTGTCTTCCCCCCCAATCCCCATATTTTCCTATATTTTCCTGGGAGTGGGCGATGAATTGTGTCTGTGTTTTTTCCCCTCCTGACCTGTCGCCCGAGACATCCTCGGAGAGGGGCTCGGGTCCCCAAAACCGTGCGGTGACCCTGGATCCCCACCGGATCACCACACCCGGTGTGGTCACCACACCGTCTGGGGGCCCCCGAAAAGCGGCAGCGGACCCAGAGCTGGTGGCCCTCACTGGGGGGGACCGCCGAGAAAACGGCGGTGCGAACGCCATGCCCCCCTCCCACTCTTGACGTGCCTGTAGACGACGCCGCGCACGAGCCCCGCAGTACTCCCGCGACGCCAGCGCGGGGTCGCACATGGCCGTGGCCAGCTGTCAAGGGAGCCGAAAGTGAGGGACTGGCCAAGGGGCGGAAACAAAAGAGCGACGAAAAAAAGGGCTCACGCGAGATAGCATAGCGACCTTACGCGGTGGCCTATGCGGGCCGCCAGCGTGGCACACCGGGTGGAAAACGTGGAAAAAAGGGGCGCTTACGCGCAGCCTCGCGCGGGCAGCTTGCGCGCGAATGTCGATACAATCGACTTCTTTTTCCCTTCGTCGCTCCAACGACTCGGAATCGACGATGCATCGCCGAGCGATTTAGGCCGGACACGCCCCCCTGCAGGCGGACTTTGGAGGAAAAATGCAAAATAGTGAAAAAAACGTTCAAACATAATCCAACATTGTATAAGAAATCGTCCCCTGACTGGTTTTGTGCCATGCTTGCATGTTCCTCCTGCGGAGGGACATGCCCGACTTCATGATGGATCCGCGACGGACCCCCAACAAGGAAACCCCGCGCTGTCCTGCGCAGGCTGGGGCACCCGAGGCCCCGATCCGGCACGGAGTGGGGCAATCGCGGGGGGGGGGGTGCGATGCTCCCCCCCCCCTTAGGGCTTAAGTCGGGCGTGTCCCTGTTCAAACATAGTCAACAAATAGCCTGGGAACGACTCTTCCAGCAGTCTTGACCATTTTCGACCCTCTCTGGACTATTCTGCACTCTTCTTCCCAACTCCGCCTGTGGGAGGACATGCCCGACCAAACCTGGGCCCCCCCCCTCCACCTCCATCTTCCATACCTTCCGACCTCTGCGGAAGGCGCGGAAGGTGATGCATTGAAGTCATTAAAAGCCCCAGGAAACGCAAGAAAAGTCAGCGT